>CADEBD010000300.1:7766070-8366070 GCA_902825455.1 Arctia plantaginis
ACAATTGGGTTTAGTTAAACACCCAGGGCGAATATTTATCAAAACTCAAGTCTCGCCTCATAAATAAGACTGCACGCAGTTTCGGTGTATGTGTGATAAAATTTATAGCGGTTACTGTAGGATCCAGAGCTCTATCCCACTGTGACCATCGGATTATAATCTAATAATGCAAATTCAAAGACCTTTTTTACCAATCACCGGTTTTTTTTTGGAATAAACTTATTGAGAATCTGTGAATAAAAACAAACATCCAAACGAATACATCCCTTTATTTGTATTTGTACCGAATCGACATCAACTTTATAAAAATGAAATAAATTAAAATGAAATCAAAAGTTGTAAAAAAATTATAAGTTTGTATTGGTACAAAGGTATTGTAGGGATTGTATTACAGTGTATGAAAGTGAAAGTGTAAGTAAAGTTAGGGTCAAACTATCGTAATAAACTAAATAATAATGATTGTCATCTTCTTAGTCCCAACGTCCACTGCTGAACGTTCTCTATAAAATCCCGCCACTATGCTGCTTTCTTTCAACGGCTTTTATTCTGCATATTGCCGTATGTGGCCTCTTCTCCGTAATCATTCTTGAACAGAAATTGATTTTTTTATATGGACTAAAGGTCAATAAAAATAACGATGTACGGTTTAAAAACGTACAGCTTTGCTATCAACCATTTAATTTCTACAGGAAAAATCAGTCACAGAGAACACAAAAAACTTACTTTTAACTTGTCATCGATCTCTCCGGGTTAGTATCGTTTTATATCAAAACTGAAACACGCGTACATTAAAAGTTATCTGTGAGATTGAAGACAGGACAAAATAAAATTTTGGCACGTTCGTTAACGACCAGTCCTGTTGATTTGGCAGATGTTATTTTTAGTCATTAGAGAGAAAAAATCAATTAATAACTGCCG
Organism: Arctia plantaginis; assembly: GCA_902825455.1. Classification (NCBI taxonomy): domain Eukaryota; kingdom Metazoa; phylum Arthropoda; class Insecta; order Lepidoptera; family Erebidae; genus Arctia; species Arctia plantaginis. Next base: position 7,766,989 of record CADEBD010000300.1, read on the forward strand.
TTTGTGTATAAAATTGATTACCGGAGGCTTCTGAAGTCAGCCGTCTGACCGCACCCGAGGCATCCGTGTGAACTCTGAAAATGATAATAGCGTGTCTTTTCTAATCAACCATGCTTTACGCTGCTCTAATCTATAGACAAGGTTTCGGGTGTAAAAGAGAAGACAAATTTTATCCTTAGGAAGTAAATGTTGCTTCCACTCTTCTTGACCACATCTGTGATTGATGAACAGAGAAAACGCCTCGAGTGAGTTAATCACGCCTAAATTTAATTTAGAGAGAATATGAAAACGTGGGGGCTATTAATTACGTTTTGTTTGTTTTAGAAAATATTTCTTTTTCTCGATTCTTAATCTTACTTTTTGCTCATCGAAAATATGCGAAGTCTGACCCTAAAGCATTTAAATTTACAAAAAGGTTTATTTTGATTATAACGCTCATAATTATGTAATAGCTTTAAGGGTTATGAAACACCCTTTTTGTCAAATGTTATAAAACTATGGCAAGTGTAACATTAAAGCCGCGTCAAACGTTTCGTGGGAGACTAAAATTAAGATAAACGCTTCCCATTAGATCCGTTTAATGTAAGAGCTATTCGGGTCTATAAACATAATGCCTTTTAATCATAGTAACGGATAGGCACCAATATTATTTGTAACAACAGAATAAAGAGAGAGCTAGACACGTTATATAGTTAAATATTTTAAATTCGATGATCTATCATCTGGTGATTAAATTCAGTCACTCGTAAGTTATTGGTCAATTGTCGCACAAATAATTTAATCTATGAGTATTCGCTTTAAGCCAAATTATGACCATTGTAGATGTTAATTATGAATATCTTACCTATTTTTATTATCTGAGAAAAGATGAACCAAGCTTGCTTTGATTTAGTATGTATGATATGATTTAGTGTTCTATGATATAGTATGTTCCTAATCAATATTTAATTACATAACTTTACTTACGGACCACTGAAACTGGCCTGTTGTTTTTGTAGTTATCGGACCTGACAGCTAACCAGACTCCCACCCGGGATAATATTTGTGAGAAGAGCACAATCATTTGGTCTGTGACTGGCTATAATTTGCCTATAATATGTGTGCTGTATTTAGAAACATATTTATCAGCAGCCTGGTTACCATGGAACAGGCTCTGCTTTGGGATCAGACGGCGTTTATCCGCAGTTAGACTCACATATAAGCCTATGCCCAGCAGCATGTCCTTTCGGCTGGGATAATGATGATGATGATGAAGTGCTTTAAAATATCATCATCATTAGAATCTGAAAATCGTTTATTATAATATACACAAAATATATTTAAAATAACATTTATAACAATAATTCATAACTTTTATCAGGGTACTAAAGTAAGTTGGGTACATTAACTATTTAACTCGCTTGCTTGTGTGTCCTTGCTTCTGTTCTTTAATAGATTGATACAACCGAACACTTTCAATCGTCTGCTCTCTGAGTTTCTGCAAATCTGTGGAGTGTTAAGCTCTGTAGAAAATTATTTATTCATATTTTTTCTATAAGAAGTAAAAGTAATCAACATCTCCATAGAATTTCTTGTTCGAAATATATTTATATGGTCATCGCTCATCATTTCAAGATAACGCATAAATAAATAAATAATAAAGTAAATTGAAAACCTTCCCAAGTAATTGTCGGTGCGGTGAGCGAGTCTAATGGCTGTAATGACACCGGGACCCTTTGAATGGCCACGCCACTTAAAGGTTTCCTTTAAACAAACAATTTAAAGGTCCTCTTCTTTTAAATAGTACAATAAAACTAGAGGTTTCCTTGTAAACTGTGATCACGTGAAAATTTGTTTTTAATTATCGATTCTAGTCGGTGCTAACGTTTCGATTTTGCAATTAATTATAACAAAGGTTTCAATATACGCTGTGTGTGGTAGTTGTTGTTTTATTTACTGCTCTACTTTTTAATTTTATTACTTAACCAACAGTGAACTGCAGAGTTTTATAGTTTTACGATTCAGATGAAGATCATTTCAAGAATTTTATTTGATATTAATTTTAAGTTCCACACAGTAGAGTACTTTTATTTCTTTATGTCGCACGATGTGCTAAAAAGCTGGCTACGTTATTTAAATGTATGAAGTAGTAGAGTAATTTAAAATTAAATAGTTTATTCACAAAAAAAATTTTGCTTAAGATAATGATTATATAGGGCTTTATAGTTATTAGAAATATCTTTGCACCTCGAGCTATAAGTTGAAAAATGTTGTATGTGTTAAATTTAAGAACATTAGTATAATCATACTTAGAGAGTCTAAATGATATTTATTTCTGCAAGTAAATCTTTTCAGATATATTTACAAGTTGGAGTCTATTATGTCCACTTATATTTATTTCAAACAACAAATATTAAAAACCCTCTATCTAACCCTTCGGCGAGAAAAGACGTATGTAATAAATATTCCTTCTTGTTCATGAAAATGAGCACAGTTTAGTTTTGTCTGCTAACGTTACTAAGTTATTATTTTATCAAACCGGCAGATGTATCACTTGTTATCTGACTTGCGTGGGTGGACTGCGTCAAAGTTGTTGCCAATGAACTGATCTCAATGTGCTCATTGTTACCAACCCCTTACATATCGAATAGTGGCACACGCCCGCCTAGTGTTACCAACTTCCTTGTTTACATAATACTCATGTATACAGTGGGTCAAACATATAAGTGATTATTAGACAAATAGAAGATAAAGCTGACGGTACAAAATAGTATTTTAAGTACATGTACTGTTTTCAGACATTTGTATTTCTACGCAAGGTTCTCTCCTATCTACCGCCACTGCCATTTTTTACGTTTAGTCTAAGCGGCGGTTGCCTAGTGGTTAAGGCGTTTGACTTGCGATCAAGAAGTTGTGTGTTCTGGACTGTTAAAGGGTGTTGATGATGACGTATCACATTATACATCCTAAAGCCATAAATTTGCAAGAATTATAAAATCTGGTGAAAATGGGCACGGTCGAGAAAAGGCATTCTCCCATCCTGTAAATAGCGCAACCGTTGCCGTCACTAAATAATCCTTCCTCTCCTTCTTGCTGGACTGCTGACCTGAAGTCTGCGCGTTTGACAACAGAAGGAGGCCCAAGATTGTAGTATGACTACCACTAGAGGTCATGGTAGCCCGCAATTTACGTATCTACGTCACATCACTCGTCTAAGGTGTTTGGCGCACTGTAAATCATAGACACCTTTAAATACTGTTACGCTTTAATAAGATGTATGAAGAACAACAAGTTAAAAAACAAATTTTCATTATTATTGACCTAAATTACTTCAAGAAAATACCGTCATATTGTATTATCTTACTTTTTAATACTATTAAATTTAAGTCGTACTAAAAATTTTATTAACATCTGAATATTATACTAAACAAGAGCAGTTTTGTTTTAAAAAAAATGTATTATTATTTACAGTAAAAAAAAAAGGTGAAATGATTTTTATTCACTGTCTACTTCACCAAATGGTTCAATAATTTTAAATTATTTATTTTTTAAATTCATTATTACTGATCCTTCTGCATTTCATTCATGCATTTAGTTTATTAAGCACTAAACCACACGTTGCACTCACCGAGCACTAATTTATCGATAAACCATCTTTAGGGTGAGTGATGAATCACGATATGTGTAGCAAACAACCCTCTATATAGAAATATGAGCCTTTGTAATATTCATGTCGGTAATCGATTCGATCGTATAATCATAATCGATCGAGTCGATTATGGCAAATATGTATACCTAAGTAAGTTTTAGCAGCTAAATGAGCAACATAAAAATAAATTGTAATAAAAAAAAACAATGAAATATATTTAGCTAAAACGAAAACCGGTTGGGATTTAAAATATTAAAAAAATACTAGCATCATGACTAGTCGCTAACACCTCTACCTAAGTTAATATAAATATATGGTATATAAGACCAATCCTAAGAGAAGCGATGTGAACCCACGTTCACCTCTGTTGTGTACCGCTTGATGGAAGTTCAACACCTCGGCATTTCGCTATTATAAGTATATCTAATTAAAAAACTTAAAACTTTGTATTTTTTTTATACAGGTTAAGTACATATATTTTAATTAAAAATCGAAGTCGGTTGATTATCGATGCCATACATGAAAAATTATATCATTACGCTCATCTTAGAAGTAGATACCTAACAAACCCTAATGTGAAACTTTAACCAATTTAACTATTTAAAATTGTTAGTCGGTAAACTGAAGTCAAATAAAATAAGGTATTCACAAACCAACTGAAACTGGATTATCCCTAGATTATCCCCGAACTGAAACTGGATTAAAACATTTAAAACTAAATAGTAAATCCTAAACTTCTTAAAAATCCGTAAGCTGATTGATAATGCTAATTGAAATTGTGCTGTAAGGGAAACTAGAATCTACGACAATATATGCTACGTAAATAGGGGTTTAATGATCAAAACTCTTTGATTAATACCGCAGCAGTAATGATGGATGTACCCTTCCAGGTAAGGGTAGACCGCCGGCCGAGAGCCACCCTCGAGACTAACGCGATTATACATTCATTAGTTCTAACGTATTTTTATTTGTTTTTCATACAATATTTAAGCTCAGGCGCCGGCAACGCAGATTTGTTCCCCATAAAAATATTCCGTCACACGATGAACTTTATTTCGAACCGATTTTTTTCTATTCAAATTACTGTTTTTAGAATTTTGCATTTGTTATATAATAACACAATTTGAACATAATTCACAAAATACTCTAGTAATTTAAGGTCAGGTATTAAGGTAATGTCGTGTTTATAAAGAGGTGATTTTCAATGAAATTCTTTATTTTTTTTATAAAAAATATACTTCTGTAAGGCATTTTGTCTTGTATGACGTAAAAGCGATTCAGAATATTCTACATGGGCTTCGAGAAACCTTGATATGCAATTAATAAATTGTAATCTCTGCCGAATAAAAAATCGTGTGAATAAAACATGTATGATCTGGCTTTAAGTAGATTTCCAAATAAGAATAACACAGGAATTGATAAAGGCTTTATCGCATATTTCAAGTGTTTTATCTGCCTTTTAGTTCCTTATACAGTCAGAAATCACTTAACATAATTATAAATTTATCGCATCCGAGCCCTAAGCGAGTGTGTCCTGCATTTAATTTCGGCGGCCCATTGGTCGAGACCTTTCGCCCTGATCGTGTGAGCGCCCTGATCGTGTGAGCGCTCATATCTATAGTTTAGTAAACTCTAGAATTGTTTAGACGTTATCCTCTGTAAATATCAGGGACATAGATGGGCGATAATAATATACTAATGATTTACTCTAAATCCTAAATATTTATAAATACCTCACGAGTTTTTCAGAAAGATTCAGGAGCATACAAAATTAGGGCTAGGTAAAATATAATGTTCTAATAATTTTATAATAATGTAACAAGATTATACTCATATCTATTTCTTTGCATTTTTTAAATATAGTATATAAAATATTTAATTGGTAATAAGGAAATTATTTAAATTTTGAAAGTACTATAGTAAATAATTATTGTTTAATTGAAGTTTTATTAGAACATAATCTTATATTGAGTGACACTATTATTATCCAATACAAACTATAAAAATAAATACCACTTCTTATAAACTATAAATACCACTTCTTAACATCCTTTAGTGTTGTTAATTCGCTGGTCTGATAATAATTAATAAGCTCAACGATACGCCGATCGTGACCACCGAAGGGTGTCGTGACCGCGGCTTCTCTGACCCTGTTCAGATTGAGATATCAAAATTCGTAATTTTAATCTTCAAGAGATACATACGTTTGTTTTATAGTTATCATTTACCTTAGCCAACGGCAGTATTGACTTATTATGTATATGAAGGTTTCAGTAGTATTTACTTGACACATAAATATCACTGTCTAAGCTTACTTAAGGATTACATGTAAGGTACCTGATAGCTAAGAAATTACCTTTAGAATCTATTATACAAACAAAGTTTATTGGTGCGGGTCTAGGTAGAGTCGTGTACTGAGTATGTGTAGAGTTCTATAACGTTTATGATAAATAATATACTTTATTTTTTTATTTAACATTGTCTTGATTAGATTATTATCTCTATCGTGATTTGCAAACAAATTTTATTTAACTTTAAAATTGTACACAGGAGATCCGAATAACATACAAACATCAATGCCGTTTACGACTGTATCTGATTGCGCAGTAACAGATTTTACTGCAGATTCTATTTACACCAGCTCGTAGTAACGATATCTTCCATCTACGTAATGGTAAGTGCAAGTGAGCTAATTGTTTTTGTTCGTTCAAATGATCGTAATCTTTCAAAGCTCACGAGGGGCCGTCCAGGTCTGTGTAGCCTGATTTATATTTTGTAGCGTGAAGATGTATCAAGTCCTAAAGCGTTTGAGTTCACGTGTACATTGTTCCACACGGATGGTTTTAATTAACCTGACTATTAATTGATCAGTAAAATATTAATATTATTGAAAAAGTTTTAAATATGTGACATTATCTAATACTACTGCTATCCTTATAGTAATAATAAAAAAATTGATAACATTACTTACTAAGATGTACAGCAAAAAAAACAGTGCTATGGATGCACAGTCTAGATATTTTTGATCTTTTACAAAGTAAAAAACAATTTACAACGAATTGGTTTCAAATAAAATATTATTTTATTACTTAACTACTTTCATTTCACAGGAGTATAGTTTGTTTGTTCCTCGTATCAATTATTTTAGACTTGTGTAAACGTAAGAGAACCGGCGTTTGCTTTAGCCTGGAGCTGGGATTGAGCCATTTAATTTTATAAGTCTAATCTAGATAAAAGCGGCTTGGACGTGCCTTATACGTTTGTTTATTTTATAAAATTAATACACAGTTATAGTAACTTGTAGCATGTTAACAATTAAACGTGCTTGAGCTTTATATGAATGTTAATTTAAATATTTCTTAATTGCGTATAAAATTTTACATTTCTGAGTAAGTACGTTTGTAATAGTTAAAAAAGAAACAATAAACGAGGGCTCATCGTTCACTTAAAAACATGAGTCCCAAGATCGTTGGTGGTTTTTAATATGGGATTAATGAACACAATAATGTGTGATGGTTTTAGTAATGGTAATTTTATAGTAACAATAATTTCTACACACAGCTCACACACGGCAGTCTGATCCCAAATTAGACAGGGCCTGTGCTATGGTGACCAGACTGTTAATAAACATACTTACTTATAAATGTCGAAATACATATATTATTATATTATAGATAAATAATATAATCACAATTATTTATTCTGTATCTGGGCACGGAATAAATTATTGTGCTCATCAAATAACTACCTATTTGGGTAGGAATCCAACCCACGACGTCCGGCATAGCAGTCCGGGCCACTAACCACTAAGCTAACAGACCAGTCAAATCTTATGTACCTAGTAGGAAAGGTATTTCATAGAAAGCGATTCACATCGGGTGCGAAATACATAGGCAGTTACGAAAAATACTTGTAGATGTTAATAACATAGCCTTGACATTGAAACGACACTGCTATGTTTTGAATTAAGACAATACATTCACTGCTATCATACATCAAAACCTACCATGGTCATTGTATCGCCGGTTTAATGTTAATGGCTAAAACTAACGCACGAAAGGGTATTTATTATAGCAAGCGGTGTTAGTGTAAGTGCCAAGTTGTTAGTTGCGGTTATGGAGTTATGGGTTCGAACTCAACGCAGTGAATACAATAAAAACTAATTTCCCAAATGTTACTTTCTTAAACAAATGTTTAATGTACGATGTAAACATGAATAATTTTATGAATTATGTTTTCTTTGACTAATGAAAAGGAAAATATATACTTTAGTCATAATTACTTGGCAATTAAAACGAGGAACCAGTTTGATACCTACTGTTAAAAATTTACTTCACGTGAAGCAAGATATATATCACTTATTACAAGAAATAAATAAAAAAAAACCTTGGAATGCACCTGCATTTTTATGTTAACGATTACATTTGTGGGTTACTAATAAAAGTTTAAAATTCAAGAATACGTTAGGTTGGCGCCCGACACAGCGCGTCTGTGCATACATGTCGGATGTGGCAAGATTTGCTCGTACTGTACAATGTTTTATTTCCATTATATCTTAATAGCATATTTTAAATCGAGAATATTATTAAATATCAGTGCCAAGTCTGAATGCTAAAACAGCATATTTAAACAAAAAAAGATGTGAATCATTAAAAGGCTGGCAAACCGGGTCAATTTCCGATCTTGTTTGCCATGTTAGTTGGATAAGAAATAACTACAATTGATATCTAAAGTGTTTCATTTCAAGTAGCTTTGCATATATCGTGGGATCTGTGACTTTGATAAATAAAAATGTATAATGTATAATGGAAAAAAAATATAATGCAAAAATTACATGAACTCTGAGTATAATTACCATGAGTTAAATTAACACAAAATTAGAATGTATTCGGGTATTTTAGGCACTTTCAATCAAACGAAGGATCAAAATAATAATTGGTATTTAATAGTTACTATTTTTGCTGATCGTAAATCATGCCAGCATTATAGCTGTGCAATGCAATAAGTGTCTCTAATTTAATAAAGTTCAATAACGAATAATATTGATAATCTAAATGTCATTGATGTCGATTTTGTAAATCAATTTTTCTGTTACAAAAAATAACAAATGTAGAGTTCCAGACTATAATAATCTATCTCTACACCAAATTTAATAAAGACTCATATTTATAGATTTTTGTGGTAAGACTAGATAGATCCGCTAGTACTTAAATGTCAATCTCAATTCCTAAAGTCTTTCATATATTTTATTAACCAGTATAACCTAAAAAGTATTAAAAATTTTACGTCTCTGTGTTCGTGAAATTTCCTTAAAATCCGTACAAAGGATGGAAGGTACAGAGGTCTTCGCGCGTTAGACTTTTGTTTAATTACTGGCTGACCCGCGTAACTTTACCTGCGTCTCCCAAAAGGGATAAACTTTCCCAATTTTTTGCAACATTTTTCATTGACGCTCTTCTCCTATTGGTTGTAGCGTGATGTTATATGGCTTTACTCGATTCAATGTGCTATCCAACACTAACATATTTTTTCAATTTGAACCAGAAGTTCCTGAGATTAGTGCGTCAAGCAAATAAACAAACTCTTCAGCTTGGCAATATTAGTATAGATTTGCATTATATTTATCAGATAAGCTACTATACCTCATTGTACTTAAGTATATTTAAAAACATAATTCATGAAAGTAGCTACCTGTTAAGAGAAATACGTAAATTTTCACAAACTACAATTCGGGAATTAAAGGCACAGTCAATAAATGACAGTGCTAACAAAAGGAAAACATTTAATAAAAGCAGTAGTTACAGGCATGTTCATGTGTCTACGTTAACAGCATGAGTCAAGATCGGTATCGAACCTACTTCTTTACTTCACACAAATATAACAGATGCATCACAAAGTGATCTAGCTATTCTATCAACATCTTTAAAATGTATCAAATAAGGTTCAAATTTGACATTGAAGTTTATTTTGCAAAAATGTAGGTATGTTTGTCGATTTACATGTTGAAACTTTTGTCATGTTATCTCGATTGGATCTACCGCTAAGTTTTACGGTAATCGTAGTCGCTGCAGTACTTTTTAAATATTTATGGTCATTGTTTTTTCTTGGTAGGTCTTACATTAGTGGCTGCATCTAGAACTCACTGTGGCACAGTATTTAAATGATCTGTTGATAACAATTTAATTAACTTCTGCTGAAGCTGTTAACATATTTTTTTAATATTTATATTTTGTTTTGTTATTGGCTGTTTCATGACTTTTTTCTACCATGTGAGAGTAAGGTTTTGATAAACACTATTAGTAAGGGACAGCTCCGACTAAATGTGAATTTATCGAGCGCCATGAGGACCTATTGCATTTAAAAGATTAGGTAGTAGAATTAATAAAATTTATATATTGTATCCACTTTGAGCGGTGGGAAAAGCTTCTACAGGTTTTCAAAAATGTAAGGGGAGTAAAATGGAAAAGAAAAATTCGGGGCACCAGATATTTTGGGGATTTGTTTTGGGCTCACGTATGGTACAGGTACTCAACTGGGTGTAAGGTATTCTTCCTATCTAAATCTGACACGCTCGAGTAAATCCCGAAATTCCTTCTAGGGCTCCCCTATTGTAAAGATAAGTTCAACATTTTTCCCAGTGAAAAATATTCTACGTGATAAAAAAAAATCTTCCCAGGAGGCAGAACAAACTGCTTTCTCACAGTTTGTCGATCTTGATCCCCAGAGGTCTATCTTAAAGGCATTAATGAACTTCCGTTTAGATGGCAGCAATGTATAGATAATGAGGGTAAATATTTTAATTAAATAAATATCATCTACTTATATACTACGAGGCAAAAAGTGTTTTTGCCTCGCAGTACCAATCTGTGGAACAAGTTATCTACTGCGGTATTACCGGACCGATATGACCTTCAAACCTTCAACGCGCAATGCGCTTGTGACTCCTGAGTTGCAGGTGACCCGTCTGCTCGTTTGCCTACTATAAAAAAAAATTAAAAAAAAAGCTTAGAAAAAAAAACGAGTTTCAATTTTTCAGTACAAATCGGCATTTTCATAATTTCAACTAATATTCACCTTAAAACATAGACCAATCACTCCAAAACAAATTCGAAACAAGAAAAACTTCGTTTGTTTAACTCACATTACAAAGTGGATTCCCTAGACTACATGTTTTTAACTTGTACAAAAAAATGAAAAAATACAAATAACTTCGAAAAATTACAAGTAAAACTAACTCACCGCTCATTTTTGTTGTGAAGTGTGCACTGGTACTCTGAGTAATGAGAATGGCTCTAACATAAGTAAATTAATTAATGTCAAACTTTAGTATTTTGTTATTACTAATGTCGAAAATAAAATGAAATCATAAACCGAATGAAGCAGTAAATACGTGATAATGACTACAATATATTATCTTTTACGTGCTATGATGATCTCTCGATTTTTATTACAGAAGTCTTTATTACCGCAAAACGTACTTCAAACATTCAAACTGGGGACTATAAGAAAATGCGGGTATTAACTTATAAGAGAGACCACGTGGAAACGTCAGTACTAAAAAAATTCAAAAGTGTTCGCTGGAAACCGTTGTCCCCGCCCAATGGACAGCTGTGTCCCCATCCAGGACTCACTAAGCCTCTATTATGGTTCTCTCTCGCATAAACACGCCGAGGTCCCATAAAAGCGGTCGATCGCATCGAACTTCAATTTATTCTTGAAATTAACCTGTCGCATACACTTAAGACCTCGCAGGCGCGTGTTCTAAATGAGATACACAAATTACTACGTTTTGAAATGACGAACCTTCCAAATTACTGTAGGTAGTAACAATTATATGTATATTTAAAAAGTAGATTTTAGTAACTGTTTGGCAAATTTTCCAGCATTAAGTTTAATAATTTAATGTCGTATTTTATAATTAAAGTTTGTTGAAATTAGGAAATATTGAAAGAAAGAATGAGTAAGTTTGTTGGATTTTCACAAGGCTCATTATTAACAAATTATTATCTGTGTTCTATACAGTCTACTACTACTACTAGTGTTCTATTCAGTTTTAATAATTTAATATTAACCAAACCACCTGTTGCCGCGATAACTTTGTATGTGTAATAGTAATTTTAGTAATATTAAAAAAAATGGACGATTTCGTGTGATTAGAAACCAATTTTATGACACAAGGATATAGAATTAGAATTTAAATTAAAACGAAAATATCATGTATGATATGGGTAATTTAATTTGTTTATATGGATAATATATTTTTAAGTACTATGAATATTCTATTACCAAACACCTATGTAATGATCGCTTTACAGATAACTAAAAATTTATAAATATAAATAAATGATATTAATAAATAATTTATTATAAAATTGTGCGCTATCCACTAATGAAATTACAAACACATTACTATACTAAGGACTAAACATAAAACCAAATGTACAGTGACATGTTATAAAATATTTGAGATCGAAAACGTAACTATGTTTAAATAAATTACTTAAGATGCAAGACTATACACGGTCTACACCTTAATTGAGAAAATCAGTCCGATACATTTGCGATGCTACTCCCTAAGATATGGCTAAGATAAAATATAGTTTGATAAAGGATATCAACCTTTTAACCATGTGATATATACCAGCTTTGAAAAATAATTAATTAAATAACCCTATTGGACCGTATATAACTTTCATTATTTTTTGCACTATCTAACCAAGTAATGTTGTTTGTTAGATGGAAGAGCGTAATGTGCTTAATGTACAAAAATAATCAAAAAACATAAGAATGATTGGTTTACGGGGTGTATGAGAAAAAAATAATTGAGCCGTAGAGCCTTAGGGAAGCCATCGTCAGGAGATGTCGAATGAATGATTCAACTTACATGGATTTTTATTTTATTTCATGTCGTTTATTAAGTGATATGTCCTTAATTAAGAGCGTACTTGAAAAAAAAACCGCATTTCTTTAATAAGTATATAAATATTTTGTGAGTGGGCGTAGACCTATTATGTAAGGTAGGTACTTACCTAAGTAGCTATTAAGTTAAACACTATTTTTTGCACATACTATATCGAAATCGTATACGAAAAATGTATCGATATGAGATATAAATAAGTGCGTTATTCCTCCAGACTAAGCCACTTACAAGCATAGTCTTCAACTTTTTTCTGATAATTAGTAAAATGACATGAAAATGTGTCTTTTTGAGCTGTGCAAGTTAATATATATAAAAATATAAAAACCTCGTAAAATAAATTATAATTTATGAGCTTGACGAATTATGTCCACAAACTTTATATCAGTATTAATTATATCTTTAACTATACTCGTATGTAAATGTGTTATTAAACAAAAATCAACTGTAACTACATATAAAAAGGCATGCTTCGTTCGAACAGGACCTTACATTTTCTGTTATAATTATGGAAAAGACATCCGTAGAGACGAAAGAGTCTGTATTATTTTAATTAATATCAAAAATGCTCAAATTGAAGTTGTATACTAAATTTGCTATATATTAAAAAAATGGGGGCTCTACAGTAGGCTTGTAGATATTTATATGTAAATTTTGAGAAAAGTAAAAATTGAAAATTATTTTATCTAAATTAATTTATTTTATTGATATTTATTTTATTTTCAAGCAAGGTTCTCCAATGGAGACCACGTACTGGAAAGCGCAATTTGGGACGACCGCTTACCCGATGGACGGACGACCTGGTAAAGGTTGCCGGAAACCGTTGGATGCAGGAAGCAATCAACCGTCCCCGCTGGAAATCATTGGGAGAGGCCTATGTCCAGCAGTGGACAAGCTGAGGTAAATTGAGATACTTAAATAGAGTGACGACTAGTTTCATTGTTTTATGAAATCCATAGTGTTAACAAAGTGCGATTTCATGACTAACAAAAATTATCTTATTATTATCTGCATTATTTTATTTCAACTTTTCATAAAATTCAACGAGATTATAGTCTAGTATATACAAATGTAGTTTTACGGCACTAATGTGGGCGATGAAATAATGTTATTTAAAAATTAATTAAGAATGTCTACTTTCTATATACCTCTCTTTCTATCTCATAAATAAATATGTTTTACCACTAATGTAAATTAATGAAAAATACACATTAAAATAATTAAACATAAAAAAAAAATTAAAGTTTTTTTAAACCTACACTAGATAAATGCACTCTTTATTGTACAAAAACATAATAATAGTATAGTTTGTAGACATTTGTATAAGTCTTAAGATCTAAGGACAGTGACACAAAGAAAGTAAAAATAAATACAAAAAAGTTTTTCAATTCTCGGCCTGATTGCGATTTGCGATCTCTTCTAGGCAAACGCTGAATGGATAAGGAAATTAAGGATGATATAGAGAATTGGGATTTTGCAGTATGATATATTAGGTTAGGCACAAGTTTATCACGAAGATGGACTTCGGAAGGTAAACCACTATTGAATTATTCTATCTTCAGTCACAGATTAGTGAAAAGGGAGTAAACTTTGTTATACCTATTTAATATGATTCTTGTCCTTCACTAAGATTGCACAATCTAAGTCGTACACTAAAACTGTTGATGAATAGAACAATAAATTTAAAACTAATATCGACTGCATGCCATTCTCATCAAGTACTTTTCAGTAAGCCAACGACTCGACCGTCGTGCAGGTGCTGCCCGCGCACACTTCTTTCATTAAAATTAATACCAATGTCGCGTGTGCACATTCTTACTCGATAACGCCTCGGCGTAATTAAGGTATGGCTTAAACGAGGCCCGGCTCGGGCGGGCGCGCGCCTGCCACGCGCCCTACAACGGTACTCGACGAAACATTTAACGAGAAATTTTGTTTCCATCAATATTTCTGCTTATGGTATCAGATTAACCGATCGCTTGCGATCAGGTGCTCCTATAGAGCTGGTTATTCATTACTTTGTATCAAAACACGTCACATCTTAAAATATGCGCACTTATTATTTTTTCTAAATTAGCATTTTCACTATATTTTTAACAAATATGTAAAATATATTGTTTGTTCAATAGGTATTACGAATACTTTCAAATAAAATAAAAACTGTACACATAACTGTCGAAAAATGTATTTCTTTTGTGCTTAGAAGTTTTCGTAATATGTAAAATGAATAAAAACTAAAGAATTTTCCTGAAATGATTACTTATATTGCAATATATTTTACCTAATAGTTTACCTTTACAGACAGAATTTTAAATATTAAAATACCAAATATTTATTGTTTTTCGTATTATCGAGTTTGTTTATTGGCAATCAGCATTCGACGCCTTATTTATGTTGGTCATTCTTCAGCTGTTAACACTCCAGCTGATGACAATCTCTTTTTCGTTGTCGCGATTCCGTTCAAATCAATAAAACTGTATGTAAAAAATCTCAAAAGCGAGTGATTTGAAGAAACAATACTAATTATCTATTTAGGGGTATTTTATCGCTGGAGCTAACGAGATACCGTAAACCTATAAACGAATTCGACAAGGCTTGTTTGTCTGTTAATGAGGTGATTTTCTAAACTAGCCTTATTTATAAGGCCACTGCAGCTAACCGAAGAGTGGAGGATGTGAAATACAACGTACTAAATGTTACATGTTAAAACATTATAGTGATTTCAGGAAGATTTTGGTTCATAACATTTTTAAGGTTAAACTTAATAATGTCTAACAAGAAAATTAATTACTATTATAATAAAAGTAAATACCTAAGAGTAGGAACAATAATTATTTTACTACAAAGACTGCCGCTCAAAACAAAGTAACCAAAATTTTCCCACCGGATCGTGATCTCGAGATGATTTCCTCCCGTGTCATTGTTACACAAATCTTTATCTCAAAAAACGAATATCACTCAGTCTGAATTTGATTGATCAATGTAAAGTAGAATCACAGCCGAATCGTATCTTGGTCACAATCGGTGTAGGATTGTCGAGGTGTCGCCAAGTCGGATGCGTCTACGTCACAGTGTCCGGCGTCAAATGTCAGCTATAGGTGGTGGCGACTCGTGACTGAGACCGATGCGATGTCCCGATAGCTCCTCTGTCACTGTCTTACAAGCCGTGAGACATATTTGCATCTTGGATGTCGTCCAAAGGACGTGTGTTATCTGTCCTAGTACACGTAGGCTCTGCAATGTGTATATTTCCAATGAATACCTGTATTGAAGCCTTGCTTAAAACTAGTTTATATGTATGCCTATATTGGTTGTTACCAATACTGTATGTATGTCTGTAGTAATTAACATTCTTGATATACAAATCTTTTATTTTCAAAATTCATGATTAACTTAACAAGTTTTGGACGTGTTGAATATACACTATATACATATATGCTCATGCCTTATTCAGTTTCGGACAAACAGAGGTAATAATAGTACGTACACATTTTATCAAAATGCATCTCGCGTCTCTTCAACATTCACCAGAAGTTATCATGACCGTATCATATTCGTGTATGATGATACACGCTTGCTGATTATGGATGCTTTTGACTTACGTACGTATATTAATTACACTCTAATTTTTTATGCCATATCTGACTCTCGCTACCATACATAAAAGATATTAACGGCAGACTCTCTTGAACTATCAAACGTGTTTTTTTAACATATTTTAAATTTTCAATAAATGCAGGGCACCGTTTGCTGACCTTTGGTTTTAGACTATTGTGTCATGGTTTTTACTCCTAATAAACACCCGTCATTTGATAAGCCATTAATAAGTGTGGTCTAATCTTTATGTGGTTTTAGTATATACAGCCTATAACATCTAAACATCATCACCATCTTTGTACTCTTTTCTCTAAATTATTAAGGGTTGGTGCAATGAGTTTTCTTGTTTTATTCTACTTGATCACTCGACGTGCCCTTTCACGCCCTGCTTCATTTCTTTGCGAAATGATTTTGGCTTTTTTTATGACCTGACGCCAACCCTCGTTGGGAATGTAATCGTTCTTTGTACCCACTCGCAGTATGACGCTTAAGATATTTTGTAATTCTAAATATACAGGTTTTTTCCTATCGTCAAACCAAGCAGCTTTAGAGCTTTTTTTGTGTAGAACAGCCAATTTTACGGTACGTGGGGTTAAACCAGATAATTGAAAAATTCAAAATTCTTTCTATGTTATTCACTTGTAAATTTTTGATTTATTGCACTTATCCACAACTAGTATGTTATGAAGATATTCATGACGATATTTATTTATTTTATTTAATCAACAAAAATGATCCGTCACAGCAACAATTCGATCCGAACAAAAATTACACATGTATTTTATTGTACAATACAAAACAATAAAATACCATTAAAACTAACTTTCCTTTATTTTTTCAAAACACATAAAACAATTACACAACCATAATCTATGTATTACATAAGCGTTAATAGAAAAGACAAAGAGTAACATTAAAAATTTCATCATACCATACCACCAAATTACAATGATGTATGTAAAAAAATCAACCTTAGAATAATTAGTTAAAGCCAATTTAAAGATTTTTTCGATTAAAAGACTGTAAGTAAAAATGTCATTAAATCAAAACAAATTAATTCTCTGGCAATTTGCCTTTTAAATGCTACGATTTAGATCTGTTATTCAGTGTGGCAACAAAGCAGTTGTTTTTATTGATGAGTATTTAAATGCACAGGCTTTAGGTTGTCATTGAATGACTTTAAAAATAAAAATATACGTAATGGAATAATTTTTTACCAGGAAAAATAGATTAGTAGTTGGTAGATTTTACAAGAGAGTTTTTTTAGGGCATTGTGATTATAAAACATACATTTACTTAAAATTTAAATAAATACTGAATTTGATTTAAATTAAATAGATCTTGTACATAGGAAATCTCCAACTCATCGCTACAATATATCACACCTTGTTGACGAGGAATGCCGAACTCCTCGATTGTTAAGGTCACGCTTGAGATGAAATGTAAAACATTCCCTTTATTAGTACTTAATACGATCACCCTTTGATTCGATGAATAGGAGTCACTCAAGAAATCGTTAATCAAACGATATTGGGTACGAATCAGGTAGTTCTTTTGTGTGATCGATGGCGGTAAGCTTTGCATCCATGATTTATAGGCCGACATCATTTTTAGGTTTTGGTACTGACGAGGTCTATTCCCTCAATTACCAAGTGGAAGCTAAGAGCTACTAATGTAAGTTACTCTTATGATCAATATCCAATGCCGATTAAGCATGATAGGCAGAAATTTGGATGCAGACTCAAACCTTATCGTCGTACGCAAACATTTTTAATATAAACTCCCATTATAAATCGGTTTTGATGTTAATTATGTGTACTGACATTAAGTATGACTAATCTATTAATCAGAATTATGTACGTTTGCCACCAATTTTATGAGAATTATAGAATTTCGTTTGATAATTGAAAATTATTGCTCTTTCAGCAACAAATCAAAGTTACATAAAAATTAGCATTTATCCCAGGAATAGGTACGCGAAGCTGTTACTTTAATCCTCTACTAGTTTATGGGCGAAAAGCGGCAGTTCTGTTTTTTACTATAATATCAATGAGGCTTTATATTTATAAAGTTCATACTTTTATATTTAATAGATTTGTATTGATAGTCGTACAGGTCAGAAATGCTAGTGTTTGTTTATATTTACTGTACTTGATATGACAATCCCACACTACTGATGCGGAACTCTATAACAATACAGATGACACTTTTCCCATAATCATCACATCACGATCAGCGATGCCACCCTCCAGTCCCACGTTGTTCCGCATCTCTATCATTTGTTTTACTTAATTGTTTTATTTGCTGCAAATAATCATCGAAACAACCCCGGAATGTTAGACAATTTCCGGTATTTAAAAGCAAAATTAAAACATGTAAGGGTAAGCACAATTTATTGAAACAAATTACATTTTTTATTAATTATTATTATAATTTAAATATAAATTATAATCGCTTATTTTTGCGGCTTCGGTGACTTGAAAGTATTTTTTCATTCCTCAGGATTTTGTTTTCTGGATGGATGATGACCGGGTGGATGGTACGTCAGCGCATAAAATACAAAGACGAAAACCAAACTAACAGTGGACTATTAAACGCTGTGTCTATCTCTGATCATTGCAGTTACACACTGAAGGTGTACACACCTACACCCTCAGTATTATTTAATAAGCAAAATTTCTTTTGAAACATGAAACAAATAATTTCGTTGCAAATTAGATATAAAAAATGCAATTATTTCAAGACGAAAAAAAATCCATACACACAATCAATACATGAAAGTTATTCTATTTATTAATCGTTTTTAAATAATATACCTATATCGAAATATGTATAAGCTCTACTTCGTACAATCATAAATAGAGCACAATATTTGTGTTAATTG
Source organism: Arctia plantaginis (assembly GCA_902825455.1). NCBI lineage: Eukaryota > Metazoa > Arthropoda > Insecta > Lepidoptera > Erebidae > Arctia > Arctia plantaginis. The sequence continues at coordinate 7,786,015 of CADEBD010000300.1, forward strand.
AGAACCAGTTTCGTGGGTGGTGAGATGAAACATGGGGTATCCACCCTCACAAAACGCCAACACAATGACTTGAATTATCCCCGCATTCTTATTAGACGTGTTACAAGACTCTTAACATGTTACTTAGGCTCATTGTTAGTAACTTAACGACATCATTGAACGCTAATAACACTACATTCTTCCTTTGTACGGGATGAATGTAGTTTTATGAACATATAAATAACCTTATTGATAATCAGCTATTAAATTTTGACATAAATGAAGCGACACTTGTTCATAATAAATTAAAAATTCATACAAATATAAAAATGTATGCGTGTCTTTTAATATAAATTAGCAAAATGTTTTTTTTATTTTATTTTTAAAGATAGATAACCGTTAATAGTTACATATCTTTACCAGAGCATAAAGAAATATACCATCGAACGAAATGAATCGAAAATGTATAAACGCCTCTAATAAGCGGAATATAAAATCTATTTTAACTAACAATAATAGTGGTCAGAATACTCCTCGTTGGGTAACACATAAAGTGGCATAAAATAAAAATGCTTCTGTAATCACACACATAATATTTCACAATTCACTATCCAATGTCAATACGATAACGGTTGTGTAGCACTCTATAAGATTTATCAACTTATTTGTTCAGAAGTTAAATGGATTGAATATGTATGTATTATATTTGTTTGCCAAGACGTCATTCGATATTAATCATATTGTACCTAGTTAAATATCAGTAGGGGTTCTTTTAACTTGATTGTTTTTCATTTAACCCTCTGGCACCCTACAGTACCCTAACGGGATTATAGCGATATATCGATAACTCATAATCATCAAAATAAAAAAATAAAAAGTTATTTACGGAACCCATTAGCACCTCCCCGCAGGTCATATCCGGTACAAAATCACAGGGTTCAACCCCACAAGATGACTGGCCACTGGCTTATGGCTTATTACTAAAGTTAATTATATCTAGGAAGTGATAAGATTTAGTAAAAAGTTCACTTACTTAGCTAATATCATTGAAGAAAACTGATTCTGCTTTTTTCATCATTTAAAATCGGACAATTAAAATTAAAAAATGGAACGTAATATATATCGCCTGATTTAACACAACAGTTTACGACAAAAAATTAGAAAACCACCATAAAAAAATGTGATATGACGGCACTAATAAAAGTTAAGGTATGTTACAATTCACTAATGAAAACAAATACCTAACGTAGGAACAGCCATATCGATTCAATTAGTAAACTTAATAGAATGAGAGTTATTCAATTCACGCAATCATCCTGACGGTAGTCGGCGATGTAATCAAAGCATCATCCTAATAAAACAAAGTTTAAGAAGTTCAGTTCATAGCGTGTTTGAAATCTAATTGATGACGGGTTTAGTTGAGCAAACACCGTTGGCTGTCACAAGGGCGGCTACTCTCACACGAAAAGTATTGGCATATTTTAAATGAAGAAAATATGTACATGTATCATGAACTTTCGAATGATCAAACATGTCGTAGAAGCATTTAATTTTTTTTAATGCTAGTTTCTGGAATGCTATGCTATGTTATGGTACGTTGTAAATTTGTAGTAGAACTAACATCGAGCCAAGGTGTTTAACTGTCTAAAAAATAATTATAATGAAATGGGCGATAGGTTATAGGAATTTACATAGTGCTGTGTTTTGTGAATGTGTAACTATGGTAGTAATGAAGAATACTTGTAAAAGTATGAAAGTGCTTTTTTTTTATTTGGCTTAAAGCTTTAGACTAAAATTTTCTTTTTACGCTTTTTGGGCATTGTCTAGTAATATTAAGTTAATAATCATCTTTCTACAAAATGAAAATGTGCTAATATTTTACACTAGTCAGTGCCACTCTATGTAAATTTTACAATATTAATCAAGGCATTTTTAATTAAGATGCTAAGGCACTCAAATGTCTCTAAATGCACAAACAGTATGTAATAACTTAACTTCATCATATTAACATTATGATCATCGAATACCAATTTCAGGAAATGTTTCCACTAACGTGCAATATCAAAGTATTTTGTCGATTATGAACGATAAAAACAAATAAAAAATTTATACAGCGGGTTGAGTCTTTATAGGAAAAATCTTTAAATTCAAAGACTCAAAGAGATCGAGATAGATAAAACTGATGTGAATTCTTAAGACGACTGATTTATTTTAAATGTAAGAACATTGATACGCCAATTATGTGACAATATCTCTGTAATAAATAAATAAATCTCTTCGTCGGTTTTGTCGGTGGAGTGATAACTCTTTATTGATATAGAAATTTATAATCCTACTTGTTACCTTAATTTTTTTTGTATAAAATACATTTATAATTCAATATTGACTAAAACTGTTGCTATACTACATGGACACCTAAGTTAGAATTTTTGATTTTACAGTATTCAGTGGTCAACAAAAAACTGGGCACGCGTTAACTACTCCGCGCCCCTCTCGCCGCTTTTAAACCACTATACCAGGTACCGACCCGCACGCATAAGGGGAAGGGATGATCGAAAATAATAGGGGAAGAGAATTTTAAAATTTATATTTTTTGCAGCCGGCGCAGGTGATATAACGCAAGCGCGTGCGCCGGCGGCTCACTTGTACATGCAACTTCACCGCCGCCGCTCGCGCTCGTCTCTTCAACCGTAAGCTCCCACGAAGCCTTCCCCTATCGCGCAGTGCTTTTCATATAGCCGCGCCGACCGGTCGTACTTATCTGTTGTGAACGTTCGCGCCGCGCATACGTAAAATGCTACAAGAAATTCAACTCGTTCAAGGTCAGACGAACTATGTGGTTGTCGCGTCAGGATATCCTTCTAGTACATTAACTAAAACGCTCGTAGAAAAAAGAAATGTGGCCATTGCTCCTGCTCCCGAGAAAAACTACGTTACACATGATACGCCGCCAAATCTACAATACAGAAAAAAGGTGCACTTCAAGACAAACCCTTACACCGGACCCCAGGCAGCATCCATCGCAAGACGTAATGCGCGAGAACGTAACCGTGTCAAGCAAGTGAATGATGGATTCAATGCACTCCGCCGTCACCTGCCCGCGTCCGTTGTAGCTGCATTATCAGGTGGCGCTAGACGTGGCTCCGGTAAAAAACTTAGCAAAGTGGATACACTAAGAATGGTCGTCGAATACATAAGATACCTGCAACAATTATTGGATGAAAGTGATGCAGCTTTAGGCATAACACGTGATCAGGAAAACCGAGAAAATATGCCAAATGGAAGCACATTACAACCAATGACATCAATGGATATGGATGATGGATTTTTTTATGGCAGTGGGTCTCCGTGTTCTGAAAAACCAGATTCTCCTGCACCTTCTGAGTGTTCGTCAGGCGTATCCTCGGCGTACTCGGCCGATCGGTACGAGGTTACATCACAACAACAACAACAACAACTCGGACCTATGGATGAGGACGAGTTATTAGACGTCATCTCATGGTGGCAGCAGAAATAACTGTTACGTAAGTTACTTGACACTCTTATCATCCTTCTTCTCAAATAATTTACCAAATTATTTTATTACAGATAATTTAATTCTTAATAACTACAAAGTTCATAGGAGCCATAACCTCGAAATATTCCTGTTACGATTAGTTCAAAAATAAATGTGTATTAAGGAAACAAACTAATTATTATTTTATGTTTTACAGATCCAAGCACGAAATTGCACAGTGGACGAAACCCGCCGAGAACGATACTATTATTTATTTGTAGTGCATTAATCGTTTATACGAAAAGACTCTTTGTATATCTAGTCAAATCCGTTAGTGCCTTTATGTAGATTTAAGTCGTAGTATTTAGTGATCAGGTAATTTATCAAGTTTTGAGATTGAGATTTTTGATTGTCATTTTGTTTCTTTGATACATAAATTAAAATCAACATTCAGATTTGAGAATAGCGATAGCTTTTTTGCTTTTTTTGACTTAATTTGAAATTATTCGTAAGGTCTAAGTTAACACGTGTGGGTGCCTTATGTATGCCTTAGAAAAGATAATTTTAAATTGATTGTCTTAAAACTAGGTTAGGCATCAGTTACAGGAACATCTCAAGGTCAATAGTAAATGTTACCTATTACTTTAATTATCAATGCTTTGTAATAATCGCATTTGGTGTTTTCCGCCCAGTCGATAATATTTGTAAATATATTTAACTAGTTCTAAGTTATTATAGTAAGATATTAAAACTATTTATTGAATTTTAAAATTGTTATTTTATTGTTGTGAAAGTATTACCTTTAATCTTTTTTCTAATGATATTCGAATGTCCAGCAGTGGACTATTAAAGCCTGTTGATGATACCCTTTATAATAAGAAGGTGAGTATCGTCATCTATGGAGCTAGAACTATTTTTTTTCGAATATGAATCTGCGTAGTCAGTGATATAGATTTATTATAATTTATATATTATAGTCATCTATGGAGCTAGAACTATTTTTTTTCGAATATGAATCTGCGTAGTCAGTGATATAGATTTATTATAATTACTGGAACACTAAAGAAAACAACAGTATGGGGGGTAATAAATAAATATACATATAAGCATATTCTAATCTATTATTAGTAATAATAATATACTTATGATATCATTGTTTAAAATTCTTTAAAATAATTAAGATTAGATAGAATAGAATTAATCCTAATTGAATGAAGTTTTAAAAATTACAGTTAGCTCACATGAAAATCACAAAAAGCATATCATATACAAAGAATTATAAAAAATACGGATAATTTTAGGTTTAATAATGAAAGCAGTAGATTATAATCATATTTTAATGATATTGAAATCAACATATTAATATATTCATACACATGTTTATGAACACACTAAGTACATTATCTTACATAGTACCAGTAAATTTGTAAATTTTAATAACTATATTATTCTCCAACAACACTGACCAAATGCAAATTGTTCTCCTTGCAAATTCACCCATATCACATACGATGTAAGTATGCCTTTCTGTACATTTTTTACTGTATTTAAAAAGAAATCATCGCTGCCTCCAACCCAGATCAGTGTTCAGCGTAGATAACTAATCCCGAATAAACCGAGAAGAAAATCATTTCATAAATTTCTTTTTTCAGTATTTCTAGAGGTTATATCTAAAAAGGTTCTACTTTCATTTTTCTTTTAATTTTCACTTTTTGTTTTAAGTTACCGAAATAATTTGTATTATTTTGATTTTACTTTTTCACTCTTGCACATTTCAGAATAGTCATACAGGTACTAGTTTTATGTTAGCATTAGTATTAATACTTTATGTAAGAATCTAATGACAATAAGATGTAAATCATATACAAAATGTAACCAAGACCTAATTCTTTTTGTGCATTTTTTTTTAAATATTTTTTTTTATAGTTACTGTTCCATTGTTTTATAATAGCATCTGTAAGTAAATTTAAAAATTAAGAGATTGATACGCAGATGTGTCATCAAACATTGGGAAATACCTAATTTTCAAACTTCTCAAGTTATACTTAAAGGCGATTACCTCTTGTACTTTTCCTATGTTTTCATAGCTTTCTTTCCGGTTCTAATTGAGGTATGCGGTTCGTTTTGTCGCGGTCTAAAAACATTTCTCGGACCGCGCGCTATTACTTACATTTTTGTTAACTTAAATTAATTAAATTGGAGGGAAGACACGTGTGCCTTTTCAATTTAATTATGATACTAACTCTTTTAATTTACTTAGGAAATTCCTAAAAAACAAAAGTTAAATCAAGTTTATGCGGAGCTATGTCGGTTCTGATAAAGAAAAGTGTTGAAATAGTTTTTTTCTAAGTTATGGGTTGAAGAAAAAGAATAATAAAATAGTTTCCACAAATAAAAGCAAACATATTCTCAAACATTTCTCCCTGTATCACCTGTAAATTCGTATTCGCATATCATACTCTGTACTGTATACAATATGTGTGTGTGTGTGTGTGTAAAAGATGTCGGACACAGCTCATTTCTGCTCGAATTGGAGCCATCTGTGCAATAAGTACCAGCGACCTTCAAGTAACAACACACCAGTCACCCAATAGCAGCTTAGCCTCAAGCCGACGGGTCAGATGTGTGTTCGTTATTTAATTTTTTTTTATATTCAAAGCAATACTTATTTTGGGCAAATCTAGGAACGGAAATATCAGTAAACGTTATTTCTAACAGGTGTTCGCTTGTATCGTGTCGTCCCAACACTCGTTCGTTGCAACACTCCAGAAATAACGACCAATAATTTTATTGGTCAATATTTAAATTATAATTTTATTACGTACGTTTAATTAACTTTTAGATAAATTACTTCCTACATTATAACATACTTAGTTGGTGTCAATAGTCGATTTTTAACAATCATTTTGTTTTATACTCGAAAATGGCTATTTTTAAAGCTTTTTAGCACATTTATTATACTTTTATTTTACTTCCTACTGCAAGTAGACAATGGTTACTTAAACTCCAACTTTTCTAATTATTTACATAAAAATCGTTCTAAAGACAGAAAGAATGTTCTTAATTTAATTATACACAAATAATAACATACATTTTCATGAAAGTTGAAAGAAAGACAGAAAGTTAAACTTGACAAATGAGAGTACAATGGATTGATGTATTATCGTACAAAATAGCTGATTAAAGTGTTAAATATTTCATTACAGCTTATATTGTTTCTTTCTTCATTGTAATATCGAAAATAAAATATTCTGTCAACGACATTTTTAACTATGAAAATTAAAAACAAACGTTATGCTACACCTAATATCACATCCTTAGTAAAACTTACAGCGTATAACTTTATAAATATATTTCATTTACAAACGGTAACGATACACGTGCTGACGTTATTACATAATCCATTAGAACGAGATATTTAATATCACAGTAAAAACTTTCCCCGAATCAGCGGGAGATGACTTCCTAAATAGAGATATTAGCATTATGGACCAATTAAAACCAGGAAACTAAGTGATTACTGAATTACAGAATAAATACCGTTACCGAATACCATAATCAGTTTTAGAAACAGGTTACTGATTCTGTTATCTGTTGTTGTTTTCCTTCTCTATTTCCGAGTATTACGTTAATACAAAATTATGTGGGTATCATCTCATAATATATTATGTCCTTTGTCGTCACTTATTTATGACAGAAAGAGATGTGGTAATATTTCGTCTCGTAAATAGGCTTTATTACACAAGTACTTAAATGAATAGCAAAACTGCAAAAGCAAGCCAAATTTATTTTGTATGACTCAAACTTGTCCAATAATATTCTGCATCGACTGTCTGTTTTCGATCTTTCTGTTTGATCTTTATTTGTATTTCTATAAAAAGTCAAAGTTTTATGGCTTAATATCCAAACAAACGTTCCCATATGATGTCAATCCTGTTATTACCCTTTAGATATATCATAAATCATCGTTGTCCAGATGTAGAGAATTAGCGGGACGCGCGATCGCGACGAGATATTCTCTAAAAATAATAAAAAATACCTCACACGAACCCAATCAACCATTATTATATGACACAAGGATGAGGGCAGATTCTATTAATTTATAACCAATGTGGGTGGATAAACTGGCATTATTTTTTTTATAGATCGCGGAACGTGGACGCGAATAACTGTAATTTTGTTGTTTTTATTAAGACGTCGTCCGCGTAAATGTAAGGGCATGTAACTCTTACACGTATCGATGTTAATAAAATAATACATATGTAATAGACGTTATTAGATACTAAAGTTTGTAAAATACGTTTTAGGTACCAGGAACAGGCAGCTGTTCGAGCAGTGAAAAATAAACCGGATGTCCATTACCATTCCAGAGGCAACTGTCATGCTAACCAGTTTAAACAAGAGCTACAAGTGGTGGAATTATGTGATATGATAAAATTATCTAAAAATTAAATAAATTATCTATATTATGATACTTCGACGAGGACCTAAAAGCTTCTACTTTAAATCCAAAAGCATTAACTCTTCTGAACTGATATGTGATGCCGGATATTCTTTTCTAAGAATACCAAGCAACTAAAAGTAATTTAGATGTCTTCGTAAATTATATTTCTTTTTTGTTAGACCTTTTGACAAATTCACTTGTAGCTTCACATGTGAGAGCGACCGTGTTATCTACTGTTTTTATAAAAAATGTTATTGTTTTGATAAAAAATGACATGCCACACAAACATCTGATAATAGGCGTGGGCGGGGTCGCAACAAAAGAGAATTGGTTAGCACCAACAAACAACAATACACGATAAAGTTTTGATTCGGGTGTAAAATTAAGTTTTCTAACATCGGCCTTCCATTGTCTGTTTGCTTGTTTTTTCATGTCATACCATTAACACAATGAAATTGTTGTTGTTTGTTATGTTTAACATTGTATAATATTTTTCGCTAATTGCTATTGTTATTTTGAAAAAAATATACCAATAATCATAAGAACACGATCACTATTGTTACTTTCTTTAGTACTTAATTTTGTTTTTCCATGTATAAATAAATTTTGTCATTAGTGTATCAAAGAATTAGAATTTCTATGCATTAATCAAGCTGCTCATATTATCGGTAGAGCTTCCTGCATTCTCGGTTTAATAACAGCTGCTTTTAGGGTGTTTATCTTGCTAATGATGTTTTACGACGTTGCAGCACTCGCCGTTATCGTACGCTGTCGCCTACGGTAGCTAATGCGCTACCGATATCTAACAAAATCTCCTCTATGTACACGATATAAGGTTCTATTTAATGATAAACGCCCTGATATAGCAAGTTAGTAGTATTCTCTCAGCGGTTGTCTCTTTGTCGCCTCTCCTATCGGTAGGCAACTTAATTAATTGACGGATTGCGGTAGCAACCGAACTGATTAGAGCCTTTTTGTGCAACACCCGAACTCTTTTGTTGGAGAAGTTATCTATGTGATAATGGAATACTAAGTTCACGAAATTATACAGTAACTTTATATTCTTTTATATTAACCGCCAAGGATTAGAAAATGATAATCTGTATTACAGAACTATAAAATTTTGAGAAATGTCTGCAATACTAAAATTAACTCGCACCACATACATCTTTTTTTTTGCGCAAAATAGTAATAGGTTAGTAAAAAATTAAGCAAACCCATCGAGTAGCATATCGAAATCAAGAAAATTAAAAGGGGAATACAAATAAATGTATTTATAAGTTATTTTTATTAAAAAGGACAAATAAAAACAAAAACAAAAATAAAATTAATTAATAATAATTATTATTTTATTTTAATTAATTGGTTAAAAAAACATAGCGCAAAAATGAGCCATATTTGTGTCGGACCTCGGGCTGTTTTAGTCTTTAGTGCACTACTTTTAAATTGCCTTTTTGCAGTCGGGTTTTTAATTTTTCAATTATTACTTGTTTCTGATTTTACTTAGTAGTCTTTGTCGGACTCAAATTAACTGCAAGATGGAGTGACAATCACTGTTGCATTTTTTGAGTGCTGTCTCTCCGTTTTTCCGATTTCCGATTTTCGGTCGACTTCTTAGCCAAAGTAGCGTAATAAGAGAGGAACCAATATCAATAAAATTGGAAATTGCTTAAAGTACTGCTTGTATTCATTTTGGCTATTATTAACACATCGCCGATACAACGCGGGAGGTTGTAGCGGCAATGTGTTAATAATAGCCATAATCAGCTCCTTGAACGGTTTCCAACAGCTCTACTTAACGAACAATAACCCAATTGAAAATTTCGGGCAGAGAACAAAAGCTGGCAACACGCCTGTCGGACACATTACCGCCCTACCACAATAAATCCAAAGGTCCGTCGCCAAAGGGCTAATTACTCTGAATATCGGTTGATATACTGTCTACTTAGGAGTCGTGATGTATGGCTACACACAAAGGTAGGGCGCCGCGCGCCCTCGGCAAAACAATGTTGCTACGATTATAAATAAGCATGTTTAGGATAATGACTGTCGACAGAGCGGTTAGAATCTGGTGCAGATAGAAAAAACTGACCGAATAAAATTACCTCCTAATACTTTAAGATAATAAAACAGAATGATAAATCTCATTTTATTGCAAAGGTTTTATGCTACTATACTAGAAAAGAATGCTACCAGAGCAATTAATTCAGACATACACTATATAGGTCAACAAAGGTATGGGTATGCCTCATAATATGGGGCAAACAATCCATCTCCTACAAAAACGTAGATTTAATGACTATGCTATTATTTTATATATTACGATTACCGTAATTCCTTAAAAAATGTATCATATAAAATTAGATCCCCCCGTAAAGCTATGCTTGTTAACTGAGCCTCCATATTAGTATCTCTAAGTTACAAGTATTCACAGGCTATGGTAACAGCGAGCCATTTGTATATTAGCTACCTTCTTTCTAAATAGGCGTCACAAACTTTATTCATGATCAGTATATATTGTAATAAATTTAAACTTACTGCTATCCTATGCATTTCTTGTAAAAGTACACCACGGGCACGTATGTATATCATGATGTAGCGAGAAAAATATTGAGACAATTTTAAAAAATAGTTTGAGAGGTAGTATTTTGTTCTGTTGATGTCCAATATAAGATGCTTATTATCCTTGCTAACGATTAATTCACTGTCGAAACCAAAAACCTGTGTATTTTGTCCAAATAGAAAATTGTATCTTAATGTTATCAAATGAGATATTCAAGAAGTATATTATATTTAAGCAACAATAGTGCACATGATCTAGATTAGTATCTACCATTGTGTTCACCAAAAGGGTTTCACACATTGTGCACGTAGGTACAAACGATGCGCCGTGTATAAAGCGTCGATATCCCTCAGTATTCATCGGTTGATTCTTTGAATCTGTTAAAAAAAAATACTTTGACAGTTTTACATTTATTATTTAGAAAGTTTAGATTTTCAATACGAAAAAAATACAATGGGTACTGCAACCCTATCATAATATAGTTGTTTAGTCATCAAATCCTAAAACAGTGATGGAAGAGATTATTTTTCAAAATATAAACTGCGAGAGTTCTCTCTAAACCTATGAAATTTCATTGTTTATATCTATTATTCAACATCAGACCTTCCAGTTTCAGGCCATGAAATAAAAAAAAATGTAATTCATAAATCATCAATCATCAATCATCAACAGCCTATACTAGTCCACTGCTGGACATAGGCCTCTCCTTAGAAAGAAGGTTTTGGCCTACTATAATGATATTAAGGCAAATTCATAAATAAATTTGCCTTAATATCATTGTTAGGCAAATAAGTTTAACACAACACTACGTAACTAACAATTTTATTACTACCTGTGTCAAATTTTCTCGTAACACCCACGAACAAACAATTTCTAGTCAAACAATATCCAAACTTTCTGCCGATATACACAACTTAATCTTTAACCAAACCTCACCACAATAGTCTCAGATAAGATCAAAACTCTTGCTTCAACAAACAAATTGTTGATTCACAGACAGTAACATCGATAATTTGTGTTTGCAAAACATGTCATTCATAGAGACTTACATTAAATTGTATATTTCTACCGTGAAATTGATCTACAACTACGTAGAATTATTTTCTTACAATTGTGATTTACGCTTATCGTTTGAATATCTAAAATTTTAATTAAAAAATTAAACATAACACACACCAAAAAAGTGTAGGCAAAATGTATGGATTTGAACTTTTGAACGATTTTTACTATTGTAATATATTTATATTTCTTTTATAAATAATAACTAAGCATTATTTTATGCATTAGTGACCAAAGCAACAAAATCCTTTATCCTTCGTAACATACGTAGTATATAATAAAGTTAAAACGTAATGAAACTCTTCATGATTTACAAAATTAAATCACCATTTTTTTTTATGATTTCTTAATTCAATACAAAGCGTGACCACCTCTATTGTTTAAATCTTGTCGAACGGTCTTAACGGTTTTTTATTGAATTTATAAGATTATCTGATCTTGCGGCAATCGCTCTCAATGAAACTTTAACAAGTCTTTCAGTTGTTAGGTTGTTGACACTCCAGCAAGGGTCTCTAGAACACGTCTCTGGAGCATGTCCCATATGTGCTTGATGGGATTCGGGTCTGTCTATTGTGCAGGTACTCTGTGGTCCTCCAAGCTGTGTGCGAACGCGCATTGTTATGCATTAGCTTGAAATCTGAGCCAAGACTTTTTGCGCAAAGTGAGTGATAGGTGAACATAAGGCCCGAGGACATCATCAACGTAAATTTCAGTACTGCCATTTACAAAAACGAGCTCAGTTCGTCTGTTCCTCATAATACTCGCCCATACTATCACTGTAGAGAGCCACTGCACTTCTTGGACTCATCTCAGTCGTTTAGCATTTTCAGGACGACGATACACTCTTACCCTTCTCGTATCAGGCCTAATTCCAAACCATAACTCTTCGCAAAATACAATTATATCCCATTGCCATCCCTGGGCCCACGTCGAGTGTTCGAGTATAGGTGTATAGGTAGGCACCTAATCGGGCCTCGTACGTACATCCGTATTCATAAAACCTATTTCTGACTTTTCGGTGGCTAAAAACAACATCACTTGAAAATTGTAGTTTTAAACCTATCTACCGGGTGGTTAACATCAGCTGACGTCTTGTCAGTTGTAACGTCTCTGTCGAACATTTTTACTCTCTCCACGTTCTGGGTGCTGCTCAGCAGGATCCCCTAGGTTATACAACGCTGTCAAATACGGCAAATCACGCTCCTATTGACACCAAGATGCTGAAATACTTGGGTCTGATTAATTCACGCTAGTAGTATTCCTACAGCTCTCTGAATTTCATCAGTAGTCCATGACATAAAAATTGATTCACCCCTCTTTTTTTAACTTTTCATCTTAAAATGGTAAAAATGAGATAAACATCAAATTTATTAATCAATGAAAACACATGCAATCAGGCAAAAAAATGTTATCTTTTATTTTAATGAAAACAAAAAACAATCGAAGAGTTTCTATTTTCGAAATCAGCCAGTATATGTTTTCGAGAACAACGAGGACTTTGCTAGTAAAAAATAAAATATAAATAAATAACATGTAGTTTCTGTAAATGATGCGTGTTACCATAACTTTTTTGATATGTGTCTATTGAATGATATTCCATTACAGCCGAACTATTTTGTACTGTGTAATTGGAATAACATAACATTAACAATATATTTCTTTGAGCATTTAATCCATATTATAGCAAACTCAAACTTAAAATATATTTGTTTCATTTAAAAGAAAAATGTTTGAAATCGTCTCTTATGTAGACTATAAATCAACACGCACAATAGCAACAATCTCTGTTTTGTCAAACGTTTAGCAAATAAATATATATGTATCGAAAATATAATAGTATATGCCTGTGCCGATCTACAACCGCCGGTTTCCAATAACGGCAGCAAAATTAAAGGCTTAAATAAAATAAGAAAATATTCCAAGCATGAAATCATTTAAAGTTTTCTGTTCAAGATAGTTAGGTACTTAATTTATTTATTTTAATAAAATATGTAGCATGATCGGCAATATTCATTAACTTCATAATTTACAAAGAAAGAAAATCCACATTTCAATAATCTCCCTGTAATAACATTTTTAAAGAAAGCTAAGTTATACTTAACACAATACCCTTATTTTCTTTGTTTACAGAGAGTGAAAGCTTTACTACTGCAAATAAATGAGTCTGTTTACGAGCATAGTTTTAGTGCGGGCTAGTACATTAAGTGGCGGGCAGATGTTAAGGATTGTGGCAGCAAGGTGTCCGGTGCGTCCGCGTCGCTCAGGTGCCACCGGCATGCACAGGCCACAGCGTTGTCATCGTCATGTACTGATGAGAAGACAATGCCTGTTTTTGCTTTTTTGTTTCAATTGTCTATTTTCAGGTTACTTTATTCAAAAAACTTTTAATTTAATACATGGAAATTAGATGATTTATTCATAAATCATCTAATTTCCATGTATTAAATTAAAAAGAAATCAAGTCAGGACCTAGATGTATGTCTAATATTTTTTAACTTTTATATAGTTGAAAACTGTAATAAAATGTTCAGTAGCTACTTAAACTTTCGTCGAAATACCAAAACAACATCAAAAGTCAGTTTAATGAGCTAAATACATACGTCTTACCTCTATAATGTTCTTATATATACGAGTATAATAATTGATTTAATGAATCGAAAAACTTCAATTAATTGCTTCTATTTTGGAGTTTATCCCATATTGCGCTTTCACGATAGGTATTAAATACATAACTCTATATTTGTTCCCTTGAACATAATTACATCTATATTATATTCCTTTATTATATTGCGTCCGAACGGTAATGGATTATGAATACGGTAACCTATCTCTCAAAATGTTTTGTTTTTAGGTAGTCTCTTATATAACATAAATTATAAAGTGGAACTTTATTCTGTTTCTAAAAATAACTGCAAACATTCTCCAAATGGTTAAAAACACTAAGTTATGATGAAACTGAAAATCTATTGAAAGCATTATATAATATATGATGCTTTATATAATATATATATATATATATATTTAATAGTACCAACATTAATCAATATGCTATCTGCCTATTGATGAATGTTGGCACATAAATACGCACACACATTCAAACACACACACACATACACACTCACACACAAATAAACACACTTGCAAAAGGCGGTGTGTACTCTTATATACATATTTTCCTATACTTCGTAATATTTTGTCTTTCTTTTAATACATATTATTTGCAGAGTAGTTCTAGCTCAAAGTGTCCATTGTAATATATCATAGATTTTAAGTTAACCTTTGTGAAAGAAAAATTACATTTTATTATTAATATGAAGTTCTGCCTCTCGAATTGCATGGTAACCAGTAATTATCTTTGAAAGATATTGGCTTATATACTACAAACATGTTATGGAGTTTGACTATGTTTGTAACGATTGTACTCTTTTCACGAAATTGTTACAATCGAAACTATAAATTTTATTTTAATTAACTTTTAATTGCTCAGTATCTGATCTCAGTTCTAACCTGAATTCACTATTAAACACAACTATTTTAATATTTGTTTTATTCATCACAAGATTTTATTTTTCGACCTGATTACTTTAACTAGTAGCTAAATAAATAATACGTTAACTGTTAATTGCATTTGATTTTTAAATTTATTTCGTTTTGTTATTAGATGTTGGAAAACTATTAACATTTTGTTTCATCAATAAATTATATAACCAATCAGTTCTAGTAACTGTTTAACTACAACTGAGCAGATGCTCTACTCACATTATTACGTAATAAGCCAAGGTGCACACCGGATGATATTCTTAGTACCCATTTATGATATGCGGTCAAATAGATGTTCGATGGCTTTGCTAAATGACACTTTGTGCAAATCTTTCTATT
The DNA here is from genome assembly GCA_902825455.1 of Arctia plantaginis. Lineage (NCBI taxonomy): Eukaryota > Metazoa > Arthropoda > Insecta > Lepidoptera > Erebidae > Arctia > Arctia plantaginis. The sequence continues at coordinate 7,801,435 of CADEBD010000300.1, forward strand.
TAATACCCTTTGTGTAACCCTATCTTTCAATAATATATAAATATTGAACACATGCCACTCCAGGTGCGACTTTTGTATGTCAATAAATTGAAACAGAATTGCTTCAGATGTCTAGCGGGGGTTCCCTCTATCTGGCAAAATCTTAAAGCTCCGAAATTTATTTCGCATAATACAAATGGCAGAATCTTCTGTATACGAATAATTTTTAAGGCATAAAAATTATTTTGTATAATTATTGTTTGGCCGAATGTTATTAATATTTCCGAACATGTATGTATGAAACATGTAATACTTTTAAGAGAGCATAATTTTATTTAGCACAGTTGCCTTTGGCATATATTACTTTTGGCATAATTTCGTTTAGCATAACGTTTATTTAGAGCGACGATTATTTGGTAGAATTTCATTTGTAATAATTTTATTAGTCATATTGCCTTAAAGTAGCATTTTTAACCTTAAATTAAATTATTATCTTAAAAAGTCTTGCTACAAAAGCTTGTGACAGAAACGAATCGCTGCAAAACGGACTGCACGTAGTCTTGACTGCCCTAACTCTAGAATTCATCTGGGACGATAAGCTCCCGTGGGACCGCCAGAGCCCCGCAATGCCGGCGCCGACAGACATGCTGCATGCTGCATTCTTGCTTGTATGCTTAGCTTCTAAAGACCGGAGGTAAACCTATTCTCCAGGGAGAGGAGCTCCAAAGGTTTTTCTACGCTGTACTGTTTGAAGGGAGAACTGCGGAGCCGTGGAATGAGAATGTTGTCGCCCTGTTCTTCAAAAAGGGTAACAAGACCATATTGAAGAATTATCGACCCATTTCTCTGCTAAGCCACGACTACAAGCTGTTTTCAAGAGTCATCACGAACCGTCTTGCGCGATGACGAATTCCGACCATCGAAGCAAGCTGGGTTTCGGAGCGGATATGGCACCATAGACCACATCATCATCATAGAGAAGACCGAGGAGTACAATCAGCCACTTTTTCTAGCATTCGTGGACTATGAAAAGGTCTTTGACTCGATCGAAGTCTGGTGAACTTGGATAAAACCAAGGTCATGTTCAATGAACATATACTACCGGGACTGATTGCGGTACACGGTGCCGTTCTCGTAGTTGTTCAAAATTATGTGAAGACATTGCAGTTAGGTAGAAACAATCAATCCCACAGTGCCTAAAAACGAAAGTTTTAAATGAGTGCGTCCTACCCGTCATGACATACGCAGCCGAAACGTGGACACTTACGGTACGGCTGGTCCACAAGTTCAACGTCGCTCAACGTGCTAAGGAAAGGGCTTTCTCTAAAGGATCGTACCAGGAATGAGGTGATCCTGCAAAGAACCAAGAACACCTACATAGCCTACCGGATTAGCCAGCTGAAGTGGCAGTGGGCTGGCCCAGAACCGATAACCGTTGGGGAAAACGAGTTCTTTGAGGACGCCCGGACGGTCAGGTGGAGTGACGCAAGATGGCTGGATGCGAGAAGCTCAAAATCGATCTAAGTGGCGTGCAATGGGAGAGGCCTGTGTCTAACAGTGGATTGCGATAGGCTGATGACGATGTTAATCGTTGGGTTTAGCATTTACTTTATTATATCATTATGCATCTTTTTGTTTATGATGTTAATGATTATTTTCATACCGTAATAGGTGGCAAATTGAGAAATACTTAGTATAATTTTAACACCCGCATCCGCAAATAAAGAAATTATAATTTCTCCAGATGATTGATGATGACAGAGAGACCAGCACAAAAAAATGTGTGGCGTATTTTATGTTTTGTGTATTTTATAATTGTACATTTCTCTAATTTTATACATGTTCATATTATATAACTTCATTCTTGTTATTATTTTACAATTTACTATATTTATATACTCTGTGTCATATTAAATATTGTTGTTTTAATATATATTCAATTATAATAATTAATTTCTCATATTATTAATATTAATTTATTTGTATATTTGTCGGACGCGCAAACAATATTTGTTATTAGTGAATTGGCCTGCGCGCCGACTCCCACTCGTGCCCCGAAGGTGCGAAACCGGTTTGCCGGGCGCGCCGGCGCAGCCGTTCGTGTTAGCCCGGCATTCGGTTGAAACACTCGGGACGCGAAGCCGACGTTTGCTTATGCATTGCTCTTGCCTATACCGCCGCTTTCTAAAATCTGTGATTGTGCTATATTACTTACTCTTGCTAATTTCCTTGCGCCTACTCCTTCTGACTGTAACTTTCTTCTGTGTGTCTATATATGTAAAAGGTGTGAATATACAGTTACCAAACTACAGTGTGCCTATCAAGTTTATTTTTCCTTTCAAACTTCTACCCGCTTATAAACGGTAAGTCACATCTTACTAACACACTAAACTGGTGACCCCGAAAGAACACAAAAGAGAATGAGCAAGGGAACGCCCGTTCATAATCCAGCAGAGGCTGCCAGCGAAACATTTCGTGTGGGTGTGCGTATACCACCGTTTTACGCAGAAAAACCAGCACTATGGTTCTCACAGATGGAGGCTCAGTTCGCGCTATCGAACATTAAATCTGATGAGACGAAGTTCTTCTACGTCATTGGAAATTTAGAGCCGCAGTACGCCTGTGAAGTGGAAGATGTAATCTCTAACCCGCCCGCTAACGACAAATATGACAAGCTCAAAGGGGAGCTGATAAAGCGACTTTCAGCTTCGAGGGAAAAGAAGGTGAAGCAGCTGCTGATAGACGAAGAGCTGGGTGACCGAAAACCGTCGCAGTTTTACCGACACCTTCTCAACCTGGCCGGTCCAGGTGTCCCGGAGGAGTTCCTGCGTACCATATGGTCGAGCCGTTTACCCAGCAGTACGCAGGCCATCATCGCCTCGCAGACGAAGACGAATATGGAGGAATTGGCGGAGCTAGCCGATCGAATAAACGACGTCGTGGGCATACAAGTACCGTCAACATCCGCAATAAATAAAACGCCATGTAAACCCGAGTACAATGCTAGCTCGGAGGTCGCCGCTCTCACCAGGCAAGTTGAAAAGTTAGCCGAGCAAGTGCAGAGGTTGTCTCGACCTCGGCGACGATCGAGTGGTAATAGCAGACAGCGCTCGAATTCTACGAGATCACAGTCGAGCTACCGGCGGTACCCTCAATGCTGGTATCATCAGAAGTTTGGGGACCGGGCGAAAAGATGCGTGAAACCTTGTGACTTCAACACGGCGGGAAACTTCCGGGACAATCAGTGATGGCGACTAATGATTGTCCGACTGCTGGTCGCTTGTTCGTCACTGATCAAAGGTCAAGGATACAATTTTTGGTCGACACTGGCAGCGACCTCTGTGTCTTCCCCCGGTCAGCGGCGCCAGGACGACGAGAAAAAACAAATTACCAGTTGAACGCTGCTAACGGTACGCCTATTAACACGTACGGTTTTATAAATTTAAATTTAAATCTAGGCTTGCGCCGTGACTTCACCTGGCAATTTATTGTAGCCGATGTCACCAAGGCAATAATAGGCGTTGATTTTTTAGTTTTTTATAACTTAGTTGTTGATTGCAGGAACAAGCGCCTTCTTGACAATAATACATCGCTTGCCGCCCCGGCTTCACCTGTTCGATCGTCTGATGCCATTTCTTCGGTTAAGGTGATTCTTGGTGAGTCCACGTATCATCACATACTACGCGACTTCCCTGACATTACTCGCCCACATGGCATCCACACTACACCAATACACAACACGGTACATCACATTCATACCACACCTGGCCCGCCTGTTTCATGCGCACCGCGACGTCTCGCCCCAGACAAATTAAAAATTGCAAAAGATGAGTTTGAGGCGATGCTGAAGGACGGCACAGCCAGACCCTCTAAGTCACCATGGTCTTCGCCATTGCATCTAGCTCCCAAGAAAAATGGCTGGCGACCTTGTGGCGACTACCGTATGTTAAACTCCAGGACTGTGCCGGATAAATACCCCATCAGACACATTCACGATTTTTCACACAATCTTTCCGGGTGTTCAGTTTTCACCACCATCGATCTGGTGAAAGCTTATAATCAAGTGCCAGTAAGCCCAGAGGATATCCAAAAGACTGCCATCACCACCCCGTTCGGCTTATACGAATTTCCATACATGACCTTTGGACTTCGTAACGCCGGACAAACTTTTCAACGTTTTGTTGATGAAGTGGTCCGAGGCCTGGACTACTGCTATGCCTATTTGGACGATTTTTTGGTCTTCTCGAAAGACCAGGAAACGCATGAACACCACCTGCGTCAACTTTTTACCCGACTGCAAAAATACGGTATAGTTATCAATACAGGTAAGTGTGTCTTCGGTCAAAGCGAGGTAACATTTCTTGGCTATCATATCTCAGCCAAGGGAACCAGGCCATTACCAGACAAAGTGGAAGCCATTACAAAGTACCCAGTACCAAGAACTGTTCGAGAACTTCGAAGATTTTTGGGTATGGTAAATTTTTATAGGCGTTTTATTCCCGACGCAGCCCAGCACCAAGCCCCTCTGAACTCTCTGTTGACCGGCTCTGTGAAAGGTTCGCACCCAGTGAATTTCACATCCAAAGAGTTAGAGGCCTTCAACAACAGCAAAACAAGCCTATGTCAGGCCGCGCTGCTCGCACATCCAGACTGTGAAGCTAAGCTGGCATTAGTCACCGACGCCTCAGACACAGCGGTAGGTGCAGTCTTACAGCAGTGTAAGGTCGGCGAGCCGTGGCAGCCGTTAGCGTTTTACTCCCGAGCGCTAAGTCCTTCACAGAGGAAGTACTCACCTTACGATAGGGAACTACTTGCTATTTATGAAGCGATAAAACACTTTAGACATATGGTCGAGGCACGGAACTTTGTGATCTATACAGACCACAAACCCATTTGTTTCGCATTCCATTCGCGAAAGGAAAATTGCTCACCAAGACAGTTCAGACACTTGGATTACATCTCGCAATTTACAACCGATATAAGGCACATTTCAGGTAAGGACAACGTTGTCGCCGATAGCCTTTCACGAATCGCGGAAATCACTCAACCCGTAGACTTAGATAAGTTGGCACAGTCTCAAATAAACGATCCCGAACTTAGCCGGCTACTCGACGGTCAAACTTCTTTACACCTTACTAAACTCAAATTGCCGGGATCGCCGTCTGAACTGTACTGCGATGAGAGTAGCAAGATACCCAGACCATATGTCACTAAAGAACACCGCTTTCAAGTATTTCAGAGCCTTCACTCACTAAGCCACCCCGGCGCAAACGCTACAGTCAAGTTGGTCAGCGAAAGGTATGTTTGGCCTGGTATTAAAAAAGATTGCAGACAGTGGAGTCGCTCTTGCATTGCGTGTCAACGATCCAAGGTCACTCGTCATGTCTCAGCACCCCTTGGAACATTTAAACTCCCCAGGGCTAGATTCAGGCACATACACATTGACCTGATAGGTCCTATGCCATTGAGTCAGGGTTTTCGTTATTGCCTCACTGCCATCGACCGGTTCTCGCGATGGCCTGAAGTAATACCCATTCAGGACATTACAGCTGAAACTGTAGCTAAAGCCCTTATGTCCGGTTGGATCGCTAGATTTGGTTGCCCCACAGACATTGTAACCGACCGCGGCCGACAATTCGAGTCGGCACTCTTCAAACATCTGTCTGAGATGATAGGCTTTCGACATAAACGCACAACAGCGTACCATCCAGCGTGTAACGGCTTGGTAGAAAGATTTCACAGGCAGCTGAAAGGCGCTATTGTCTGTCACTCCAACCATAACTGGGTCGAGTCACTCCCGTTAGTACTCCTAGGTATCAGAAGCGCTTACAAAGAAGACTTGAGAGCTACCCCTGCCGAACTTCTATATGGTGAATCGCTTAGACTACCAGGTGATTTGTTTCAGCCAGTATCCGACGATACTATAGACATGTCTGACTACGCGGCACGTTTAAAGGTCTTCGCCAAGCGTCTCCAGCCGTCACCAGCATCTCGACACGGCAGTAAGCCCACTTTTGTATTTAAAGACTTGACCACGACCAACCAAGTCTTTCTCAGGGACGAGACCATTGGTTCACTTAAGCCCGCCTTCACTGGACCTTACGAGGTACTACAGCGAGGAGACAAGGTTTTTAAAATTCTTGTCAACGGAAACACAGTAACAGTGTCAATAGACCGCGTGAAGCCAGCTTACATTCTCAACGACACCAACACTGACACTAACATTAACTTACAACCACAAACACAAAAACAAACAAACACATCCATGTCACACATCAAAACAACATCCACCACGAAGCATCCTGAAGCTCGAGGAAGTGGCATCAAAACGACACGATCAGGTCGTAAAGTGCGTTTTCCCGACTATTATCGCCCGTAGTGACGGTCTCAAGGGGGGGCTGATGTGGCGTATTTTATGTTTTGTGTATTTTATAATTGTACATTTCTCTAATTTTATACATGTTCATATTATATAACTTCATTCTTGTTATTATTTTACAATTTACTATATTTATATACTCTGTGTCATATTAAATATTGTTGTTTTAATATATATTCAATTATAATAATTAATTTCTCATATTATTAATATTAATTTATTTGTATATTTGTCGGACGCGCAAACAATATTTGTTATTAGTGAATTGGCCTGCGCGCCGACTCCCACTCGTGCCCCGAAGGTGCGAAACCGGTTTGCCGGGCGCGCCGGCGCAGCCGTTCGTGTTAGCCCGGCATTCGGTTGAAACACTCGGGACGCGAAGCCGACGTTTGCTTATGCATTGCTCTTGCCTATACCGCCGCTTTCTAAAATCTGTGATTGTGCTATATTACTTACTCTTGCTAATTTCCTTGCGCCTACTCCTTCTGACTGTAACTTTCTTCTGTGTGTCTATATATGTAAAAGGTGTGAATATACAGTTACCAAACTACAGTGTGCCTATCAAGTTTATTTTTCCTTTCAAACTTCTACCCGCTTATAAACGGTAAGTCACATCTTACTAACACACTAAAAATGTATTTAAGAAAAAAGAAACGGAATTTCATTAAAAACAAAACAAAACCTATCAAGTCAGACTGGAATGATTTGGCAATTATACTCGGCAATACATGCTTTATTGCAAAAAAAAAACTATTAAATTACGCTAGTTAAAGCTATTTAAAATTAGTACATTATTCTGATGTATTTTTTAAAATTACTGTTTGATATTCAAGCTTTTCTATAACTATGGCGGTCACCTGAAAAGAGTATTTATACACTTTTAATTTATTATTACCAGCTGATACCCGCGGGTATAAGCTTTACGCAGACTCAGTCGCGACTAAGTCTGCGTTGAGTTAGTACTTTAGTCAGTTTATGTTTTTCAAGCTCTATCAACCTCTATATCAAATGAGTAATCACAAAAATATTATAATAGTGACATTATCTACAAACTATACATTACTAGTTTTTGCCAGTGGCTGAGCGTACGTGTATGTCGGTTTATCGGGATAAAAAGTAGCCTATATCCGTCCGTCCTTTTCTAAGTATCTACATAACAAATTTCATTAAACTCAGTTTGGCGGTTTAACCGTGAAAGCGTAACAGACAGACAGAGCTACCTTCGAATTTAAAATATTAGTAGGGATCTACAATAAAAACATAGCGTCTATAACATAACGCCTATTAATAGGACGGAATTATAATGAGGTAATATTTTAGACATGGACCGACTAAAACCACATGGATTTCTACTACGGAGTCTAACTTGCTGGACTCATACAGGAAACCTGTCAAAGACAGACCTGAACCTGTGAAACAATAGATAATTTTATAGAACCAAAAAGTCTTTCCATTTCCCATGATTTTTTGTAAGAGTAGGTAGATGTCAAATTATCGGCGGCGAAACCAGGATGGATAAGATCCGAAACGAGTAGATAAGAGGAAACCTGGGAGTCCGCAACATTTCGGAGAAGCAGCTAGAAAATAGGATGAGGTGGTATGGACATGTCAGGAGGAGTCCACCTGATTACGTTGGAAACCAGGCACTAGAACTATCCGTTTCCGAAGCACGCTCCAGAGGAAGACCCAAGACCACATGGACAGATGTATTGCCGAGAGATACGTATGCATGCAATGTTTCGGAAGACGACATCAGGGACAGGGCGAAGTGGAAGAAGTACACGAAGAGGGCTGATCCCACCACCATGTGGGACGAGTAGTCGGGAAGAGTGATGTGAAAAATCATGGATGTAATCTCCCATACAAATTTTGATCTTCAATTTTTCCACATTCGACGTTTTTTTTTCATAACGTAAGAAGCATACGTCCTTTTTATAGGTATTATTACACTTTTTTTGTTCGAAATAAAATCACCAGTAGTAATTCGGGATGTCTTTTGTCAAAAATTAAATAATATGTATTAGGCTACTCCAAAAGTGTTGCGGAAAACAGTTTTTATGTATGAAGCTTTGGCTGATTATAATTATTTATAAAATGGGATTATTTGTAAATAAAAATACCATAGTTCGAATTTCAAATTTTCCTCCACAATTTTTTGAGAGCTAAACTGCATCGGCAACATTTTCGTGCGAAGATTTTTTTATCGACGTCAAATGGCATTTATGGATGATAGCCCTTCTAAAGCAACCACATATCGCTGACGTAATGAATTTAAGGTTGGTTGTCTATCTTTTGGGATGAAGAAAGAAATGGTCCTTCTTCGGCGACTGTTAAAGAGGAAAACGTGCTAATAGTGAATAATTTAGTGCAAGAAAACAGACAAATTACATACGATGATATTAAGCATATATTACATATATATATATTGCAGATCGAAAAGCGTTAACAATATTAGTTACGAGTAGGTAGTTTCGCGCTGGGTGCCGCACAACCACGCCGAAAGCTCAGAAACTGGCCTGTGTGGAATACTGCCATGACGTAATTAATCAATTTGAAGCTGGCTCGCCTCGGCAAATTTACGACATTATGACAGGTGACGAATCATAGGGTCAGTCCACAGTTTGGCTATTTCAAAACGAACCAACACCTATGAAAGTGAAAAATTTGGATCGCTAGTTTTTTACTTTGATAAGGTCGGAATACCCATCGGTCAAAATCTTAAGTCACCCTCCTTACTGTCCTAATCTGGCCCCCCTTCTTTTTATTCCCTGAAATAAAAAAAAAACTACTGAAAGAGTTACGTACGGATACGAAATTCGTCGCCGGAAGATGCGCTAACAGCGTTCGAGAAGCCCGTGGAAGAGGTGTCTGGGGCGAACTGGAAAAAATGTTTCAAAAGTAGTTTAGACGCATGAATTTTGCATAAAGGCTAGTGGAAAATACTTTGAAAAGATTTAACAAAAATATTATATCCATATAAGTTGTTTTTTTTCGGAGTACCCTACGTTTTGCAATCAAAATATTTTTTTGTATTAAGAACTTTGCAATGTCTACTGAGCTTTTTACTTTTCTCACACAGCATGGACAGACCAAGCATGGTGGTAGTGAAGCATCCAAACAACATTCTAATAAACAAACATATTTATATTTACAAGGAGCTATAAAGAACTGCCATGCTTCAAAAAAATGATAGTCGTTATAGCATCGAGCCATTAATTTGTCAAAATTTGAATGTCAATGACGGCAAAGGTAAAGCACACAGCAGCGAGCCGGAGCATGTAACAGTAAGTTAGATATTTCACTCGGAGACGTTTACATTGGTGTTAACGAGCCATCCTTCTATAAAATGTTTTGTGTCTACACATAAATCTTTTGGTAGCCAGAAGATATCACAATACGAACATATAAATATTGTGTATAAAGGAATATGTTTATTACGTTGTAAAATGTTATGTGTATTTCAAAATCTAAGTATTGAAGAGTGTGTTCAATGATTTACTTGCAACTTGTTAGTACACAGAAGATTATTTCATCGTTGCTTTTAGGGTCTCTCATCTATAGCTTGACAAAACAATATTTTTTCTTAATATATTATGAAAAACCATCACTCTTTATAAAACTATAAATAAATAATAACAAATTATTAAAAATTACAGCAATTTGTGCAAAAATTGTAGCTGTAAGAAAATAATCAAAGTTTTACTTAAAAGTTTAACTTTTTGAATACGAATATTAATGATGATATTATGACTGACAGTTAATCTTTTGTTTGATTTGTTCGAATCTTTCGATCACATGGAGAAGTATGTAAAAAGTTTTCGGTGCCAACTCAGGATGAATAATAACAGAATTTTAAATTACAAAAACCAGAGAAAAAAAATGTTTATCTAATTGTTTCACTATTAAATATTTTTTTCTAACCATCGCCTAATACTTTCATATGCCGATAAATAATGAATTACATATTGTAATTCTAAAGTGTCATTATCTTACATTGGTTTAATTTAGCGCCTTCAAAGTGTTAAAATGGCGATAAATGTACGCATATCATCATTTACTTAAGTGGTTGATAACATGAATAAAAAACAATATGTCATTTAATATTTTTTTAATTAACACATTAAGGGCTGGTATCTTAATCGGTATGGCGCCAATTGTAAAAAGACTTCACCCCTTGATAACAGTCTCGACGAGCTTATCAAAGGTCCGGAGTATCTCTATACAAGAGGATAATAATGTGCAAAAAATCTAAGGTTCTTTTACAATTAATGGTTTTTGGGATATAGATATGTTATAGATTCTGGACCACCTCTCTGAGGAAATATAAAAGGTTTATGAGTTTTACAACACAATTTTTACCTTTAGAAACGTTATACGTATAACAAAAAATACACAATAGTTAAATATTGTTTTAATTATTGTATTATCCATAACAGCTCCCAAACCATGGCCTTTATATTTCGTAGTAGCAATGGTAAAATAACATCCGAATAATAATTACTGTCAGAGCCAACGCAACGTGGGAAAGAGTCCTACGGCAGCGATCGCCATACTCGAGCATAAATCACACAACATAACAACGAGATTTATATCCACTAAACGGATAATAGCAATTACATCTGAATCATTTTAGCCCGTACTTGATTACTTCGTGGCTTAAAGCCACTTAATGATATACTTCACATAATTAACTAAAGATGTCGAAATTATCACCTATTAATACACTGACATTACGGTATCATACTTAGGTAGGCGTACTTACGCAGTTGGACATAAAACTGTTATAACAAAAGCGACATTATTGAAACAACTTAATGGAATATATACTTTTTTTATATCGTATTTAGGTACATTTTATTGTAAATGAAAAATCTGGTAAACACTGTTACATTTTAAAAGAGTCTATAATATTTTTGTATGTCTGTATTACATATTGTAATACTAACCGTAACATAATTATTTTATTATTAATGCTTAAATGCTCATAATTAGGGATTTTAAGTAAGAATGTTTAAAACCGTATTAGATACTTTTACATACATATGAGTAGTTTTACGTGTAGCAATATTTCACACGGGGTAATAAACCTTTGAAATATAGAGGCAATTATAGAAAGCTAAAACGAAAAAACTAAATAAAAAATCGCTCGCCTACGGCTACGTTGTGGAGGGCCACTGTACAAACCACATTTGGAACTTATTTTTTGCTACATTTTATGAGGGAAAGACGCTATCCGTAAGATCTGGTCGCCATGATTTATAATATCTGACCGCACTAAACACCGCTTGTTAGTATTCAGCTTAGATTTGCATCCAATTAGTAGAGTTAGGATTTTGTTATACGTGATCTACCGTATCAAAACACCGATATTTATGGCCTTTTTAATGGTAAATTCGTCCCTCTTCTTGTATCAAAAGCTACGAGCGATTAGTAAGAAGTTGTATGATGATAATGTTTAAAAATAGCAAAGCAAAACATTAAGCCAGTTATAGATTCAGAATTACATTATATTGTTGTGCATACATTATGTTATTGATTACACCATTTGAACTTTTTAAAATCCGTATTGTAGTAACAGCACAATGTGTAAAGATATAACTCCCATAAAAAAATATAATAATTTTTAAATACGAATGATGAGAAAAAATATACCAACAGCTACTAATCGCTAATCATGTAACCACTAATTAACTTAAGTACATTCCTGGTTGAACCGCTTTTCGAGTGGAAATTTAAATTAAAGAACCAAGAGGATGACCATAAACTAAACTAAACAGCGACAAAATACGGTAATTATGTCAACCGATCCGTATCAGACAACCCAGATATTAGCGTCATGGTTCGACTTCAGATATTTACTCATTTGCATCTAATTCTCATTACTGAATTAACGTATGTGCGTAGTTGAAGACATCTATAAGTTGTTTTCCTCTTATGAGTAAGAACAGAAATTAATTAATCTTTTAGATGAATGTGATGTGTTATGAAAAGTGGATAGTGTGACAGTCGCAGGAGAAGGAAAGAGTGGCTAAATCTAGGTAAAATATTTAAGACAGAAAAGGTAAGTTAACATTGTGTAGTAAAGAAATAAAAATAAGTTGTGACTGTAACGATATAAAATGATAACCTCTAAATGTCATTATAGTCAGCTGTATTATTTTTAGATCCTCCGCACTCTCCACATAAATTGAACTTTCGATTGGGATCGGGATCTTAATCGATAGCTAAATTTCCCGCAATTTTGTCTTCTCTGTACCTGCAAATAAAAATTAGAAACTATGGAAATACTTTACTAAGCAAGACGTCTTTCATCAGAAGTATCTTCATAAACGTCCCACAGCTGAGTTCATAGCGATGTATCAGAAAAGCTTAATGTTTATCATGCATTGCATTAAAGTAAGTTTTATAATGGGCAAAATATTATTAGTTATTTTTGCAATTTATTTTAATTATTATTTCAGAGATGTCTTTCGTGCGATAATTTGATTATCAAGGGTATGGCAGATACATCTACGTACTTCAAGATTTAGACGCTGAAATAAAAATAACACACTGAAGTAAAAAAGAAACTTAATACTTAATTCAATTGTGGTGACAAACAATATAAAGCTTCTATATAGGCTATATATATGTTTTTATTCAGAAGGAAAGCCTTCTGAATAAAAACAGGAGTGGTTGTCCCTTGGGTCGAAAAGCTTTGCGTCTGTCTGAAATATAAAGGTCATCAAATATTTGATCTATATATATATATATCTATTTATGACATGTATTATAAAATTTTCCAGGAAATTAAACCTAGGGAATCTCCCTTTAATCTTATTTTTTTTAATTTGAACAGCAGTTTCTGTTTGTTTTCTATGTTTTTGTACTTGTATTTTACTTACTGTGACAGGTGAAATTACAAATATATTGACATAATTGTTCTACTCTGTTTGTTATCAGTTTACATGCAATTAAGGCGCTATACAAATACCGGTAGACATCGAATCCATTTGCATTAATCTGCATAAAAAATATCAGAAACAAAAGTTTCGTAAGTATACGGATACAGCCAAGGCTAGGCGAGGCTCACACGGTGAGGACTCTATTAAGATAGACATTCATTTTAAATAAATTTGCAGCTAAATATATATCATCAATAATGTTAATTATCATACACAAAACTTTATCATATTTCGAAACGTTTCTGGGAAAAGTACAAGAACAGACACAAAGCACTTAGAACCAAGGGACATCCAATACTGCTTTAATTCACAAAGTAAAGAAACTTAATTTAGAAGTTTTTATATAGTTTTGTCACCACAGATAATAGCAGTAGTAATGACGAAGAGGCCTATGTCCAGCAGTGGACCACTAAAGGCTATTGATGATGATGATCTTGCACAAATAATAATAATCTCATTTTCCAATAAATAATTATCAGTGATTTGCGCATTATCGAATGCTCAAGCTGCCGCGGACACTTCACACACGACTGAATTGTTTGATAAACACATTGCTTCTCCTCAACTTAACTCAGGCAAACGTTACATTTGGCAAAGCTTTCATATTTTTGATTTATTGTTAAAAGGTGTTTACTGATCTTCGAATTACTAATTTTAATGTGAAATATTTTCCTTTGTTATTTCCAATAATGTATTTTATTTTTGTCTCTTCTTCGAAAGTGGTAAAAGGTGTATTATAAATTTAAAAAATAAACATATGTATATTACGATATTTTGGCTAGAATTGCAATCCATTTCATTTGACTTGTTTAACACATTTTATACATCCGTGTGTCACAAACCCTACCGCCGCGCCGTAGGGCTCAGTCAACCGCCCAGGAAGCGCAACTCAACGCGCGAATAAGAAATAAATTCCCTGGCAAGCGTAACAATGGTGAAGTAAAAAGGAAGCATACAGCCCTTAGGCCATGGGCAGACACGGGATTTATACACGTGCCTTATGGCTTCATGGGAAACGAGAAAAAATCGCAAAATTGTACATACGTAACGAATATAATAATCTATTCAACTTCTGCATACAGCGCCTATTGCAAACAGCATCACTGCAACTTAAACGGCACACAACTTGCACCAGTAAAATCTATTATGTACATATTTTATGTAGGTATATATAAAATAGATAATACGGCTCTTAGTGGATAAAGACTTAAAAATGACTTTTGACATATATGTTAAAATTGATTTACAAATTAACAAAAAAAAACTGTTTTTTACTAATTCGGTGATTCCTGTCAAAAAACTCAGCAGCTCTTTAACTTAACAGTGTCTAAATTATTTTTTTACTAACAAACCAAAGGTTGAATTCTGTTATACTTAAGTAACTTAGACCCTTCATTCAACTAAAAGAAAACTCAATTAAGTATAAAAAATAAATCACAGTTAGACAGAAACAGTATCACATGTGCAGTGACAATATTTAAAATAAAAGATATTTATCACATAGACTCAGATAAACATCACTTCACCATGTTCTTTTACACCTTTACTGACCTTTAGACGAAAAACAACTCGTAGTTTTAACAAATACGAATTAAATTAGAAGTTGACTTAATTAAAAAAAAGCCATTTGATTTTTAACTTCACTAGGGATACAACTCGCCATTCATACATACATATAGAAAAAAATTGAAAACTCCTTTTTTCACCATTCATATTTTGTTAAAGAAAACTAACTGACATATTGCTTTTCTCGATAATCACCAAGAGGCTCCCTGATCGAGGTACTTTGTAACAAGTATATTTGCCATAATACATGCGATTGCATTATCTCAGCTAATTAAGCAGTTTTGATACGAGATGACATTGCAATGTCCTTTAGGCACACACCGCGCTTGTGAAGTGTACATGAATAACAACGGCGTGGAGAAGAATAACTGCACACATCTCACACACAGCAGTCCAATCCCAAACTAGGTAGAGCCTGTGCTATGGTAACCAGACTACTGATATGCATACTTTAATATTATTAAATTCATACATATTATAATTAAATTAATATTATTAAAATATTATTATGTATGACAGTTTAAGACATTGTTTTATTATTATTTTAGAAAGATTGCCAAGAACTTCTAAAGTTATTCGTTTTTATTAAATTGAATTTGATGTTGTTTCCAGACATCAAATTCAATTGAAACTTTATAGTCATGTCTCAATTATCAAATACTTACAATTACTTATTCCTATAGAAGACTGACTAATGTTTGCAGATAGATCTAAACCGCAGCTTAACCATTTTATGTTTATTATATAGTGCTTGCTATTCTAAGAAATAATTAGACTTATATGATTTAAAACAGATTTTGTATAAAATTCACTTTATGAATTGTCAAGCAATAATTTAAGAAAATGTATTAGCTTTTTGCCGTATAAACCTCTGCGAATGGACACGGCCGAGCGACGCGGCAAAATAAAATCAATGGACTCTAACACATTTATAAGTTATCGCTCCGTTAGTCCAAGCCCCAGGTTACAAAGTAATAAGCAGTTAAACATACATGAGATCGCTTCCAACATTTTTACATAATTATTAACAAAATCGTTGTATATACCTTAATGATAAGCTCAGCGCACTCTAACCATTGACCATCTTCTTTGAACGACGCCAATCAAGTGTAATTTACGATCGCAAAGAAAGTACCTAACAGCACAATAAAAAAATTCGGAAGCCATTTATGAAATATTTTGATGTAGGTATAGTAAATCTGAATGATGGTACACAAAGTGGCAATAGGAAGAAATAATATTTTCATTTCCTGTTTGGCGAGTAAGTAACATTTGGAGAGCAAAGTTTTTGCATTGTATACGCATCCGTGGGAGTAGCTACCTGGCACCCGCGGCGCAGTAATTTCTTATAAATCGACATCGAGTGAGATATCCACAGTCATGCTTCTTTTCCCGCTGCGAGTGGTCGAAGAGCGGGCGCGGGACGAAGACTAACAATGAGCCACAATAGCGCACATGATCTAGATTAGTGACGCGCATTGTGTCCCCAAAGGGTTGCAAAGCTTTGTGCACGAACAAACGATGCGACCGCGCATAATGCGTCGATACCCGCAAACATCTCCACTGTGAATTTGCACTGATTCTATGAATTTGTAAAGAAAATAAATATAACTTTTGACAGCCAGGCCATGCTGCGATGCTATCGTTGTTTGTCGATTGTGAATTGAAAATGGCGATAATAATATAAAATAATCTGCTACCATACTAGTATTCATACGTATCTATAGCGATATATTTTTACAAAACTGTTATTTCTTTAACTGACAACAATATAAAATTGTTTATATTTTAGGGTTGTAAATTCAATAACCCCCTTAGTAAATGTATCTTAATAACAGACACTTCTCAAATTAAATTGAAAAATTAGAGCCTAAGCATTTAAAAGATGATCTTCACAATCTTTTTAGAATAAAGATTGACAAGTAAGACATATTATTTAAAAGTTGATAGAAATATTCAGAATTGATTTAAATCTATTAACTTTTTTAAGTAAACTGCTATAGATACAATGTCTGTAATTAATTTCTGTAAAGCAATTAACCTAAAATCATACTTCTAGCTAAATTAAAGTTTGGATCTGTCAAAAAAGAAGGGTAAAGTACGAATCTACAATTTAGAAATATTCTAATAGTTTTTAATAACCGTCTTTTGATGGAGTTCAGACAAGCCATAATTATAATAGTTTAAAGTTTGTTGGGGCTCTAATGAATAATTTGTTAAAAATGTTCATTTAAATCGACGCCATTTAGGGGTGTTTCAAAGACAACCCTTTTAATACAAAGCTTCAGGCTATACTTTAATAAAACGTTATTATATTTTATTTTTATTTTGACGTATAAAGACATGATGCACAAATATGAAAATTAATGTTGATTGCCCCAGGTAATTGTGTCCGCGGTAAATGTTACTCAGAAATTAGGTTGAAAAGTATTTGCTGATCAAAAACCTGTATTTATGATTTATATAATTTATTATGTTTTACTTTGTAAACAAAAGTGTGCACGTAAGAGGGGTAATGCAATTTTATAAGGCATACTCATCCAATCATTCAAAACAATTCACATAAATGGATACTATGTTATTATGTAGTATTATTGTTCCCTTACCTCTACGTAATAGGTATTTTATTTAAGTAAAACTCATGACAGAATCAACATAATCTTCAACATGTCTTATGAATCATAGACGAAACAGTCTACAAATATGGTATTTATACTATTTTGTAATAATTGTTGTTGTTATATTATGGTTATACTGATATTTTTTTTAAAAGCGATCGATGTCATGCACCAGTTTCGTAATAGCTGAGTGGACTTGCAAGAAAAACACTTTGGTTAACTATATTCCCTGCAATGTAAGTACAAATACCTCTATTAATTTTAATTGTGATTAAAATATTCTGGAAACATTTTTCCTTACAAAAATAAACAACAAACTAAATTTGACCTAATACTTAAAAAAAACGTGTGCCGTCTGCTTATGTCGATTAAAAGAGAAGTCAAAATATTTTATGGATGTAAATGTTAACACTTTTGTCAAACGAGATCACCCACAGAACTCACAAAGGGAACCGATGTAAATCTAACCTTTTATACACCGCTAGATTTTTCGATGCAACGCCATAAAATATAGATATGAACAAAATACTAAACGCAATAAAATTCTTCAACCTTGCTCATCACCATGTATAAAAAATCTCATGTCTACATTTTGGAAAAACTCATTCCATGGTAATTTTTTATACGCAACCTGACCGCTGTCATTGTTAATTGTACCTCTTGAACTAAAAAATGGATGAATGGGTCCGAACGCTGTCTTTGAGCACCCAACGGGTGACATTGTTGGGAGCGATTTGTCTTACAAGCTCAGATTCGATCTCAATATTCTATGTTGTTTTTTTCGCACCTCATGTCAATTATGTCTTCTATACTTTATCTGATTTTGTTAGTTGAGTAACGATTTCTTTATTCAGGATAGGCGCTCTTAACTTAAGGTAACTTTATAGTTTTATTGCATTAAAGGATTGGTTACAGAGATACACAATATCGAGCTCTTACATTCAAATGTACCCCTTTAAATCAATGGCTGGCCATTCATCACGTAGCCGACACTTCTCGCGTGGAGTGGACACTAGTGAGCGACGATCTAAACAACCAAAACACAACTCTAACGTCTATAGTGGCACATTCAGTGTTCGGTTGTAGTTCCTCCATCAGTTCACATACGGAACTAGACGTATGCGAGCATTAATGTGTATTCTATATCTAATTAGATAATGTAATTAAGTAAAATCCCGTTCTCGCGTTTGGGTGGTAATACTTTAGATATTCTTATCATAGTTAAATGCGAGCTTCGAAATTTATTGCGTTCTAGGATAATTCATTGCTCTAATTTCAACATTTTATCAAACCTATAAAAATACATATCTCCTAAAAAGTATTTTTTAAGTGGAAATTCTTTTAGAAAAATAGATCAATTGTATTAAAAAAGTTTTGTACAAATTTGATATACAATGTCATAAAAGACTAAAAGCAATTCAAATAATAACTTTTTTTCCAAAATGAAATACAGGACATTGGTGCACAAAAAACTGACGGAAGAGGATGGGACCTACCAATATTAGTTTTATATCTGGCAGAAAAAAGGCTCACACTCAAGAGGGCGATTGTCAATCAGAATAACAATAATAATGGGAACCCTTTGAGAATCGAACCCTTTCGTTTCTGCACCTGATGCGGAAGCTATTCGCGCACTACGTGGGAACATGATTTTTCCAAAACTTTGGACTTTTGATTTTACCATTTGAACACAATAGTGAAATAAATTTGTGCGTGAGAATTTCTTTTCAATTTATCTTGAACCTAGTCAAAAGTCACCTGACACCGAGACAATAATATTCTGCAAAACTTTAAAAAGCTAAATTGTAACTACAGCTTTGGACACCATGTAAATTCTTCGTTTGCCTAGTTTATTTTATGTCTGATTTTATATAACGTTACTAAGAAAATTCTGCGATGCAGAAATTACTTTTTATTTTGTAATTTAAATTTCACCGATTTCAGGATATTCAAAGTATAGGTACTGGCTAGTGTAATAGATAACAAGGTACAGGGACAAGCTTGAACTAAAAGCGCGTGCCAATACATTTAAAAAGTTTGCACTCTGACGATACCTGTACTAACTGTCCGTTACGTCCTGAATACTATTAACAATGAACTTGCGCGAATAACAAGTACATATTACATGTCAATGAAAAACCTACCTTATTTCACTAGCAATAAGAGTTATGTGGCCTATCGCCCGCATGTTGTAGTACTACACGCGCGACTGCATTAATGATAGCGCTATCTGTTACCTTCACTTGACTCGTTCACAACTACTACAGATAAAAATAATTCCTTTACATATTAAACTTAAATACATAACTGTGTAATTTTTATGTGCTCCAAGTTTATATAAGAGCATAGCTAAATAGAATGCAGTCGCTAAGTATTATATTATCTAGAATTTTCAATACTAATACCCTTCAATACTTAAAGAATTGTACATTTAAAAAATCAATATCAGCTACTAGTAACATATTTAACAGAAGATTAGTCTTCTTAACTTCTCGTCTCGTCCCTAATTAATTTATCCGGAAACGAACCAACTCAGTGAGCGATAATAGTTTACCTTAGATTTAACATGTGATACGTAATACGCAAAATTTCAGAATAATTAAAATTTGATTTAAATCCCTTGGGAATATAATCCCTAGGTAAGTCAAGTCCCCGAAGTACTGGTATAACATTTTTGGTAATAACATACTTTAGAATGTTAATATTAAAACGAAAAAAAAATATACAAACAGTTACTATAAATATACAATTCGTTTCGACTTTATTAAAGCTAGCATATTTTGATTTTTATTGTTGTATACATGCGTGCAGTTTTTAGAAGGACAGAAAATTATGTAATTAATTATTTACATATTTTCAGTCTGAAAGGAACTCTCATCCGAAAACTAATCGTTTCTAAGAGTTGAAAAACTTTCTTTTAGGTTTATTAAAAGGCGAAGCAAGTAATAAGTAAAGAATTAGGTGTTCTTTACGTATGCTTTATGTACGTTTATTTATGACAACAATATTTACAGGTAAGGCTACATTACTATAACAATATCTTAAAATCAAACCTTTAGTAACCCACTACCTTGACATTACATATTAATTTAAAAGGCTACTCCTACGTCATTACTCGTCACCCTCAAGTTACGTATTATTACGGAAACGACAGGTTCTAATAATTTGAGTGCTGTCATAACAGCGGATACAAGCCACTTAAGCTTATTTCGCCTAATTGAATCCTAGAGCATTAAGCTGCTCAAACCTATAATCCCTTTTATGAGATTCACGCCGACATTTTAAGGATATTTTGGCTGCCTCCGTAAGGTTATTTTTTATAGTTGCTTTATATGTATATTCCAAATCGAAAGCAAGGTGCGTTCTACTTTATTAATTTCAGATATACATAAAATGTAAAATGATCTGCGGTTGGGATAACGTCTGTGAGTTATTAAATACTTCTGAAAACGAGGAAGATTTTAAAAAATATGACACGTTACTGTTATATAATGGGAGCGTTCATCGTTCGAAACATGAAGCAAAAATTAAAAACGACTACATAAAGCAATAACAGTTCAAGTTATACTAATTTATTTAATAAAACAAGACTTCCAAAACAGTAAAAAATCAACCGCCAAGCGATCTCTAATAAAAATAGATTGGTCTAAATAAGTAAATTAAAACAAACAGAAATGTTCAAAAATTGCTTTAGTGTCAGTCTTTGAATGCCAACAAACACTAACAAGAAGACACTATCAGGAGTTTTGTTGGCAGTCAGTATAGACGCAACATACACATAGGTTCTTGATTTAATTGAAGAAGTTAATTCAAATAGATATTAGTAGCAGGTATCGCAGATTATCAATAGTTTTCTTCTATGAGATTTATTTTATGAATGGTAACGCAAACTAAAAACCTCTAATAGGTATGTACTGCACATGTAATTGTTTCTATATTGTTACTTCCATAACCTTGTCGTATTTTTTGTTTTATTTTATTTCAATAAAATAAATTTAGTTAACTTGCTCTCAGTATCAAAACATTGCACCGATAAAGTAAGCAAGTATTTAGAAAACTCATTTTGTAAAAAACTTATTTTCTAAATATTCTTTGGTAACTACTTGTAACTGCATATCATCTTTCTAAAATACGTTCATAGATATTCCGTGTATAATAAAATCAATAATTTCTATTGTAAATTATTACAGAGTGAGGTCACGCTGGGCGCAGCGGTGTTCTATGTAAATCACTGCTTTGCCACTGTCCTGTCTACTAAGCTAACATCTTCATCTACAACTGTAATACTGTGTGGCCCATGATTGTATCGATTATCCAAAAATGTGTAATTTTGTTCTCAGTACAAGAATTTTGAGCGCATTTAAAGTGTTTAGCTTCCCGGGACATACCCGTAAGTATATTTACATACATTAATATCGCAAATTTAACTGTAAAATATTTATTAAAATATAAAAACTATAAAATACGAAAATGAAACCGATAAAAGAGTGCTAATGTTTAACCTAAATGTATTAAGTACTTAAGTATGTTCAAAATAACGCTCACTACGTAAACTAGTCAGTTTTACATCACTAGTTATATTCAGATAAACGCGTTTTTACCTACACAACACATTTACGATTTTTTCAACTGCTGTAAACATTGAAAACTTTACGAATATAATATTGTTATTTATAAGAATATTAAAGGTATCTTTAAAGGTTAAGGACCTCCTTTAAAAACTGTCGGTGTTTGTTAAAGGTAAACTTTCAAATCGCAATAAACTAAACCACAAAAGTAGCGGTTTACGTTATTGCACAAATTCAAGTAATATATTGCAGAAAAAAACGCTAGGTACATTGTACAGAAAGAGAATAACTTAGACAATTTTGTACAACTCAAACCGCACTCGTGTTTAAAAAGCCGGAGGAAACGCAGAAAAAATGTAGCAATATGAGAGTTAGTTATTTGGTGTATTTCATGCGGAAATCAATCTCAAATTGCACATTACAAAAGTGTATCTTCCGAGTGCAAATGTCGGTCTATTTCACGTGATGTGCTCATTTTTTTTATTCAGAAGAACGTGTCATATCAAGAAACAATAATGGGAATTATTTACATTTCATTCAAAAATAACGAAATGTGTGCCTTTTAAACACTGGTCGTCGCCATTCGTATGATAGTGAAATATGATACTTAAAATTTTGCGGTCAAGTGGCTACTTTTTAAATTTAATGTGGATTATAACAACTGGTAATTATTTTCTTTAGAAAAGTGCTGCTGGTCGACAGATGTTTAAATCTTATTGCAGGAAATATGAATTGCGCAATTTTTTGGCAAATTAATAGAAAAAATATTTAACGAGGCACGGCTTGTCACAGTAACGCTAGGAGAATGATGATTGCATTACCGTGTCTAGCCTTCAGGCGGTGAATAGATAGATAATCATAACTGAGACACAGAAACTATACAAAAATATGCCTATTAACTAATTTCAGAAATAGTTCACTGATCAGAGTATTGTTTCTATTATGTATTTAATATGTGATCAAGAGTGCGTACTTAATTAATTAAATTCTTGATACACGCATGAGGGATAAAGGTGCATAAAAATTACTAAAGTACCTTAATGCGTAATAAAAGAATATTTAAATAAAATACCTTACATTATTATTGTTACCTACCGTAAATCATATCCCAATCAAACCGATTTCTACCAAAAAATAGAATGTATTTTGTTTTAAAGTTAAATATGAGCTACGTTAGTTAAGTAGTCCCAGTTCATTTACTTATAAGTCTAGTCTAGCAGATCTGTGATAGCAGACCCATGGCGCGTCGATCACATCGCAAGTTCCCAGCGCAGCACCGGAGGAAGCCGATTTCCGACAATTTATTTATGTCCCTGTCTGCCGCTAGCGTTATTTCTTCGTTCCGACACTATAGATAAAGTACAGGGAGAGTTGTAAGTCGAAAGCCTTTTGTAAAATTACATATTGAAGTTAATAAATTGTATTACTAAAACTTTAACTCTTATTCTTACTTACTCTCTTTTAAATTGATCATTAAGATAATCATTGTACTGTTTAGATAGTCTTGAACAAATAACTGCTTACAAATAAAATAAAGAATAAGATACATTACTAAGAGATACGTCCACGTCATAAAGCAAAATCCATTTACAAGATTTTTAGTTTTTCATAGCCACAATGGCAAAAAAGGAACTCTTATTGATTCGTCAGCTCCGTCCGTCCGTCCGTCTATCCGTCTGTTCACGCTATGTCTCACAGACTATTAGTGCTAGAAACCTTTAATTTCGCATGAACATACATACTAATCACGCCGACAAAGTGGTAAAATAAAACCTTGAAAAGTATTTTTCTTTTGAGTCTAGTACCTTTTAAAGTGGGAGATGTGTGTGAGATATTAAGCCTTAAAGCACTCACCCCCCCCCCCTCCTTCTAGACAAACAAAAGTATTAGGGATCTGACAATATTCTCGATAGTAGCATATATAAAACGAAAACAATCATAGCCTTCATTAGTTAACAACAAGTAACAGTTGACCAACTAATTCGACATTATAGGCCGCCGAAATCGTTAATGTAATAAGATTTTTGTGTAATGATTTCATTGACCGCTGAAACAACACTTTAATTATCTATCTTTATAATAACTTTGTAATTTTGTTGTAAAGCTAAAAATAAAAATGATTCCGCGTGTATGATCAAAACACATACGTATACCATGGAATACGTATAAATAGTATTAAATGTACCAATTTATAATAAATCATGCGGTGGTCTGAGGTAGGCCATAAACCATTTGCATAAGGGTTGGCTCTTACTTCGTTTGTCATTGTATCAATTATCTCTTTTAACTACAGCCACAATACCTGTTTTTATTTTTGAGCTATAAAAATACTTATTACAAAAAGAACATAAAATTATTAATAGTAAAATTTGAGGATTACTGAATTTGGAATGACAGTTAAATCAGAGTCGGTATTATAGAAGCGAGTACAGTGGACCATAATGGGAATCTAAGAATTATTTTAAAAAGATCATATTCTATGTGAAGCATTGTTTTGTTTGCAAACGACTAAACTAAAGTCTAAACTAAAATTAGATATTTTATATAAGCGCAATTTGGCCTGGGCAAGCACTTCAATTTCGCCTGGAACTCTATGTTTCCGGCGTTGCTATGTGTGACAATACGTGTGAAAAAACAAGCCAGGACTAAAGTGTATCCAATGCAATAAAAAATTAACTCACTACGAATTAAAGTCCTTGTGCCTTCATTTCGTCGGTGAGTCAATAATTTTAATCTACTAAAATATTAATATATTGCATGTCATACTTGAGTACAGTTTAATTATTTTGGAACTACATTGCTTACATTACCAGAATATTGATATCGATTTATTTGGTAAATGTTAACATGCCAAGTTCGCTACAATTCTGCAAATCTGAGCGCTTCCAAGGATGTATTAAAAAAAAAAAAAAAAAACTACCCTATGACTAAAAGTAAAGGCACTGCATCATGTATGAAAATCAAAACTTGTCCACAATTCCCTTTGTTACTTGAAAGTATTTGCCTAAAAGTAGACTTAAATGCCTTATTATTTTAGATAGGGTTATCTGTTAAGCTAAATTATATAGTAAGTAGCCTACTAGCATGAGTATTTATGTCAATATATACGAAAAGTCTTTTAATATGATATCCCAAGAAATTAATTTAAATCCATTTATCTTTATCTAGCCACATTCACTTTCACTAATAATGAAACTAAAAAATTGTGAAAGTGAGAGATTCATTAAATTATAACAAATGAACGAATCTATTGAATTTTCTAAAAGAGATAATTGAACTTTAACAATGACTGCCTACAACGCAAGTTGAGCGAATTACGAACAATTGAAACAACATAATAGAAAAAACGATTATATCTTCAAAACATAGCTACAAAGATTTGGGAAGATAATTATACTAAAGCGAGTTTACATAATATAAAACCAAAATTGTTGATTTTGGGTTATTTCAAAAACAAAACTCTTTATATTGCATTTATAATCTGTATCTTTGTATTATTTGCATAAGAAAATAGAGATGTGCATGTTTGTAGATGAGTACCATCATCTTATATCATGTCTTTAACTTTAATGATAATGTTGTGACACCGACAGAAAATGTAAGGTAATGACCAAAATAAAATACTTTATGTCTATAAAACAACTGTTTCGTAATACTACGTAACCTATTTCCACGGTAACCAAACAATTCTATAATCTAATTTACAAAAGGCATTCAATATTCACTCTCCCTTATCGTTGTATTTTTGCAAATATCACGAACCCCATACGCTCACGTGCCTCAAGTAATAAGATTAAGAATCCAAATCCGGCATGAATTGCTTTAATAGTTTCCGGAATAATGCAAAAGTATTTGATTCCTTTGTAGCAAATTTTTATACAAAACGGAAGCAAATAAAAGCTACGTAAAGTAAACCTCAGATTTTTAACTAACTAAGCTTTTGATCTGAAAGAAGGAACACGAAATATTTTTTGTAATTGCTATCGTAATCGTTATCCCACGTGTCGTCTTTAAAATATTAATCGCAATTACGCAAGTTAAGGTCTGCACTTCTTGGTATTAATTTAATTACTCGATAGCTTCCTCTTCTATCAGTATTTTCCATAATCGTAAACCACAATCTGCGAATACGTATAAATCTGTTTGTTTTACACACGGACGTAAGGACACGTGAGCTATTAAAAGTTTTATTAAGACTAATGTCAATTTATGTTGGCAACAACATGAGATATAGAAAACCTTTGCAGATACCTTAGGCCGGCTATTTTCTAATAAATTTCGTTTACACAACTAAGCAAAGTCCTATTTAATAACTTTAATCAATATAAATTTATGTGAAGGTAGTTATCGGTTTTGTATTTTGGCTTAAATAGTTGAAACAAAAGTTTAATATGACAATAATAATAACTTCAGAAATTTTGCACTCGGCTGGCTGTTACAAAATTAGGCAGAGCCTGTCCTATGGTGTCCAGTGTCCAGCAGCCTGATGCTGATATCCAGATATATATATATCTTAATCTTCCTCCGAACCTTTTATTCCAAACTAGGTTGGGCCGGCTTTTAGTCTTAGTATATAGTAGATCATCGATTTTTTATGCCGAGCGACTGCCATCAGGCATCTCCAACCTAAATAGTCGTAGTAATATCGAAGTTCTGTAAGAAGACTGTTGTCGGATTTTATTTTATTTTTTTCTTTTTTACCCGTAACGATTGCCACAGATGTTAGTATTTTAACCGGGACCGATGGCTTAACCTGCTCTCCGAGGCACAGAGGGGTCTCTCTAAGTTAATAAATGGTCACCCATCTATAGACTGACCTGGCTATTATTGCTTAACTTTGCAATGAGTTAACCGGGAGGTTAACTAATTGCAAAGGTAAAATCATAGCCATAGTATCCTTAAACTGTTTACATCACATTGCAATGCAATAAATTATCTATTTGCCTAATTAAACGTGTAGTAATTAAGTGTATAATTTGTACATGTCAAATGGCCTACCCTTTTTATTGCGAAATTCACAATGAAGATAGTAGGTAAAAAAGACTGAACCTGATGTACCTAACGAGGACGCGAACTTCACTCTTTGAAATTGATCTATAGAGGTACTCACCTATTATTTAAAATAGTGTTTATTCTAATATAAATGCGAAATAATTATTTGACAACTTTAATCCTTGTTTATAATTTGAATTTACTTATTATATTTATAATCAGAGTTGATGACAAAGACTGTGAAAATATTATGGGAGTAAAATAACCAGAAATTTCGATTGTGTAATTGTAACAGTTCACAACTTGCTGTCCGAACTAATGCACCCTGTGTCAAATATAAATTGTACCATTTTTATTCACTCCGAACTTCTTTGTCCCTTTATCAGTGTCTTTTTATTCGCACATGTAAATGCATTTAGCTCCCACCTCCTTATCTTGGTGAACATCATTAATCTTGTATAACAATGTACCGAAGCGGTGAACGAGCTTCGATGGCTTAATCAAGGGACGTGCTTGCAGCATCACTACACTCTTTTTAATCTACAAAGATATCATTATATTGCATGTTATCTCTAGATTGTATAATATATATCGTATCCCGTTTCATTTCTTGAAATATATAAGAAAAACAAGGACATACGATTTTTGCTGTAGTTCTCAGATGACGTACCCAGAGGTAACTTACAAATTCGTTACGTGATAAAAAAAACCATTAAAACGGTCGAATTCGTTCGAGACGCTATACTTATTCTTCATCATCATCATTTACAACCTTTAATATAACCCATCCCCAACATAAATCTCTCCTTAGAAAAGAGGTTTTGGCCTACTATAGTACCATGTTTCCCTTCTCTTTGCAGTCCTGTCGTCTTGCATAGTTTGTTCCCGAATGTCGGCTCTTACTACACTCACGGGATGAATGGGGGTGGTGACACTCCGTATTCTTAATCTGTCACCTATCTGGTTCACTAGCAACCGTAATTACTAGTATTCCCATTACCCCTCCAGCTAAGCTAAATTACTTGTGTTAGGAGTGGGTTAACGTCGGTAGTGTACTAGTCAGGAATCGAACCTACACTTGATCTTGATTGCAAGCCCAATGCCTTAACCACTAAGCTGCCGCCGCTTTGACCCGCGTGTATGTCGGTTTTCGGTAAAAATAGCCTATGTTACTCGCTCATGTTTTTTTTGTATGAAAGAGTAAACGGGCAGAAAGAACAAACGAGTAGACGGGTCACCTGATGGAAAGCGACTACCGCCGCCCATGAGTGCCTGCAACTCAGGAGTCACAAGCGCGTTGCCGGCCTTTAAGGAAGGAGTACGTCCTTTTCTTAGACGTATCGGTCCGAAAATACCGAAGATGATAACTTGTTTCACAGATATGTGGTGTGAGACAAAAAGTGTCTTGAATAGCGCACAGTGGTGGAGTGTCAATTATCCAAGTGGTGAGGATGTAAATTTTTCAGATTTTTTTTTGTGTGGAACGATGGTGGAAAGTTGCGGCCGGTATTAGTCCGAAAAATTATTTGGAGCACTTCCCATGATATATACGATAGAGAATGCAGAGTGATGCTACATCTCTGCGTAATGCCTAAGGATCAAGCCGGTCGAAAATATTATGGCTATCGAAAAATTCAAGTCGCTCTTTGTTAGATACGGTCCAGAGAGAGAAGCTAGTAATGTGGCCTTCCATTGCTGAAAGAATTTAAAAAGTGGCATTAATGGTTTAGGTTACATATTTTTAATATAAGTATGGAAGTAGAATAATATTATTAACACAGTTAGGTACATCCATTCATTCAACGTCTCTTTCCTACTACTGACTGATGTTTTGTTGGGTGATGTTGTAGTAAAAAAAATCATTACATGATTACATTAGATATAAAGGTAGCTTTATTGACTTGTTTTGTTACGGAAACTTTTTACTAAATTTACAAAACAAAATCAATTGGTGTAGTTATAATGCTCTCATTTAAAATAGTTAAGTTTTTTTATAACCCTGAAAAACCCCCTGTGTGTGTGTGTGTGTGTGTGTGATCATTTCACAACTATTATAAAATTGGCTGTAGCAGTATATAATTCGGGTTTTTATTTCTTAATTTTACGTTGGTTTCCATCAAAGAAAACAAAATACAATTTATTTAAGAAGCGTTTAACGAAAGCAAACGTACTATAAGTTGAATATGGCATACCTAAAGTCACTTTATTGGTTTTGTTTAAGTTAATACTTTGCAGGCGTCTAACTACCTTTACTTGATACTTACATTAAGAAGATATTTCAATAGAGTCGAGAAGTTTCTATTGTACCAGTTATGAAAAGAGAAATAATAATAATATTAAAAAAACTGTAAATATTTATACTATTTTATTTTATTATCACTTATTTCTGCATATAAATTTTGTAAAAATATCATAATTGTCGCCCAAATCATTACCGATATCGGCCCTGTAGTAGTTAAGAAATATGATAATATACAATATTGTCTCTTTATAAAGATTGGGTACAATAATAAAAAATAATTTAAGATTATGACTATGAAGCTTATGAAAATTACTCATGATTTTTTAATATAAATATAGATATTAGTATCTGTTTGCGTACGTATTTATATATGTTTATGTACTGTATTTATGTATCGTAATGTATGTATTTATGTGTAATATGTATAGGTGTAGCATGTGTCGGTTTGTGTCTGTATATATATATGATTTTTTGTTTTAAAATTTACTACATACTTAATGTTTTCTTTGCATCACCCAATTATTGACTTGTATAGAATGCCTTACGCATTGAGTCTGCCAATGCACCAGAGGTGGTGGGTTTGTTATCAGTCAGGATCGCTCCGTCAAAGTATTTCTAGTCTTTTCTCCAAGTTCTTCTATCTTATATTCAAATAAGCTACTTCACCATTGAAAAAGAATAAATGATTAAAATAGTTTTTTTTTATATTTAAATCATAAACTTTATTTTTATATTAGTAATATTTTTTTCACAAAATTGTATATTTACAATATATTCTATTACTTCTTCACATTTTTCTTACAATATATAAAGTCACAGCCACAAGAATAGATTACAATATTTAACAAATTTACAAAACACAACCTCGTTTACATCATTCAAATAATTTATCAAAATATATTTACTAATGACTAGCTATTTAAGGATTTTTAGAGAGAATGTATATGTCTATGTTATTACCACCAGGCAACAGCATCTAGTAACCCATCTTCATCCACTTGACTTACTTGTTGTTCATGTGTTTTATAGTTATTTGGACAATTACTACTTGAATACGCCGAAGATACTCCAGAAGAACAATCTGAATCACCGGGCGAGGGCACTGATTCTGTGTACGGAGAACTGTCACCAAAGATACCTTCGTCACCTTCACACGCCATTTGAGATTGAACAGGTCTAGTAATTCCAAGGGTAGCATCGCTTTCATTGATCAAGTTCTGCAAATATTTTATGTATTCCACTACCATCCTGAGTGTATCAACTTTACTGAGTTTCTTCCCGGATCCACGACGCGCACCGCCAGATAACGCCCCAATGACAGCGGCTGGCAAACGTTTCCTCAGAGCATTGAATCCGTCGTTCACTTGCTTCACACGATTTCTTTCACGGGCATTCCTCCTTGCAATTGAAGCCACTTGAGAACCGGAGTGTAGGTTATTTTTGTAATTGTATTTCTTCTTATCAACTTGTACATCCAAGGTTAAATATTTTCTGTCTGGAGCCGGGGCAATCGGCACCATTTTTGGCGTATCGCTTTTTATATAAGCGATTTGATAATTAGATGGCTTGTATTGTATTCGTTGAAGCATCGTATTAGTTTATAATTAATAAAGTACTAGTCGTCTACACGCAACAGGTAAAATTTAAGAGGCCGTTTGGGAGCTTTGACTTTCTCGGCACTAAGCTAGTGAATGGGCTCTACGGACCGATGCTCCGCGTTATATGGGCGCACAGTTACCAAAAAAATGGGCTAAGACCCCTCACTCCCCGTTGTTGATCATTTTTTTGGGTTGTTACCTGGAATGTTCTTTTAAAGGTATACTCAAACCGTAGACCTGTACACGTGCCATTAAATTAAATATTCTAATCAAGATATGTAAAACATTATATTAGTTCATCTATTGAAGTTTTTAAAAT
This sequence comes from Arctia plantaginis, assembly GCA_902825455.1. Lineage (NCBI taxonomy): Eukaryota > Metazoa > Arthropoda > Insecta > Lepidoptera > Erebidae > Arctia > Arctia plantaginis. The sequence continues at coordinate 7,832,640 of CADEBD010000300.1, forward strand.
TTATTATAGTATATTTATTACTATTTCCAAATACTTAACTCTTTGTTATATATATTTTGAGCTTATCTATAAGTTTTAATAAAATAAAAGTCATAAAACTACAATACTTACCATTAAATTTAATTTTAAATTTCTTGTTGTGCTGTTACAAGTAATGTAAACCACTTCCACATTAATGTTAAATATTTACATAGATCGAAACCGATGATTGTACTATAAATATCATCTTAAAGTGTAATAAACTATAAAAACACGTATTTATAATTGCTTTAAGCTCTCGTAAAAATAAGTAGCAAGAAGTAATTTTGCCTGTTATCCGTAATTGAACTAATATTGTTACTGCTGAAAGTGAGATACAAATATTATTGCAGGTAATCAGGGCAATTAAATCAACAATAAATATTGCTTTTATGGAATAGCGCCTAAGCTTACAGGGGGATCACCTAATGGTAAGCGATTACCACCGCCCATGGACACCTGGATCTTAAGAGACACAAGTACGTTACCGTACTCCGGCAAGCTTAATCACTTGTTGAGAAGCTACGCAAGAATTTCTTTACACAAGTTTTCTGTAAGGCAATAGAAGCCCATGTGGTCAGGTTCATTTACTAAAAGATTTATTATGGTCTTTGAAATAAAATAAAAAACCTTTACTATATTTAGATTAACACAAAAGACCATAGCTAATAGGAATACCTACAACAAACTCGCGATTATACATTGAAAACAGAAATAAATCTAAAGTTGATGGTTTAAGATTTGTATTCCAGTGTATTTATTTGTTAAAACTCAACTAGCAGACATTGGAACCTGCACACTAGGCGGCATTACCTTCAGTGAACAACTGAAAAAAGGTTACCTTAATTTAGAACAGAGTCAGTATTTTATTTGCTCTTCAATAGTGAAGGGCTCACTATTGTCATATCCATTGTGCTGTAAAAAGATTACACAAGGAATGTGGGCCAGGCCATTGAGACACTGGGAAGAATGAATTGTTTGGAGGCTTTCAATCATCCATTGAAGAAGAACAAGGCGCTAAAGTGATTTTAATAGACTCGGCGTCGCCTCCGAGAAGCAATTCATGTCTGATGTCCCATTTTTTGTTATCCTTTTTTTTTCAAAATTGTAAACAATTAAAAGTCATATATGAGAAATCGTAATAGTTGTATATAATAATTATAAATAGCATGCATGAGAGAAATCTCTGAAATAGATTAGCTGTTAAGTGCAATGTATGTATTTCACTGCTGTCTCGAGTAAGTGAGGTTTACGAAAAACCTAAAATTCACCTAATCTTCGTTTTGAAAAGCATTAACTGGATTTTATCATTTTGAGATGGTATTCAAATTCAAAAATCTTTCCATCTGGCTAGGTCTTATAAAATATGTTTTTAGGTTTGTTTACATAAGTTGATTTAAACTTTCCTTTATTCCCAAGCTAAAACCCTATAATAAAATTACTTTATATAGTGGTTATATACTGTTGGTCTGTTAAATCAACATCGTAATGAGAAGTGAATAAAATTCATTCCCCAGAGTCGAATAACTTCTCACTCATGTAGGTACAATAAAATCCCTGGACGAATATTAAGAACATCCATCATTTTAGAACAAACTTCATTCCTACAAATAATTTTGCAAAATATAATAAAATTGTGGGAGTGATACATCGAGGCATAAAGTGCAAGTAACAATAGCGCCACAGGCGTGCTCACAATACCATCGTCAAATAACATTTAGCCAGCCCACACCTTAGAAAATCGCAAAATAGAGACATCTTCTGAATACAATAAACTCTGAATAAGTAAACGGAACCATAACCGATAATTACGGGCTTTGTAGCATTCATATTTCAAGATTTTTAAACGAAACTAACAATGAGCTTAAAAGAACCCATTGTGAAAATTGCAATGGAAATACATTTTGATTGAGCGTCTTGAATCCTCTTGAACTAATATTCGACAACTAACTCGCGTACTAGTTTATCCCTTCATCTGGAGATAAGATTAAACTGTAGAAACGGCTGTCTCCTGGATGAACAAAAAGTAAGTCTTGTTTAACTTGTAAAAGGACTGAGCTGTTATCCTTATTCGTCCACCAAGGAAAGTGTAGATACAACTATGTTCGCAACACACGAAGAATAAACTCATTCAAAGGGTTATTGGCAGGCAAGAAGCGATCGAATGACAGTTCCATTACGTGGACAGAGTCTAGCTAATATTTATATACCGTTGAAACCAGACGATACAGATATGCCCGGTGGTCCATCGTGTATTGGAAAGTCTTTGATCGATAAAGTTGTAAGTTTAATTACTAAACTGGAACTGTGGGTTGCTTTAAAAGGTACCGCGCTACGCTTTAAGGACTCCACTGAATCTGAATTCAAAGGTAAAGCCAATGTAATAATAACCACACGTCTGCAAATTTGAATATATTTGCAGCTTTTTATAAGGCATATTTAAATATTGTATCATTTATATAGCAGTGTTGAGATTATTGCAAAACGACGCCGTAACGATAACTTACAATTGACTTCTTAGAATGCATATAAATTAGGTACTTGTTTTGCAATTTAATGTATTTTAATATTACACACAGTAAATTGACATATTTTAACTATGGTTTTTGTAGTTTAATAGTTAAATACAAAATGGTATTTATTACATATACGAAATGGTGTAAGATTACAATTTTGAAAGATGTGTATCAAAACATGATTGATCTAATATTATAAGAAATAAATGAATGTCGAAAGAAGTGTTTGGCACAAGCCATAATGTGTAGAAAGCGCACCTTGCGAGCATGTGTGCAATCCTTTCGCATCTGCCAAACTTGCACTGATTTTTATATAAATAATATGACGAATTATGTTTAAACTTTTATTTGAGGTGACACCTTTCCGGATGTGCATCAACAGCGGATGTTGCCGTCACAAAATTATAAATTTTGAAAAATATAGACAGATAATTTATATATACAATGATAGTCAATGTAATATTTATGTAACCTTATAATGATGATTTGAAAAAGTTTCTTATTATTAGTATTATTCTACTAAAGTTTATCTGTCTTCTATCATTTCTTACTTGCAAATATTAAAATAGCTCGATTCCTATTTATTTTAAATAACATATTATTTTACATTACTGCCAAAACCCACAAATCCGACCTACATTAAAACGTAAATACGGGATTATACCTATCAATCCTCTACGGAGGCACACCTTTAATAAAATTATACGCATGACAATGCGCAAAGAAAAGCGCATTGTTGTGCAACACGGAATCTTCCATTGACATGTTAACTTTTTAGTACATTTTGCAGCTATTGTCATTTCATGTTTACAGTAACCCACCAACACGTGGACAGTCTCCGTAACTTTTTTTTCTTACAGGGCATTTTTTCGGAATTCTCGCTGTGTGTTCCAAAATTGAATTAGAAAGTTTTAATGTGACATTAAATATCAAAGACACCCATATCAGATCCCCACGATCCGCGGCACGTCCCGCAGAGAGGCGCAAATTTAAATTCAATTAGGAAAGTATAATCATAAATACCCGTACTTAGAGGGCTAATTTTATATTAATAGATACTACTTAATTATTATTTTTATGGATTATTAAAACTTTAACTATAACTTATTATTTAGGGATTGTCATTAGAAGCAAACCACGAGAAAATGCAGTTTTAAGCTATTAAAAGAAAAATTTGAAAGAGGTTAATTTACTAAAAGAATGTAGTTGCTTCGCTGTAGTGCATAGTTAAAGCATTACTCTAATCAAATTACACAAATCAAAAGATTCAGTTAGCCAGTAAAATTTAGTACCTATAGCAATTTATAGGTATAATTTCGGCCTTACCGTCTGAACATATTTTGGAAAAAGACAGATATTGCTACTTTATTCCAAAACTGGTCATTAGTAGAAAGGTTGCATTACCACGAGTTTCAAACAGATTGACTAGTGACTTAACAAAAAATTTACCAAAAGATCTACCAGACTTTGCTAAAAGTTATGAATGCTGCGCAAATATCTTACATCGCAAGGAACAATACTATAATTAAAGCATATTTTAGATGGTTCCTCATATGCCACTTTGGATGAGAAAATACTTATGAAAGGGTTTACGAACATTACTGACTTAAACATGTGACTTCCATAAAGTCAGACACTTTTTAAGCCTCATTCAGTACTTGTATAGGCCGAGCTTGTCTGGAGAGGTCCTGAAGATATATGTTCTCTGATTGATCTCATAAGCAAAGCATAGTTTAAAAAACATAACAATAACATCAATATTAACTTATCAAACCTCATGAAGACCACTGGCTAGAAGGGGATCAGTTTATGTTCAATTTTGACCATAACCAGGTAGGCAGCTCATTTAGCAGAAGTACAGCAATACATGGTGGCACTATGATACTCATTAATAAGAAACTTAAGTTTAAAGAGCGCCATGACGTTGTTAGTTTATCAGTTGAGCGAACTACAGAAATAGCCTGTTTAGAACTAAAAGGTTTCATAGTAGTAGGTGTATACAGACCTCCTTCAGCTATGTATGATTGTTTTGAACGTGTTATGGATGAGGTATTAGTTAAAGTAACAAGATCAAAAAAAAAGGTCATCATCTGTGGTGACTTCAATATTAACCTATTTGAAAATTCAAGTACATATAGTAACCAAGTTCAAGGCACTTTTTCAATCATACAATCTAAAGAACTTGTTCTTGGAGCCTACACGAATCACTGCCACCACTGCCACATCTTTGGACAATATATTTACAGATATTGTAATTAAGGACAAGAAAATAATAAATGAATTACATTCTGACCACTGTGGTCAATTAGTATCTTTCTGTGATAGGTATGAAAAAGCGTCAGAAAAAAGAATTGTGGTGATACCTAAAACCGCAAAGCGTTGTGAAAACTTTAAGGATAAACTTAAAGCTGCTTTTAATACTTCAGTACTCTGTGTAGAGAATAACTATAATAGTTTTTTTTAACTTTTTCTTCAACATTTAACACCATTTTTACACCAAAAACGCTAGTGGTTAAAGGTAACGCCACATTTAGTGAATGGGCTTTCTCAAGAGTAGGAAAAGATTATACGAGCCATACGATGAGAGGAATTAAAATAAAAGTGAACAGTTTCATAATTATGTTAAAGAATATTCGAAGCTGTTTAGGAAACTTTGTAAACTGGCTAAGTCTCGTTTTATAAGTTCAAAGATTAAAAGTAGTAATGATAAGAATTCTTCGGCTTCTTTTAACCCACGCCGTTTTTATTATTCTTCTTTAGAGTTTAACGTAATTTTTTTTTTGTATTACCCGAACTATTACGAGTCAGACGAGTACGTACAGATTGCGGCCGTTACAAATAATAAAAAATGAAATTTTACTTTTGAGCCTCGACATAAAGATTTTAATGTCAGGAAAATTATGCAGTCAATTAGCACAGCAAACTTAACAACTTACATGTTTTAATTTTTTTAACTTTGCACAAAACATGAGCTGTTGAATAAAAAAACTAGGTAGGTATAGGAATCCGAAACTTTATTCAAATTTAATTACATAACGCAACAAGAGGTGCTCCAATAAAATGTAATCAGGAGATAATTAAGAGAAGTAACAACTGTCACTTAAGGACCACCAGTGCAGTGAGATAATTGAATGTAATGAAAACACGCGTACATCATCGCCTTAAGACACCGGTTCTCATTACCTAATTGATCGTAACGCGTTATTAATTCAAATCATAGAAAAATCTTTTACATATTCAAAACATGGTCGGGGTGGTCTAAAGAAAAAGGTTCATTCCACAAAATGAAGCATTAAAAATCGCTATCGTTAAGGTCAGTTCTACTGAACAGTAGGAGCATTATAATCAATGATACGGTAAGAAAATTTATTACTAATTTATTGTCAGTATTAGTTCAGGTCGGTGTGAGAAAAACGTGAGATATTACGATGAGGATACACGTGTATTTATAGCTTAAAGTTATGTTATCATTAAGTCCTCACGTCGATGGCGATGTTTAAAGTTACCCCGAAAGGCTATAGATATTATTTTTTAACTATATGTACGCATTATAAATGGTCTAAACGCCCTTTACCTTAAAAATAACTGACATCTTATGTACATTTTTTAAGTTATTATATAGGTATATTTTTAATAATCTCTGAATAACGGTATCATATAGATTCAATGACATGAATGTCGGTAGATGAATGAGTTACGATCTGTGAATACAAGATAGTGTTTAAATAAAATAATGTAACTATAAAACATTTCTTTCAGAATGCTATTGCGGTCGTCATGACACTCCAGTGCGTCACCAATAAGCAACTCGCCAGAAACATGCCTCGCTGGATGTAATTCTGTATCAGTATCATCTAGTGTTTTCCATTTCTCTGCAGAGTGATAGCTAAGATCTTTCACTTAAACAATAATAATTAACGTTTCTGTATTTACTAATAAGACCTTTAAGTAATAGACTGTACGGATAGCGTAGTGGTTTAAGCGGTTACTTCGCCGATTTTGACTGGGTTCTATCCCCACATGGGATAACACTTTGTGTGATCCACAAATTCTTGTTCAGAGTCTGAGTGTTCTTTGTCGAGTCGAGTCCCACGCTACACAGGCTTTATTCCTAGTGCAGTTGTCTTTTTAGAAAAGAAAAGAAAAGTACCTAATGTTACTATCACTAATAAATAGAATAACAGAAAAATCACTCTCTCTTTTCTTTTTCTCTGCCTTCACTAAATCTTCTCTCAAGCTAACTAGTTCCCAGTAGATATTATAAACCCTACTAAAGGAAGGTATATTTAGTTGGCATTTGAGAAAAGTCAATGATATATTTTTTGGGTATTCTTGGTTCTGACCTACGTTCATGAACTTCACACCTTCGGCCCTTTTTTTTTCCTGCCTTTAAGCCATCAGCATTCCGCCATCGTTCCAAGGGATGAAAGTTCTATCCCCCAGTCTGGATAATTAACTCACTAAACCAGTTTATACTTTTCAATTACTATTTTTTTGCCTCACACACTAATATGTGGAACAAATTATCGCTTGCGGTATTTCCGGGCCGATACGACCTTCAAGGAAATATCGCACTAGTAACTCAAAGACCGGAAACGCGCTTGTGACTCCTGAATTGTAGGCATTTATGGGCGGCGGTAGTCATCTTCCATCAGAGGACTCGACTTCTCGTTTGCCTCCTACATCATTTAAAAAAAACATCTCGGTTTTTATGACATGTCCTTTCCTTAGAACTACACCTCTACCGTCAATATCAGGCATATTGAAGAATTTGCTTAATATACTTGTGTATTGTCGTTTTTCGACACGAATTACTTTTATCTACGTCTCCAAGTCACATTAGCCATGTGTCCTTTTTATTTTTTGTTAGGAAGTACGTCTATTTCAAAGAAACTTTGACAGTGCATAAGTGGTTGACATGTACTAGAGCCGAGCGGTAAACGAACCATAGAGTCGCGGCGCGCGGTGCTGTGTTATGTCTTCTAAATCAACTAAACAGTACAAGTTATCACATGGCATCACAGTCTCGCCCGCTGTCAACCGATTTACGTTTTATTTTACACTTCGTTTTTATCAATCTTTTTGTTAAAATTGATAACTTTTAAAGAAAAAAAAGAAACATTCATAGTATAGTATAAAGTCAAAGAAACCAAATATCATATTTACATTACAGAGAATTGAAGTGAAATTCGAAAAAAATGTATTTGTTTAACAAAGTTTACTTCCACCGTGAGTAAATGCTAGACCCCTCGCCTGTCACACGACACTTGGTACTCGTTTTTATATAGTTCTTAATAAAGACGTTAAATGCTCTTAGACGACATTTAATATTCCAATAAATAACTTCCGGTGTTATAAAAGAAATCTTAATTTAAATTTGGGTTAACAGTTTTTTCACTAAGTGACAGTGTTAGTGATATTTTATGCAGTGATTTTAGTTAAAGTTATTTAGGGTTCACTTGTAGTTTCTAGTCATTGAAAGTATTACCCAGCATATTTGTTTACGAAATAACAATTATGTTTAAATATAACGGATTTTAGTTAGGCATCTAACTAAAATCCGTTATATTTAATATTTTCGTTTTATAAATAATGTTAAATATATATAAGTTGTTTTATATGATATATATAAATACGTGTGTACAAAGTTTTGAGAATAAACTCAAAATTAAACCAAATTAAATGTAAGTCTTCTAAAGTGTATAGAAAATTAAGACTGGAAAAAGCAGTTATTTTTCCTTGTTAAATTTAATCTGTCGGGGTTGTTTTTAGTCGGTAAGAGTCCGACAGGCCCCTTCGCCATTCCCATGGCAGAAGGACATCCATGAGGATCTTCCACCCCGTTAACAAAAAAAAAGACCATATTTCCTTAGTCGTTGCTCAAATAAAAACACAATTTCAAGAAATTCGTTCTTAAAGCAATCCAAACAGTTTTATTCATTATACCAACACAACCAGTGCACTATTAAGTCGTCAAATTTTACACTCAGTTGTACTTTCACACCACTTAAAATATTATTCGACACCGACACCGGCAATCTTGTAAATCACTTGTATCCACCAATCTTTCATGTTGGTTTAACAACATCATTCTTGGTCCAACAACACCTCAAAGCTACACAGGAATTTACGAACAAGCGCAATTATAAGCTGAACAGTAATTATTTTAAAACGTAATAACTAACTTAAATATTAAAGAAAAGAGAGTTTTGAGTTAAAATCTTGCCATTCTACTGTTTGTAAAAAAAAAACAAAAAAAACTCCATAGTGAATAATCAAAAATTATTTCGATCCAAACAACATTTTTGGTTGACATTCAGAGTTGACATTTTTGAATATTTAGTAATTAAAACAGCCAAATCAAAAAGTGCTTTATGCATGGCCGATTGCCAGAATTTGAAATAAAACCATTTTTATCTCAAAAACTATAAAAGTACTTTTATTTGAACGATTATTATTACTCTAACAAATTAATTAGACTGCCGTAATCACAGAGATAATTTGGATAACACGTTTGGTACTTGAGTTATAAAAGGTTTTACAGGTTGTTCGTTAACAGTTGCTTGTACTTGTAGACAGTGTTTGTACTTTACGACAGATAACATTATTTTCACCTAAAGAAGAAATAACATAAAATGCATTTCTAAATTTAAGTTAACAATAACATCAACATTTAGTTATTTTTTGTGTATCCCTTCAATGTCTAAATGCACAAAACACATGCTTATTATAGCAAAGCCCGTGGTATTGATATATAGGACACACAAATATCAATACTTAAATAAAATAAAATTAATCAAATCTTCACTACTTATATTAAGGTAAATTAAATACTTAAAGTTACTTATTAATACCATAATAAATAACAACCGTTATGATTGCATTATAAAAAATTTCTTTAAAATTTACTTTGCCTATCTAAAAACTTAAATCATCGACATCAGCGGACAAACGTCGAAAAGAGGTTGATGTTTAGATAATGTTGTTAATACACTAAAAACCTTTTACGGAAACGTTCAAATAAATATTTTAAATCGATTACTTTGATCTGAATCGTTGGTGTCAACAGGTGCAGCCGTTCTTGAGTACAACACTTTGACCATACATATTATGTATAACTTCCCTACACGTGTTTGAAAATTCTACTAAGTATTTTTGGTTAAATTAATAGTAATTATCTACTTTTAAGGACCTTCTATACAACGTTTTAAATATTAATTAGACTTTTGAGCTGACTGTATCCAAAGATGAATCAAAGATAATGTTGGAGGTGTAACTCAGAGAGCACCTGTACTTACGAGACTAGGTACTAAAGGGCCACGATCTTAAGATGCATCTAAACTTATAAAAATCATAAGCTATGCGTTCTCGATACAGATGTCATGTTTTATTTCTCTCATCTCTTATTTTAATATAAACGGATATGTTTAATTACTTTTCCACAAGTTTAACTATTTACAAATTAAAATTCTTGTGGTTTATATGAAGGCGTATTTAAATACAAACTGGTGTAGGAAGTGGGTTTTATACAAATACATTAAGAAAACTAATGATTGATGTTACCTATTGCCTAATGAATTTTAATTATTGACTCTATAATGTAGGTATACTGAATGAACAATGATGTGAATCTCTTCCAACAAACAAAATTCTTGTAATTCCAGCATTAAGTATCGAAATTATTTTAAAATACAAAATAAGAATAAGAATAAAACCAGTAACTAATTAGCGAAACATGAAGGTGGCTCCTTGGTGTCTTAAACTTTTTGCACTGTTATACAAATAATTATTTAATATTCTTTGGTTACTGGTGTTCGGGCTCGCCAATTATCACGGCAGATATAAATCAGAGACTATTTGCTCAGATCTTAATTAAAAGAATCCTGTGCATGCAATTGTCAGAAACACGAACAGAACTAATTACATTCGTACTAAAATCTGTTCCATTAATTTAACACACTGCAACTTCTGGAAAAAATATAGTGCGTAAATATACTACTACTATACTAATTAGCCTTTAACTAATTTGTATAGTTAAAAAAGGTTATTTTAGATATCATTCTTTTGAATTGACTGCTCATTTCGGTCACGCGAATATATTATTTGCCATTTGCAAAAATATGTGTGTAAAAGATCATGGAACATGAAAGTTTAAAGAATTAATAAAATGCTATTAATAATATTGTACTACTGTTAATATGTAAAACAAATATAGATGTAGATGTATTTTTGGTGTAGCAGTCTGAAATCAAACATAACTTTACAAATTCATAGAAGACAATTGGCCATTAAGGTGTGAGAAAGAGAGTTTTAATAAAGTATTGAACATATTATTTATTAATTAAAATGTTATGCACAAATTGTACATAGGCGGACTCAATGCGATGGGGGCATGCCATTCTCTTCGAATCAACCTTGGGGTGACATAGAAACATGATGCTGCAAGCTACAAAATGTCTTAAAATACGAACTTTTCTAATAAAAAAAACATTTTTGAATACGAATTTCGTGTTTTGTACAAACACGAAATATATGAAATTGCTTTCTTTAATTAGTTAGTTTTTTTTACATTATAGGGTTAAAGCCAGCAGACGGTTCACCTGATGGTAAGTGTCTATCTCCGCCAATGGATACATACAACCTAAGAGATACAAGTGCGTAGCCTCTTTTCAGGGTAAAAACCCCGACCAGGAGAGATTTAGATCTCGCCCGGAGGCAGAGGTTGCAAAACGACCTCCGTCTTCCATAAGTACAGGCCGGGGATGATAGGTGAGGCTGTCACCAGTTTGGCAGAAGCAGGCTGGGTTGGCGGTGCGACGCGCTGTGAAGCGCGTGCGTGCTTTAGGTTGTAGAAGGGAAACACCAAGGTTTCCACACACTAGGGGATCATCTACAAGCCGTAGATGGCCCGGGGTCCTTCGGAGTTCCAGGGATTTCCTTCTTAGGGTACACCTGGTTCCCCGGCCACTGTTACCCGACCCGCTTTTGGTCGGTTCAAGTCCAACATAACCACCGGTGGGTGGTATCCGAAGGGATTTCCGGATAGACAAAAAAAAAGGGGCAAAAACCCCCGCATACTTACATACTACTATAAATCGGTCACAGCTACTCGATGCAAAAACGACGTTAGCTTCTTTCGACTTACAATTGAGTCGCTTAACTTCAAACTCGGATAAATCCAATTCTGAGGATTTTCTAGATTTTGGTATCAAAAGAAAGGGTAAAAAACAAGGTTTGAAATAATTTTGTCAGATGTGTATTAATCCGCAAGGTATTTGAAAAAAAAACCTTTAAAGTCAAATTATTTATTAGTTTTTTTCAATTGTAGTAAAGTCCATCCGAGCCAATCAGCTTTTTTTTAGCTTTGCTTTGTGTCACCAAACAAAGCCAGCGAACGGCCTGATATAAAAGTCGGCCGTAAGAAAGAGGAAAGAGTGAAAATTCGATAAGTTTTAAATACCTATCATGCTTAGTTTGGAAGTCCTGAGTTGGCACTAGTGTTGTGCTAAACATTATCAATGTATCTATATTTTTTCTTTGTTGTGCTGTTACAGAATACGGATATAAAAATAATGCGTGTGTATAACTCGTATACTTCTGTGTAGCCGAATCGTTCTTAAAGAGTAAACTCGAGTCGTGCGTCGGAGCTGACACACACACACACACACACACTTTATTTATATGCACGCAATATAAAATAAATAAATAAAATTAGAATTGTGTTAATTGTCTGATAATCGTTTAGAAATTTTAATCCAGTGAGATGAAGAAAATGATTCAGAAGAAATATTAAATTTTGTCTATAATATTTAAAGATTGTAATTTTGGTAAAAAAACTCTTTTTTTTTTAATATAAAAAAATATCCTTATTTGGGTCATATTTTTTAATGATATATTAAGTTAGCTATCACAAATTTAACAGTCGATAGTATTCCGTGATTTCGCCTTTACCGCATCCCTAGTTATATTCGTATTTTTTTTAATCTGGCTAGATCCAGCTCTGTTAAATCAGTCCTATATATCCACACTATTTTTTTTTAAAGATAGATAAATAGGATTCAATTACATAAACGAAGGTAAATCCAATCTAAATATTAAATTTTCTAAACAATGGATAGTTTTCATTATAAATTTGCTGAACAGAATCGTTTTCTTCAATACTGTTGTCATAATAAAATCATCATCATCAAATTAAGATTATTATCACTTTTTCTTAGATATCTCCTAAGAAGGTAGAGTGGATTTATCGGAGTTTAAGGTTAAGCGACACAATTATAGTATGATCTCTCTTATTTACACATCTAAAGGATAAGCTATTACCAAAATACGATGGATTTTATCTACAGGCTCTTCGCTTAAGGCTATTTGAATAGCAAATGATGTATCCATTTCGGATGCGATCATCTTTAAGATAGCCGATACCAAATTAATACTCTTTAATATTGATAAAACAAACATATAGTTAAATGTAGGGATGGTGCATCTTCGGACATCAACACTGAGTAAATAATCTTGATATGTTCTATTTAGAAAGCTAAACTCAGTTAGTGTTTTAATTTACTTTTTTTTTTAATAATAAAATGTGCATTGCCAAGGCAGTCTTTCCATTGAAAATTAAAGTTTTGAAATTTGTCTTAATTTTGTTGAACATACTGATTCGAGTGCCTTTTTGAATTATTTTTATGAATTTCCCATTCATTTCTTTTTTTTTCATTGAAACTGGTGCGTTAATAGTCTTTGACTGGTATTAGTCAGTCTGCAACACAAACCCAGCAAAAATCGCCCGCCGTCTCGGGTACCAGTTGCCGGGGAATCAGGTGTACCCTAGGAAGGAAATCCCTGATGCTAGGTGACAGACTGCTAGGGTGACAGATCTCTTTAAAAACAAAAAAAAATACAACATTAAACCATCAAAAATATTGTTTAATAGGAATAATATACAATACATATAAGCAAGTATCAAAATGGTCCAGTGCTTAAATCGTTTAATCCTGTTTGTTTGTTTGCCGAAAACAAACGAGTTAGTTGGATAAGTAATAGCTTAATACCACGTTGTGTCGATGGAGGTGGCTGGTTTCTCGGCTCCAAACCGCTTCGGAGTGCCTTCGTTTAACAAAATATATGTTATTAATGAAAGAAGCAAACAACTGGCTGTAACAATGGTCTCATGCGCCTACAGTGTTTACCTTGTACAAGGTGAACGATCAATGTGTATCCTATTTATATCGTGGGATCGCATCTCACTATCGTGATTCACTAAGTAAGAATTACTCACAAATATACGATAACTACCTTGATAATCATTGATAAGAAAAAGCCACGTGCTGTGACAGCAAGAATGTTCATCCGATTGAAGTTCATAAAATAGAAAATAATTGCATTTTTTTTTTAATTAAACTAATTTCTAAAAAAAAAATACAATCTTGTTTTAGGACCATTATGTTTCTCTCAGCACATCCGGCAGTGTCTAATTTGGTCTGATGTGAGAGTCGCTGTGTATGTTTATTAGTTTCAACTCAGACAAAAGTAGATACTTCTTGTTGTCTTCATAAAAGATATAGCTAAAGTTTTCTAGATAGTTTTGTGTCCCTTTACAAATAAAATTTAAGTACGTCAAGTACCGTTAGGATTCAATTCGTAAGCGAAAATTGAGTCACTTACTAGTAGGTACACCTGTAACATACTTCGGAGATCTTCTGTGTCTGCTCCGCAAGGCACCAACGCCTTAGTGCCACCACTGCAATGGCCGGACCGTGGATACGGTACTCCACACGCTGGCATAATGCCCGGCGTGGGTAGAACAGAGACGTTGCCTCGTGGCAGCCATCGGAGTGGGAATTCTCTCGCTCGGTAACATGATTGCCGCCATGGTACGGAGCGAGAGTTCGTGGAACTCCACCGTCTCCTTCTGCGAGCAAGTTATGCTTGCAAAGGAGATACGGGAGCGGCACCGGGAGAGTTGTAAACCTCTCCCGATCCACCAGGCCCGGCAACGGGCTAGGTACCGCAGACAACTCAGGCGCCGGAGGTCGCAGAATGACCTCCGTCCTCCATAAGCGCAGGTCTGGTACGTGAGGTCACCCTAGCAGAAGCAGGCTGAGGTGGTGGCGAGCCCCTATAGGGGTTATATGCATATTTGACAGGTTTAATTATCACCATTCTGTCACCCTGGCAGAAGCAGGAGCGCGCGCGCCCTTTCGGGATCACCAAAGGGAGATAGGGGTTCCCACACAGGAGGGGGTCATTTACTGGTAAGGGTAGATGGCCTGAGGTACATCGAGGTATCAGGGATTTCCTTCCTAGGGTACACCTGGTTCCCCGGCAATTGGTACCCGAGACGGCGAGTGATTTTTGGTCGGTTCAAATCCGACATAACCACCGGTGGGTGGTATCAGAGGGGATTACCGAACAGAAAAAAAAAGAAAAGTTACACCTGTAACATATGTGACTTTATGATATTTTAGGACAAAACTACAAAAACAGTAACTAACCATAATAAAATGAATTGGTTATCAGTAACTCTTGTTACCGTCATCTAATTGAATAAAAATGTTTTTTGCAATTAATTTTTCACAGCAATCAATGGCATTACTTTATTCTTTATATAATCTTTTTAGGGCAGGAACCTGTTTGTATCGGCATTACTAAACTTAAATACCCAAATAGGTTTCACTTACTTCTGCTTATATTTATTATATTGCGCTAATAGGAAGGACAACGCGTATAATATTTATAAAATTCCGCTAAACTCCTATGTGAATTCTAACCACATAAAAGCTTAAATCCATGGCAATGTGTTACTTTCATATTTAAAAAAAATTAAGAAGCAATTGGCATTACTTAAATCCAATAAATAATAGGTCCAATACAATGGGTCCGGTTTATTTTACAAAAAAAATAATGATTTCTTTAGATTTTAAATCGGTAGATAACTGACAAATATTACTCTTTACAATAAATATCTTTGTTTTTATTGCAACCACTTGTTCTACTCTGATATAATACTTTTAAAATATATTCAAAAACATGGTGCTCATAGGTGTAGATTTTCAGATATCGCTAAATGTATTTTTTTAATGTACTAGTAGCCTCTGCTTCATTCTGCCCAAGTTGAGTACTTGCAAAGCTAAAAGTAACAAGTGGAAGATCTAAGTGAGTATTGAATTCATTTGACATTAATAAGCACTTTAATTCGGAACGAGCTGAACAATGAATGATTTCAAACTCTGATTAATTGTTACTATTAGTTACTGAAAAAATATCAATAAGCATGTATCTATCATGTTCTATATTCTATCTTAATTGTTCCTTAAGCGTTCAACTAAGCAACAGCGGCCACCCATCTAGCGCCCCACGCGGCGTCCTCCGCCACTGTGACGGATCCCAGGCACGCCCCTCATTTGTTATACAAATTTTATACTACCCTCCGAGCTAAACCTCTGCTTTGAAAGCCATCAAGAATTCGCTACATCAAAAATTAAAAATCTTGCTCTAGAACATACCTACATTTATTCTTTGATTTATTTTGGATCTGGCACGTACAAACAAAACATGAACTGCCATAGATAAGATAAGTACCTACTACAATGAACTTGTATATTTTATGTAGTTATGTTTAAATAAAGCTTAAGTAACCGCAACTTGTGTACCTACTTACTTATTTAAACTTATTTACTTTTTTGATGAAGTCTTTAGAAATATTTAAAATGTTTCATATATTATTTCTATTGATTACGAGTATAAAACACGTTAGGTAATTATTTTTCATTAACGCTTTGAGTACAAAAATTTACAATTGATAATTTAATTTATATATATATATTATATATATATATATATATATATACAGAGTTACTGGTTAAGTCGACCTAGATACAATGCAAAAGTGTGACTGTCTGTCTGTGTGTCTGTTACCTCTTCACGCTTAAACCGCTTAACCGAAATAGATGGAATTTGGTATACAGATAGTTTGAGTTCCGGGAAAGGACATAAGATATTTTTATCTCAGAAATCGTCCTTTGAGGAAGTCACGGGGGAGGTGGAAGTTTGTATGAGGAATCAATAGCCGCTGAACCGATTTAGATGAAATTTGGTATGGAGATAGTTGATTCTTGAGAAAGGACATAAGCTACTTTTAACCGTGATAACCCACATACACGCGGGCGGAGCTACTGGCAAAAGCTAGTTACTAATAGATTTCACTTCGAAATACCACACCCCAAACCTAATTATTTTCAAGATTTTTTATAGGAGGTTTAAGTTTTTTTAGATTGCCGATATTTTGAAAAATCCTTTTTATACACGTAATCCAATATTTAATCGTAAATTAATATTTTGCGAATATAATTGATACTAACTGTAAGGTTCAAAATCTTTGTACTCATATTAACTGAAGCCATTTACTTTATTATGAAATCTATTTACTTTTCCTTTTTAAATAAATCTTCTTTAGGAGTAACTTTTATTGGTTTGAACAATAATAATTGTTTGTTATTTGCCATAGGTACAATCTATGATCTAATAATCTAGAATTCTATTGTCTACAATAGGATAAACAAACGCACAACACGACTGGAAACTGGAACGAATTATTATTTACTGAAAAATAATTTTACTTACTAAAGAATTTGGGTTAATTTTGATTTTCATACCAAAGTTTTAAATATTATAGTTAACTACCAACGGAGCAATGCATAATGTTAAATTAGAATGAAAACCGTGTAGAAATTTAATTAAATCCTCTATCACCCGAGGACAATGCAATTGTACGGGTGCAATCGCGATTGAGACAGCAGCAGCGTATTGCACTGTGCGGCCTCAGGGAATGGTACCGCTCCTTGATTAAATAAACCTTCAAGTGAACGTCAAGCCGCCGGCTGACGATGTCAGTCTTCGGCATATCGCACGGAGTCATGTCATATCATGGATTCGTACTCCATGCGATATGCAATCATAAGTTGTTTTAACAAATATACTATAAAAAGAAAATTATGGTTAAGCGTATTTATTTTTAATACACTACACATAAACAAATACAGTGGCGCACAAAAAAATAGATAAAAACCATCTTTGAAGCTTGTTGTATATCGTGTTAAAATTATAGATATATCTGTGCAGATCTTTTTGTGATTTTGGAGAGTACACAAAAAAACATTTATAAATACAAATTAAGCAAACATAATTATGTCACTATTAAAATAAAAAATATTTAGATTTTACGTACAACTTTTTTACACAATTCACGTCATATTTGTTACAGCTAAGAATGCAGCTAAGACATAGTATAGTTGATACAGCAAATAAGAAAAATATAATAGTTGATATAGCAAGCTGATAACATTTGCAGTATTCCTAAGATTCATGAGGTTTTTTGACATTCGATGACCGGATGGCGTAGTGATTTGTGTAACGGAGTGCTATTCCAAAGGTCGCGGGTTCACACGCGGGGACATTTAATGTTTGAATTGGTCTGGGTGTTTCTATGTATAATATGTATGCATTTACAAAAAAAAAGTATATATGTATATATATCAGTCGGTTAGTAGCCATAGTAGCTCTGCTTAGTTTGAGACTAGATGCGTTGTGTGAATGTGGTAGAATATTTTATTACTTTAATTGTATAAAGAGAGATCAATTAAACAATTTACGATATTATCATTTTCCTAGTTTATCAAAGTGTTTTTAGTGGATGTAAAGCCATAATGTTAAATAAGAAGTCGGAATCAATCCCGTTCTGTTCCTTTTTTATTACGTAAAAAATCTCTGAACAGTAGCCAATACCACATTTTCCTACTACAAAATTTTTAACCCAGTTATGGGAATAGGAATAGGTGACACTGAGTTTACGTCTTTGAAGTATCGTTTAATTTTATTACGTAATAAAATTGAGCCCATTCCAGATTACTTTATCAGAACCGTAAATTATGTTAATGCCTATAATAATCCGACAAGTAGATCATTAACACAATTTATATTTATGTAAATACAGAACCGTATTTTTACAGGACGTAACAGTTAGTAACCACAATTAAGATTAATTACCTGTTTAAATTTAAAACTTATTTTGACTATTTAATATATTAAAAGTTTAAAATAAAAGGAATTTGGAAATTACAAGGCAAACTGTATTAAGTTGTGAACACAGTTAGTTATTTACCTACAAATAGTTGTACAAATCCATGATTTAAATAAGTTATTTATTGGATTATATAATAAAGTTATACTGCTGAATGTTCGTTTTAACATTTTTCTTTATAGGATTCTAACCTTTCGTAATAATATCTTGAACTAGAACTCAAGAACATTTTTATATATTGGGGGTTAAAATATGGAATTGCCGATTTGTACTGAAAAATTTAAACTCGTTTTTTCTAAGATGTGACATACTTATTTAATCAAATTATACTCTCATTATCTTTATATTTTTGCCATCTAAACGAAATTTCATTTATGCCTTTCATATCAGTCAAATCATAAGGCACCAATTTTTCATATTTTTTTATCTTATAGATTTGGTGCAAATGAGTCAATATTGTAGGTAGGATAACGTTAAACCATGCCGCTAATACCTGGGTAGTTTGCCTCGGATCGGCTTCCACCATCTCCTTCAATTCAGCGTTATGCAACCGTGTGGGCTGTCTTCCACGTGGTTCGTTTTCTTCAAGTTGAAGAAAAACGCACGGTGCGTTCATTAGCAGTCTCGTCCCCAAACACAGCGTTTTTCGATATTGCGAGCTGTTTCTGCCGCGTTAGTTCCGCGTCGGAACTCGTATTCAAAAATGACTCTCATTTTTGAAGTATCCATCTTTCACGTCTAAGCTGAATATAAAAGACAATTGAAAGACGAAAATCGAATGTTGCAATTTAAAAAAAAAAAGAACCTCACAGGTATCATGTGAAAAAGTTTCACACGAAAATCTTACACCATTAAGGTTTTATATCAATTCAAAGTATCTTATACTACACAACGGCAATTTCATACTTTAACCCCTCTTTTTATAGTACAAGCTTTATCAAGCAATTTTGATTATTCATCGCTTTGGGTACAGTCCAGAACACAAAATTACATTCTCAGTAATGATATTAAATTTAAATATTTAAGAACCGTGATTATAGATATACTGTTAAAATGAATCCTGACATCGCTATTTCATAAATCAATAATTACACAATGACCTCAGTATGGCAAAGAAACTTACATAAGTCAGTTGGGTTTCCGCGGGCAAACTAATAAATTCAAAGGATTGACTTCGCCGTGTGGTGAGAACTCGTCCATTTACAGAAGCCGCCATATTACGGGAGCATAAATCTAAGCGAAGTCATCCAAGTGTCGTCGGACGCCCCGGTTGCCTCTTGAATGGACCGATATGAAGGATAGCCCATACTTTAGCCAAGGTCCAAGACCACATTTCAACCACAACCTTAAAGAGACGTTTTGACAACCACCGATATATGAATTGAAATATGGAAGCCGCTGATACAAGTAACATGAGTATTGATTTTACAAAATAAAATAAATGTAATGTTAAGTGCATTGCTCTGATAAAATGCCACACAATAAATTATATATCGGCCCTAATAAGAGTATTTACTATTATTGTTTCAGTAGTCTGGTAAAGGAAAGTAGCTATAAAATTTTGATGTTATTCAAATACATAGAAGTTATAAAAGTATCGCAAGACAAAATAAACTGAATCAGTATTATTATAAATAAATTCATCACTCTTTAATCATTTCTTGTGAGCAGTCGACGTCAGTTCGGCGGCTCTAAGCTCGAATTCAAAGATGGTAAAAAACACAATGGGATTATGCAGGCCTAATGGTCTTCCGAACATGGGCATTAATCTCATCATACAATATTGATGTATCTACAATTTATGGCCGATGCTTAGACGAATCACAAAGTCTAAACAGCTTATTAATGTGTGAAGAAACTCACCTCCTTAGGAAATCAATTCCAAATGACATATTTTTATGAAACCCATGGGACCTCGTTAGTAAAATGTTTCTTTTTTTCATCCGTAGAATACAATTGAATGTGAATTGTAAAAACATGTCATAATTTTAATACTCTTATCTAATGTTCATTCATTTAACTCGTCAAAAATATGCTATTTTCAAACACACTTTTAGACTTAAAAAATACTTTAAATATAATAAGGTCTTGGGTTTGAGAGCGCGGGGCCGTTAAAGAAGTCTCAGAGTTGACTTTAATCTGCTTAAAATCAGGAGACATTCGATTTCAAAGCACGTTCCATGATTGAATAAGATTTAATCTGTTTCCCAGTACAAACAAGAACCGCTGTCTCCCCAATGAATTCTTAATCGTTGAATAATTTAGTAAAGCATGCATGTTCTTATTTATGAATATAAATAAATCAATCAAAGGTTAAATAATTTACACATTTTGTGTGTTACATAAATCAGGATTGGGAATATGACAGTAAATATACAATGTAAGGCTTACATGCACATACATATACTACATATTATAATTTTATTTAAAAATTCAAACTCGATATTTTCACGCATTCCAGAAGAATATGCTCATTTACACTCACACTCTACTATAGGCTACTTTTTTTTAAGAAATTATACGTCTCGCTTTTGGAACCTGTTAAGCAATTTTTATCATAATATGGAGGTATATGTCTCATAATCATAATACATATATGTACGTAGGCTGTATGAATGAGCAATATTTTCTGTATACAAGATTAAACTGCTTCGGCTGTACATAGGGGCGTAACGTTTTATTGTAATGCAAATCTGTGTGTTACTTTTACGAATAATAAAAGTATTTAGGTGGTAACACGTGACGACAGGCGCTACAGGCAAGTCCGCAGACGCAAATTATGGCAATCTTGACACCTCTGAGGCGCTAACTGGACCGCACCCTACAATTTCAGTCGACGTGCATCATGTGTTTGGTGCGTCCGCTGCCGGCGTTCGTTATACGTGCACAGATTTACATTCATTTTGCGCTTATGTTGATGTTTCTAACTACCATATTGTTATTGTTTGAGGCTATTTTGTGCACTGATAGATACTTCATGACTTTATAACTTATCTCTAATATTATCGACGTGTTTTTTACTAGTTCAGTTAATTGTGACCAATTTTTAATAGTTAAATATTTTAGCTGCCTAAATTTAATTTAGTACTACAGTGCTGTAATGGTTGAATTTTTCTATTTGAGATATATTTTACTGTCAGGAATATTAAAGTAAATTATTATTCAAAAAGGTTAAGGTAACAAATCTAATACCTTTAAACGAGCAATTCTTGTATATATATATATATATATAATCTGAATCTCGGAAACGGCTAAAACGATTATCATGAAATTTGGTAGTAAGGGGGTTTTGAGGGCGATTAATCGATGTAGCTAGGTTTAATTTTTAGAAAATTTACCAAAAAAAATCGGCCTCAGTCATCCAGGTACTATGATATGGTATAAAAACATTCATCTATGTGCTTTTCAAATGAGTAAATTACTGTTAACTGCTTTATTGCAAATAGTGTGCAACCTCACGTTACATCTCATATTTGTAATAACGTAGGAATATAGACATAGTAATAAATAATGAGATGGAAAACTTTGGCAAATGTGGGAAGCCTAACTTCTTCTCTGACATGTTTTTTTACACGATTCCTTTATCGTTTTCTGTTTCGGGCAGTCGTCGTGTATCCTGTTAGTTAAGGCCTACGCAAACCAACGGACGGGAGGGTAGAGGTTATTAAATTTATTGGATATTTTTTGCTATTTTAATTTAAAATTAGGTATAAATTTCAATGCTCTGAGACCAATCTCGAAGCATTGCAGAGGATTTCTCTCCGCAGCATTGAAGAGCACTTTAGAGGGTACCACGGTGGTAGGCGTCGGTATCCGATGGCATCTACTGATATGTGCCGCGGCCGCAGTCCACTAGTACGCGTCGCTAGTACGCGCGTGCGCAGAAAGGCTTACAGCAAACCAGCGGATAGCAGGGGAGAGCTTCGAAAAGGACTTTACCGAACCGTGATTTTGATACCGCTTGAGCGATTGAGCGCCTGAGCTGGGGTGATTGATTGCATTCCATTAGCGACTCAGAGTTGAGAAGTTGGTTTTGAACGAGCAGTTCGTGTCAAGAGTTTCGTGATGACGGATCAGGATTTCTAGACTCGTTCGAACACATTCAAGGAGTGAAGGGGCCGGAGCAAGACTGCAGGTAGAGCGCGTCCCCGCTTATGCTATCCCTCTCACCCTTTTCCTATTTGCCGCTACCTTGGGGCACTTTGGCGGATTTCGGCGCATACCGATGAATGGATGGATGCCGTCATATGAAAACGCCCACCACCGCGGTATCTTCTAAACGCACTCTTCAATGCTGCTGTCGGTCGGTCTCAGAGCACACTTAAAATATCCTCTGCCAATATATACAAGGGCGCACCCTGCAATCCCAGCTGACGGCCCCGTGCCGGTGGCCGCTCGCCGTATCGTAAGGAATTTTTCCTCGTCAGTGTGTGCTGCTGCGGAGGAAATCCTCTTTGATACTCTCCCCTGCCGTCCGCCGGTTTGCGCAGGCCATTCGACGTGAATGAAATTTATTTAATGACTATTTTTATTTTCTTTAAAGGAAGCTCTGAAATTTTGAAAAATACCTTTTTTACACTTTTAAGTTCTTAAATTACTATTAATAGCGATCTTCTGTTTGCTATTTGTTACGCTTATGTTTCTGTAATATCCGCCAATTCGGCGGAGTCGACTACCGCTGTAGAAAGGAGTTATTATTAATATAGATTTGAAATATTTGATTTAAATAAGACAGCTCCCACAATAGGAACATTTCATGTGCCGCGAGGGACATTAATTCATAGTTAAGTATACCGCATATTCCGGTATACATAGTGTACGATTAAAATATGCCTATGTATCTATATAAATATACTTGTATATCCATTTCTGTGTATTTATGATGTGTAGTGTTGTATGTGTGCGTATGTGTATGTATATGTTTATGTATGTAGTGAACCGTATATATTTTTATTGAACACTTAATATTATGACGTAACCTCTGTGCACCTACCTTACAACATTTCTACACCACAATTTCTACAAAGGTTGACTGGAAGAGAATGCCCTGGGTATTAAGTCAGCCGATTTACAAAAGTGCATAAAGTTAAATAAATAAATGAAACGAACAAAAAGGGCACCCAGACTCAGAACAACAATTTCTGGATCAACCAAAGTATTGTCCCATGTGGGGACGAAGCACACTTGGGACAAGGGACATTTAGCGCAGTAGGAAGCGGCGAGGAGACCGCTTAAACCACTACGCCATCCATACAGTCTATGGCGTACATATAATAAGGGTTTTGTAGTGATACTAGGGTGAAACAATGTAATGGCGTTTTCTGTATTCCCTTCAATACGACCTGATTTATACATTTTAAGAGGTTTGCATACTTTGTCTCAGCCCATATGGATAATGGAAACTCTCAAAGTCCAAATGAGGTTATAATGGCAGTCTTTTCCGCCCTTTTTAAATCTAAACGGGAAAAGCATGTTTTCTTATCAATTACTTATACGTTAAACTACTAACTATAGGGATCGGATAAGATCTGGCTTCGTTATCGCATTGAGTGCTCTGTAATGGCCACACGCCCGCAACTGCCCATCTTTTAGGGGCATCATATCAAGGACCACCATTCTCCTTGTGAGGGCCGACATATTCCTAATTCGTACATTAATTTAAATTCTTCCTTAACTTTTTCAAACTGGTCCTGCGGTGTGAGTAAGTAAGCTGCAGTATACCTTAATTTAGCTCTTTAAATTTAAATTTATTTAAATTATTTATTTAAATCATTACTTCAAATTTATTAGAGCTATCACTTTGAATACTACTAGCCTACTATAACATAAATCTCCAAAGTGAAGTCCGTTTAAGCAATTGCTTGCTTAATGACAGAAATGATTTTGCACTACTGGTCGTAAGCGGAGCGTCAATATCTATGAAAACCCATATTTTAGGTAGATGGTTTCTGAAAGCTTTAATACCGTTGTCTACTGAACAAAACTAATGAGAGCTTAGTTTTTCGCTGATAACGTCAGAAAATTTCAGTTCCAAAGTTTTAAAAATTATTTCCTTATTTATTTTACACTGCTTGCAAATAGATTCCTTAAAGAAGACCAAATATAGTAGGTATTTTCTTCTGGTCAACCTTTGTGTTATACAGAGATATCCTTGGCAAGTGTATAGTCAACATTATAAACTTAGAGCAAATAATATATAACGTCAACAAAAAGACCTTGAAATGGTTTAATGTAAGTCTTTGCAGCCTTCAATCCCCCGGGAGACTCCCACACCACACTTTTTACTGTGATTACTATAACTTTTATTTAAGTTGTACGGTCACGACTGAAGGCACTGAAGTAGAATGCTGAAACTTATTGTGGAACGTGCTACATGTCATAAAGAAAAGTCAATTTTAAAATCTATTTGCCTTTATACAATATGTATGTCAGGCGCGGTCGCAACCTGAAATTTTGGAGGGGTCACTAATAATAAAATATGTCGAGTAAATTAGAGTTTATTGATACAGAACAAAAACAAAATAAGGTTCACCTACTCTAACTCGGTGGTTCTGAATCTGAAGTTAGAGTAGGTAAAGGGAGATAAATAATACTGCTTAACTGATTGATGATAATGATTGTCATATTTTTTGCTATTGATAATTGTTGCCACTTTAGGCCATAGCAAAATATATGACAAAAATATAAAATATAAGCAAGGTAGGAAATCTCTAATAAACATTAATAGTAGCCTTTTCTAGTGCACCAGGCTGCGTTTTTATTACACTACCCTTCACTTTTTTTTTTTGTGTGGAAACCGACACCCCACCCTGGTTTTCGACAGAGTGGTGTTTTTTTTTTTTTTAAATTGGGACTAATCCCACCCACACGCCCACCACTGTAACTCCTGTACACCAGAATCCACAGCAGTGACCCACAAACACCCCGGGTTATGACACTCGGGAAGTCCCAGAAAGAAATTAAACTGTCTTGGATCCCGCAACGAAATTAATCACAAGAAAATTGGAGGAGTTGAAAATACAGTAAATCCACTTCCCTTAGCAAAGTGGGAGACAAAATGAAGTAAATTAGGCATAGACCCTTTTAAAAAGGGAAGCACCACGGCCACACCATCTGGGGCGGCATACTATGGGGCTGCCGTGTCAACTAGGGTAAATTTCCGTGCGTTTAGGCGATTCTGCCATGCATATTATAGAACTAAATAATATTTGATTTCTATACTATGTATGGCCAGATGTCACCTGCAAGCTATTCAGCATTATGTTACGTCCATTATACCAAAGACTGCATTCCCAGAGGATATGATGAGCAGACTGTCCATAGTGAGAGTTAGGTGGTGAGCATTCGGGACCGAGAGAGGTTTAGGACTCTCCCGGCCCGCCAGGCCCGGGAACGGGCCAGGTACCGCAGGCGACTGAGGCACCGGAGGTCGCAGAACGACCTCCGTCCTCCATAAGCGCAAGCCTGGGGGTGACAGGTGAGGCCATGTGTCACCCTAGCAGAAGCAGGCTGGGGTGGCGGCGAGCGCGTACGGTCTTGAATAGTACATGGCTGCACGTCTATGCACCTCGAGATCAACCAGAAGCACACCCGCCAACAACGGCAAAGCCTCAGTGCTAACCGTCCTATATGCCTTGCACAAGAATATCAGTGCAAGTCGTTGGCCTTGTAACAGTTTGCGACGGACAGCGCCTACGGTCGCCCTATCGGCCCGTACAGGTGCACCATAGCACATAGAACCTAAATAAGTAGCTCCGTATATGATCTTTAATGTATTAAATGATAGACCCCATGTCGCAGTTGATATCCTTGTCAATGCACAGAAACTCTTTTTAGACTTTTCATTAACTATTTTAATATGTAATGAAAAGTCTAAAAAGAGTTAGAGATAAATGAAAGTTGCTTTCTAACACTAATCCTAAATAACACACTGAGGTTTTTTTTTTTACAGTGACATTGTCAAATTAATGCTCGGCGGTGATTTGAGGTTACCTTTTAATAGTAGCTGGAAGGTTTTGTTGGGTGCAAAAGTTAAGCGATTACGTTCACCCCATTGAGATATCAAGTTCAAACATCTATTGGCTAATCTCTCAAGCCCCGCCCTAGTATCAGATTCCACCAGTAATAAGCCGTCATCAGCATACGCGTTCAGAGTACATCCGGATGGTATTAGTATCGCAAGAAAATCGTCGAGCCGATATTCCACAAGTATGGACCTAGCACTGATCCCTGAGGACATCCCATTGCAAGCGCCTTCGACACAGAATGATGACCAAGTCTTAGTTTAGTTGTACCTTGTGAAAAGTACGAAGAGATAAGGGAATAAATATTTTTATAGCACTTCCGTGATTTCATTTGTCGAAGGCGCCAGATATATCTAAGAAAATAGCCAGCACGTATTGGAATGTTGACTCTGTGACAAACTTCCTAACCGATATAACAGAGTCAGTTGTCGATTTCCCCAACGTAAATCCAAATTGTCTATCATAAAATTTGACTCCACGTGGCAGAAGCCGGGGCACTATAAGACGTTCTAAAAGCTTTCCTAACGATGGTAACAATGTGATTGGTCGGTAGGATTTAGGATCATCCGGTGGTTTGTCACCGCTTTTTGATATTATACGAATATTACCGCACCGCCATATACGGGGAAATATTCCTTCCGCAATGCATCGTTTAAAGACAGTGAAAATCGTGTTACCCGAAAGTTTACAAGCTTCTTTTATCATTTTGTTAGATATTTTATTATCGCCTGAAGCCTTGTTTAGCGGCAAGGATCTAATGATTCTGAGAAATTCGTTTGAAGATGATAAATCAGACATTGGAGACAGTGGTGGTTCGATGGCCCACTGATCATCAGTGTTGTTTTCAGGACGATCGTCAGGTACGAGTGATTCTAAAAGATATTCCTCTATTTGTTCTACTCCTGTGGTATATCTGTTATTAATTTTGATGTTCTGTATGTATGCTAGGTCGATTGATCTATTTGCCTTAAATTCGTGATGCAAATGTGACCACGGACCCTCTCTATCGAGTTTATCAACAAGTTTCTGAATTAAGTTTCCCTTGGGACCTGGCAGCTCTAAGAGCAATGAGAGCATAATTGTACAAATCTCCTGTAACGTTGTTTTTTAATAGTGTTTAATTTTCTACGAGCTTTCCGGTAGCTTCTACGTAGTTCGGCTAATTTATCACTCCACCAATCACATCTACGTGTTAGTGATAGATCCGCGACCAATAGATACATCAGCGCAGTATGTGAAAGTTTCTGATAGTATTTCGGCAGTATTTCGGCAGGGTGGTGTGTCGGAATCGGACTGACTAAAACCACACGGTGTGCCACTCTGCGCCTGTAACAAAACAATCGATTAATAACATCATTCCCACAGCTTTTAGCCCTCACATTTGTTCGTAAGAGTTTGTGTTTTTTTTTATAGAATAGATAAATGCAAAGCTAAGCTACCCACTGGTTATATGGAGTAATATCACTTCAAATGAGTAACGAAACTATCAGTAATCACTACTTACCTAATAATGAAACCCTAAAACAGTTTTCATAAAAAAAAACTAAATAATTAGAATATAGCAGTTATCGTTTCAGTTTGGATTTATCTTTCATACTTACTAAAATAAATAAACATGAATTCTATGATCAAGTGAGAAATAGACGATATGCATGACATGTTCTAACTCGTATCAACCTTTTATTCAAGCTTCATACAACTTTATCCAAGTTATAAAAAACGCAATACCTAACCTATAAACTGAGCAACACAACAAAAGAGTCACAGAAAAATAAGAACTTACCCTTTTTTTTCCGTGCGGAATTGCCCTCGGATCCCACCTATCGGTGGTATGTCGGACTCGAACCGACTAAAACCGCACGCCGTCTCGGGTACTAATAGCCGGGGAACCAGGTATACCCTAGAAAGGAAGTCCCTGGTGCCCCGACATACCTCGGACCACCTACAGACGAGTAGACGACCCCCCCCCCCCCCCCCCCCGTGTGGGAACCCCATGTTTCATCTGCTCCCTCCCGCGCTTCGCAACGCCTGCACCTGTCGCCCCCAGGCCTGCGCTTATGGAGGACGGAGGTCGTTCTACCACCTCCGGCGCCTGAGTCGCCTGCGGTACCTAGCCCGTTCCCGGGCCTGGCGGGCCGGGAGAGTTCTAAACCTCTCCCGGTCCTTGCTCGCCTCTGCTCAACCCACGCCGGGCACTCTGTCAGCGTGTGGAGAGCCGTGTCCACGGTCTGGCCATCGCAGTGGTGGCACTCAGGCGTTGGCTCCTTGCGGATCAGACACAGGTGATCCCCGAAACATCCTTTCCCAGTGATCACCTGCGTCAGTCGGTATGAGAGAGTCCCGTGACGCCTCTCGAGCCAATCCTCCAACGGGTCTTACCGCCGCGATGACGGCGTGCCTGGCGCTCGATTGCCCGAGTCGTTCCCTCCACTCCCCTATGATGACCTGGCGGAGTTAGGATTTCCGGTCGTCGATTTCTCGAATCTCGGGACAATGACCCAACTCCCGCGACTCCTTGCGCCACTGATACAGAGGTGCAAGGGCTCTCGCCTCCAGGTCCCTTCATGTTGGGCAGCAGCCGCGCCAACTCACGCGCTGCCCCAACCAACTTGGGGACCAGACCTCGGAAATGATATCCGAAGTCCCATCGGCCATCGAGTACGAGCCCCAGATACCTGATCGAGGGCTCGATGCCGATGCGAGTGCCTCCTACCGTGAGGCTAGATCCCTCAGGTGGCTTCCTCCGAGGCCCGTGGAAGAACAGGCCTCGGACTTGTGCTAAGCCACCTCGAGACCCAGCCGCCGGATTAAGAACTTACCCTAGATATTAAAATTACTTACCATTATTATCAAAACATCATTAATCAACGCTCTGGTCCTCAAATCAAATTATGTAGTAATAATTATACACCAATATTTTATTTTATTTCTCATTCAAAACTACTGTCACAACATTCACAACTACTTTTAGGGTTTAGGGTTAGGCTTTAGGTTGCAGAGAGATGATCACCTTCTTTATATAGATGATTTGAAACTACTAGCCCCTACTAAATTACAATTGACAGCGTTACTAAAGGTGACGGACAACTTTAGTAATTCTATCCAGATGGAATTTGGTGTATACAAGTGTGCAATCATGTATGTAAAGAAGGTGATGGTAGAATCTGAAAGAATAGATCTTTCAGATTCATCAAAACTCACATCTCTGTCTGCCACTTAAACTTACAAGTATCTAGGTATATCACAGTCGTTAGAAATACCAAAATCGCCTGAAAAAAGTACTTAAAAGTATTTTATCAGGAGGCAACAAGGTGAGAGCCTAGAATGGTTGGGTCATGCCGGTTCTGATGTATTTCTTTGGTATACTTAGATGGACTCATACCGAATTAGATGCCCTTGAGGGGCGAGTCCGTACACTGCTGACTGCATTAAGAATGCACCACTCACGTTCACCGGTTATGAGATTGTATATCCCGCGAAAGTTTGGAGGTCGTGGACTATTAAATATCAAGACCCTACACAATCGCGAGATATACAACCTCAAAGAATATTTTCTACATACTATGTGGGAGTGCATCGCAATGTAGTTGCAGTGGATAAAGGATTCACTCCGCTCTCTCTGACTAAAGAGAATCGGCGCAAACCTGGCGTACTTAGTACTAATGTTCGACGGGAAGTATGGAAGGGCAAAAGCTGCATGATCGGTTTTATCGGGCCCTAAAGAGGTCCGATATAGACTTTACGACTTGGCTACGGTATGGTGATCTCTTCGGAGAAACTGAAGATTTTGTTTGTGCTATTATGGACGATGTTATCATAACGAATAACTATCGGAAATATATCCTGCAAGATGGTACGGTTAACATTTGTCGGGCATGCCACCGTCCTGGAGAATCAATCAGGCATATTATTTCTGGTTGTTTTCGTCTCGCTAACGGTGAATATTTGCACAGGCATAACCAAGTAGCCAGGATCGCACACCAACAGCTTGCCTACTTGACATGGCTCGTATAGTAAAAAGGTTCCTGTCTTTGGAGTCCTAACCACCGGTGTCTTGGTCCCTATAGCCAATGTCGATGATGTTTTGTAATTTATTTAAAAATGTAATCAATATGTATTTATAACTTAATAAACAGAATAATAATAAGTATTTCTTTTATAAAGTGTATGTTTAAAAATTTAATTAAGATGTATATACAATAAATAAATATATTAATATATTCATCCTCATCACCTGGATAGTTGGCGCTCCACTACTGTGCGCTTTTCGAGACACTTTTTGCCCCGCACAACCAACCTGTGGGTTATCGTCTGCGGTATTTCCGGAGCAATACGACCTTCAAACCTTCAAGAAAAGAGCGTACTCCTTCCTAAAAAGCGGGCAACGCGTTTATGACTCCTGAGTTGCAGACGTTCATGGGCGGCGATGGTCACTTTCCATCAGGTGACCCGTCTGCTCGAATGCCCACATTGACATAAATTAAAAAAAAAACTATCACATTTACACAACGCCATCAAGTCCCAAACTCAGCAGAGCTTGTACTATGGATTCAAGACAACTGATAGAAATACATACATACTTTCTTTTTTTGTAAATACATACATATTATACATAGAAACACACAGACCTCTATTAGTATTACATAAGGCATGTATTGTCTTCTGAATCTAAAATGTGTTTATATCTATCAATACTATACATACCTACTAACGCCAGCTACTGATTAAATCACAATACAGAAGGGGGCAGCGGAGCTGCCGAACGCAACCGTGTGTAATACAGTTCACTGTTCGCCGTAACGTGGCTCCCAGTGCTCCCACATCTACCGGACGCACCAAGAACCTCACAGAAACAATAGCCCGAACAAAATAAAACTACCGACCGATTTTAAAATCAGCCCTGCAATCTCTGCGCGGTGTAATCTTACAAATATTTATTATATGTCAAAACAATATGCCGAAATGGAACGCTTATTGCGGTTTTTACAAATGTGTCTGGTTTGCTGCGAGCGAGCGCTCGTTAGCGTGAGGTACGATGCATTGTAGGGGTACAATGGTAGGCGGGGCGTGCCCCAGGCGCCTGCGCAGCGCGGGAAATCATGCACCTTAGTGTTCCACATTTAAATCAATGACATTCGTTGTATACTATTCACGCCTTAAAACAAATATGTATCTTCGATAATATTAAGGACTCTTCAAAAATAAGTAAAATCCTTGTTTTTTTAAAAAACGATTTGACGTAAATATTTATTTAATTTAAAGTCAGTTCAACTCAGTTTTGTTTTAATTTTCTGCTTTGTAATATACCATGACACGAGAATTAAAGCTAAGATTGACTTGTAAAAAAAATTAAAAGCCTAATTAATTGTTTAATTTGTTTTAAAATTGATGACTCATTCCGACATCCGTCATTTTCAAGAAAAAAAAATTAAACATTGTTTTAAGACTACATCATTTTTTTTTACTAATTAAATATATTGAGGTGTAATTTATACTCTCAATGTACAAACTTTGTATAAAGTTCCACAAAGTATAATCAGCACGTTATCTGAATTTTACAATTAAAACGTAATTAGGATCCACGATGAATGAATATTTCCTTTCAGTTTGAAACTTCAATGGGACTATTCATTCATTCATTTCTAACTTTATTTAACAAATGTTTTTTTTATGAAATCTGATGAATATCTAATATAACGAATGGTTTCATGCTAGTAACCAAAATACCGTAGTGTCCCAAGACGAAAGTTTTTGACCGTGTGTGTCATGATTTATGGCACAGGAACGAGGCTCAAAATCACCCAAAGAGCAATGCAGAGGGCAATACTAGGATTTTCTCTGCGTGATCGAGTGAAGACGAACCAAGGTCACCGGCATTGCCCGAAGAATTGCCGAACTTAAATGGCAGTGGGCACATTGCTCATAGAAACAACTGCCGATAGGGCCAAAAAGTGATCGGCTGAAGAAGAAG
This sequence comes from Arctia plantaginis, assembly GCA_902825455.1. NCBI lineage: Eukaryota > Metazoa > Arthropoda > Insecta > Lepidoptera > Erebidae > Arctia > Arctia plantaginis. The sequence continues at coordinate 7,865,244 of CADEBD010000300.1, forward strand.
AAGGAAAGGAAGGAAGGAAGACGGAGCGTGGGTAGGCAAGGTGGTCCAACGACCTGGTGAAGGTTGCCGAAAGACGTTGCAGCACAGGACTGGTTGTTGTGGCGAAGCTTGGAGGAGGCCTATGTGGATCAGTGGACATCTTTCGGTTAAGATTTAAATGACAATAGTTAAAAGGTTGACACATGGAAGATAGAAGTTGAACGACGGTGTCTGAACTTGTATAAACTGTGTTACAGACACCGACGCCGTCCCTTACTATACAGCCAGATTTTACAAAATATTTATATGGTGTCAATTCAATTGTCAAAATGAAGGCCCGCTATTAGCACTTTTTTGCAGTCGTGTTTACACAAACACGACTGCAAAAAAGTGCATAAGGCAATGTGAATGTTTTTATTGATCGTATTATATAAACGACAGCTAAGGTGTTCAAAATGTGTATATTAATTACAAAGTTTCATAATACAACGTTTCGTTATTATAATAAAACTGTATTGACTTACAATACTAACACGAACTTATTTTATCTCTAAAATAAACTATTAAAAGAAAAATTAACATCAACAAAATTTTGGATGTCAATTACTGGCCATGCTTGTTCAAAGCTGTTAGGTACTGTCGTCAGCTTCCATAACCGGTTTCGTTTCTTATGAATCATTTAAAATGAATGATATCAGAACATCCCCAAGTCCCGTTGTTTTCAACAGCATTTTTTACACGTGGTCTTCATAAGTCCTGCTACAATTTTACGACAGAATAATATTATTTTAATTGTACTAGAGAGTCGTGAAATAAAAAGCGGCGTAAGCGACATCTGTATCAAATTTTAATGGAATAAAGTTGCACCTGCGTATTTAAGAGTCACCCACTACGTTCGAATTTGAAGTATCTGCTAAGTGAAATAATTAAAAATTAATTAATACAGCTTCCAACACTGATCACAATTCGTGCCGATGCGCTTTTGATGTGAGATTAGTTATTTTTTAGAAGTTCTTAGTACTGGTGGTTTTAGGAACGTATGTTTTAATTGAAGGGTTTTTACTACAAGATTAGAAATTCTAACATCATAAATAAACAAAGATTCGACATTTGAACTGTTACAAGGTTTTTATTGATTGATTATAAATATTTGTTATTGTTATGATACTGTATTGATTCGTATTGACTACCGACGATGTAAAAGTTAAAAATGTAAAGATATATAAAAATGTCATGAGACCAACTTGGCTTTAGCCTATATTATTGTTACCAGCGGGGTATAAAGTATTGAGTATTGAGTATTGAGTATATAAAAAATAAAAGTTGTCGGTTAATTACTATGCACTGTATTTACAAACACTCAATATAATAAACTAGAAATCACTATATATCTCGTTAGTCGCACTAGAAAATCACTCCGATGTTAATTCGCTGTGTCGTAAAATCGTACTATCTCGAACGGCCAACACGTTCCGCTTTTATAGCGCTATCGAATTTACTAGAAAGATCCCTAGTGTTTGATAGCCCGTTCCAGACAAACAAGAATATTCCAGAATCAGTCACGCGTTGCTCCATCACTTGCAGCGCCATCTAGAGCTGTAAGGATCAGAACTATTAACCACAACCTTAATAGATGTATTTTACTCGATACTAGATGACGCCTCCACATTACATACAATCGAACGATTTAATTCTAAACATGTAAAGGTATTTGTTTCTTTTGTAGCGTTTTTAGTAAAGGGTGCAGAAGTTATAAGGGTTTTCAACAATAAAGAAATAAGAAGTGTACGATTGCGCGGCCATATCTTCCAACGTAAATATTTCGAAAAAATATAATATAATAATATATATGGCTTATATTTCTTTTTTCGACAAACTGCCAAATTTAGTCTTCGATTGACAAAAAAAAAATAGATCTTTAACTTAAGTAGTTACTGAGATCTCACGGGCCGCGCAACACTCCCACGTTTCGTTCGCGCGACCAACTTAACACCCTTATAACTTCTTTATTTCTACTTTGTCAAATTTTTGGTTTGTTCCCTTCGACTATTGTTTTTTTTTTTAACAAATAGCGTGGCAGTGCAATCGAAACGGAGACGGTAACACTTTGTAAATAATTGATTGCTAAATCAATTAATAATTAGTAACTGTGCATAGTTCCTTGGCTTGTCACTCACGATCCTAACAAAAAATGTAGTTCCTGGTATTTTCTAAGTTATTATGTTCTTTGTCGGGTGTAATAGTAACAATTAATCATGTGAATATTATATGTTATAAGAATATTCTGGCAAACTACACATACTGCAGAAAGATTATTGACATATCCTGAAAATATGATTCGATGTTACTTACTATACGTCTGTTTAGAATTTCTTCAAACTAAATTCTATACTAGTAATATCAATATCTTCTAGCTAATTTCAACTACAAATAAAACATTACTTTCTGGTGCGAACATTTTCTTTTCCAACATTTTCTTTCTCATTCTCGCGCTCATTTTTTTAGTGCTGAATTGCACGTTCTTACAGCCTTATCAATGTTGTATATCTACTCGTATATTAATCATGATCTTTAAAATCATCAATGTTGAAGTCTAATTCTAAGAAAAGTAGCAAACAAACGTAAAAAACTTTGGCAAATTAAGGTGTGTACGTGACTAGATAATTAATAACACAGCTGAGGTAGGTACTGGTCATTTTAACCGCCGCAGGTCCATTCTAGTTACCGTCACTTTGTATAAATTATATAAAAATAAGCACAAGTAGAAAGGGATGGATATATATTTATTGGTGTGGATCAGAGTGTGATAGGTGAGGTGGCAAGGGCAGGTGTCACGGGACATCTGCTGGCCCACTGACGGGCACGTGGCTCAACCCTATAAAACCGACCTCTACGACTTCCATCCATAGGAAAAAGTTAAAAAATCCTGTAATAATTAATTCTAATTCTGTCCATGGGATTTTTAATAAGCAGATGTCATATATAGGTTAAAGATAGATAGTTTTAGTTTGTGAAAGTGAATTATTTAGTACAAAGTCAACTTTTTGTGTTGACAGGAAAATATTATTTAATTAAAAACTGATTTGACAAAAATTATTTATTTATTCAATGATAATTACTTTATTTATTTATCATCATCATCATTATCTAGTCGTTTTCTTAATCTTATGTGGGGTTAGCGCAATCAATGCCTGTCGGGGGTGGCGGAAGAATGCAACTGCGATTCTCGCACCCCGGCCCTTGACAAGCAGAGCAACACCAGGGTGGTTTTTAGTAGGTAAGAGTCCGACAGACTCCAAATAGGCGAAGGACAACCATGAGGATCTTTCACACCGTTAACAAAAAAAAAGTAAGATTACAAAGAGCGCAAGCGGCTTTTCGTATGGCGGGTTGCTTGCCTAACTAACGCCGGAACAAAGAAATAAGGTAAATTGGGCCCAAAGAAACTCAATTTACCTTCTTCGTTAAGGGATACTGCTAGTCTCGGATGGCATGCAATAGCTTGAAGAAGCCAGTATCGCCTGTCGATATGTTCTTCCTGGTATAGGAGAGGCTTCTCCAGCCTCTATGGACAGATACATTCTTTTATTTAGTATTGATAATTCAGGCTTTGAAGTTATTAAAAGTTTAAAGACAAACTATATTGGTTAAAGCAAACGCACTAAATAAATTTAGCAATGGTGAAAAATAATTGCAATATTTGTAGGGTAATTTTCTTTTCTTATCCAGTCATTTTCTTTTCATTTGGGGTTGGCTCACCTTGCAATTCTTCGACAAAATTCTTGGTTATAGGTCATGGAGTCACTGACTTATGCTTTCTCACTGTTGATCATGGACATGGACATGTTATGGTTATGGACATGGATATGTTCGTTCTTAGGCCTATCATTAAGAGTGATAGCTGCTATCCATTTCACCGCCCTCATTTCTGCCATTTTTGTTTGTGTTTTTTTATTACCTTTCCTTTTATTAGCTTTCGGCCCCATAGACCCGGAAAAACAATGAAGTTATGAATTTTTCTTTTATCTTGCAATTTCGCACAGCAAGCTTGAGAACTAACCCCACTTCATGAAGCTGAGGATACACACGTTCTGCAAGTTTGTGAAGCTCCGCCAAGATGATAGGGCCGAGCAGCGATGCTTAGAAGTGAAATGCCACGATAGCACTTGGAATCTCCACGATAGCTTTTACCTTTGCTACGAAGGTTATGTTAGTATCGCGCATATTATGAGGCATAAACCCCTCAGTCAACTGCCTATGTCCAGCAGTGGACTGTTATAGGCTGTTGATGATGATGTGATGATGAACCCCTCAGGCTGCATTTAATAATGTAACTCAAAGATAATTCTCGAGAAGGTCGTCCTTCTACGTCCACTACTGAAGAAAACGTAAGTGTTGTACGGCATATCAAAAGACTCGGGCAGCTAGAGGCATTGGTGTGAGTCAAGTAAAAAAAGTCTTACTGGAACATCTAGGCGTCACAAAGCCTTGTTCTAAGATGGATACCACTGCTCCGTCGTTTGGATTGGTGCCACTCAATGCTTGAAGAATATGACAGAGGTGACTCGAATGCTGTATATGTCATCGTCACAGGTGATAAAAGCTGGATATATTGTTAAGAACCCGAAACCAAAAGACAATCTGCACAATGGATGTTTCCATTTGATAATTTGCCGACAAAAGTAAAGACGGGCAGAAGTCAAGGGAAAAATCCCTAAAAAAGAGTGGGATCACTGCTTCATCCAATGGTTCTATCGCATGCAACGGTACTTATAAGAAATCGGAGACTACTTATAAAAACAGTAAAAATATTAACAGGCATTTATATAATGCTGTTTTTTATTTCTAAAAACTTTGACTGTGACCCCCTTATTGTTTAAAACATAGTTTTCTACACTTTTTCTACTTATAATCATGAAGTATGCCAAATATGAATTACCTCCGTGCACCATATTTTATTTTTACAATAGATTTATTGTATTTTATTAGTTAAAAAAACAATAGATATGAATGACAAAGAACAATGGCAGAAACATATTTACCTAAAACTGAAGCGTTTAAAAAATTGGCTAACAGTAACCTTACTAAATATTTTTTCTATGATTTATCATTATACCGCCATGTGTTGTATAAGTCTAATAAGAGATTGGATATTTTTAAAGATTTTATTTGACCTAAGTACGTAATGTCAGAATCGCCATCACGAACTGACTAGGGATGCGTGATGACATTATTATATTATGGAACGTTTTATCGATAATCGATTGTTATAACTTTGGCTTAAATATCTATCGAAGGTTCACCTATTATGATTATGAATTTGCTTCTGCCCACGGGTTTACTCATACGCTACCGTAACTAGTACTGTAGTGACTAAATCAACCTAATTAGAAATAATTTAGAACAGTGGCGGGGCCGAGGTAGCGCCTCATTCTAGCACACGGCTACACACCGCTTCACCACCCGCTACCCGCTGACATCGTGAGTACCTCGTCCCCGCCACCGTCTGTCACCCCGCAGGACGGTCGCGCACGACGTTGACGGACTATAGTCTTGTCGTTTGACACTTACACGCATGACTTACATACCATTTCTCACAAGGCAATTGTAGTTTATTTGGCTATTTTACTCTCATATATGTTTATTTTAATTTTATATAGTATTACTCCATTATGCATGATGTGATGCCTTAAAATGTTGTGCATTAATCTCAATATAATGGATGCATGCTTTAGATTTTAGTAAATAATGTTACAACTACTGACTCTTGAATAACTAAATAATTAAATAAATGCTCCCGCCTTGTGTAAATGTGTATTGAAGTACATTTATTCAAATTATTATTAATAATTTATGTATTTATGACTAGTATTACACCTGCTATGTAAGCGAAGATTTTTTTCTATTGTTTACCAATACATGCCAAGCAAATACCCTTCCTTCCTTCACCCAATTAGAGAGTCGACTAACACTTTCTACAGCAAAATAGGGTTGCTTATAAGTAATAATAATGATGAATAATATTTTCGAATATATGACACACATCGCCATCTAGTTTCAAACAAAACATTTACAATATTTTAGTACTTAACCTCGAAACATTCAAAATCCAAAATCTTTTTTCCTAGACTTCTTTGGCTAGTATTTTTTTTATGAGAATGTTCAAGAATAAATTCTCAAGGGTTATAGGCATTTTTGATATTTAAACGCTGTCAAGTCACTTCAAATAAAATTATGTATGGGGACCTGCCATTGTCCTTTGTATTCTTGTTGTGTGTATGATCGAGACTTATTCCTCTCCGTAGATTTCGAGATTAAACTCCTTGATTTTTAGGGTTCCGTACCTCAAAGGGTAAAAAAGAAACCCTTATAAGATCACTTTCTTGTCCGTCTGTCCGTGTGTCACCACCAATTTTCTCAGGAACGGGGAGACCTAGCATGTCAAATTTATACCAGATATGAGGTCTATGGTCCCTATTAGGTGTATAAAAATCAAGGTCCTAAGTCAACACGATAAAAAGATATCGGCAAATTTCGTTTTTCGCTAAAACTTGTAAGTACCAAAATTTACCTTAATTTTCAACTTTTTTTATTTTTCAGAATTTTGTCTTGCTGTAAGACCTTGCTTTTAATCAAAATTGAGAATTCTACTAACTAATTCTAACCGGAAGTACCCTATAGGTTTTGGGTCGAAAACCTATAGTAGGTAGTTCCCGTTGACCTAGAATCACAAAATTTGGCAAAAAAAACGTCTTACAGCACAAATAAAGGAATAATTCCAAAAAATAAAATAACTTGAAAATAATAAATTTTGGTAGTTACAAATCTTCGCGAAAATCGGAACCCTCAGCGCACGAGTTCGACTCATACCTGACCGTTTTTTTATGTCAAAAAGTCATTTTAATTAATATTGATAAAGGTAATCTTAAGTAGTTCAGGAGATTTCATAAAAATTAGAATCGTGTTTAATGCTAGAAATGCGCAGTATTTAAAACTTTCATTCCTGGCGTTTACAATTTTCCCGAAAGAATCACATTTCAAGATAATAAAGAATCAGTTTCTAAAGAAAAGTATGAAGTGTTGCGTACAAATTACCAAATTAACTTCCGCAGTTCATTAGCTATTTAAAAAGTACAGATGTTAATAAAAACCACCTGCTTGATTTATGAGACTGTTAAAAAAGTAGATAACCCGTTTTGCTGGAAATGCTCTACATAGTTTTATAATGCACATGTGTGGTGTAAGTCAATTTTATGATGTTGCCTTGCACTGGGACACTGTTATGACTATAAAAACAGCTAAAAAATAAGAGAATTTGCCGTATCATCCAAGTCTGTCTTCTAAGGCCCAGTTCATGTTGAACAATTAGTTAGAATATATTCGACCTCTAATTTTCCAACACTTACCCGGCATAAGAAAGGTTACAGTAAATATGATGAGTGGTTAGTAATGAAAATTATTTAGTTTATTATAGCATAAATTATACTGACGATGCTACAGTAGCCCTTTGAAGATAATAATAATATTATTCTACCACATTCACTCAACGCCATCTAGTCCCAAACTAAGCAGAACTATGTTTGGGACTAGATGGCGCGTATGTACTATGGGTACTAGACAACTGATATAAATACATATATACTTTTTTTTTGTAAATACATATATATTATACATATAAACACCCAGACCAAATCAAACATTACATATTCATGCACGCAAATGTTTGACTTGAGCGGGAATCGAACCCGCGACCTTTAGAATAGCAGTCCGTTACACAAACCACTACGCCATCCTCCAATTTCGAGAATAACCGATTATCTGCCATAGTTTTATTTTATTTTTTATTTTATTTTTTTAAAAAGACAACTCCCGCATTAGGAATATATCCTGTGTCGCGGGGGACTTTACAAACATACATGAAACGGACACAAAGAACACCCAGACTCAGAACAACAATTTGTGGATCACACAAAGTGTCGTCCCATGTGGGGTTTGAACCCACAACTCTCGGCGCAGTAGGAAGCGGCGTGGCGACCACTTAAACCACTGCGCCATCTGTGCAGTCAAGTCAGTTGGAATCGAAATCCCTGGAGTAGGTCGATCGAGCGATAAACTGTCACTACCGGCCATCCCTCGCCACTTTCACGGTCACTTAGAGGGTAAGACCAAATTAGCCTTAAAGAAGCTTGTTGTGCTAAACCGATCAAGATAGAATTTCACTCTAGATCACTGCCTGCAACTTTATAAGGTGCAAGTTCGGCCGCTGTACCAATTTCTAACTCTTGACCGCATTCAACGGAGAGCAACTCGAAGCGTCGATTACCAATCGACATGAGCCCTTGGCATTGCGTAGAGATGTAGCTTCACTCTGCGTTCTCTATCGCTTGTATCATAGGGAACGCTTCACCATGTTTTAAAGGGCCGATTTAGTAAGACAAAAGGTTTGCTGAAATTATATAATAATAATAGCAAAAGCGAGGTAATAAGAATGTGCAGGTACACTCCATAATTAAATTTGATGTTTAATCGTTTTTTATGCTATAGGGGGGCAAACGAGCAGACGGGCCACTTGATGGTAGGCACCAACAACAACAATTAACACCAACACCAACAGCTCAAGAGTGACAAGCACGTTGCAAGCCTTTGAGGTGGAAGTACACCATATTCTTGAAGGTTTAGAGTTGGCACCGGTGCGTAAATACTGCAGGCGAAAATTTGTTCCACTAATTGATCTCTGATGTCTGAGTTACACACAGGCATTCATGGGCGGCGGTAGTCACTTTCCATCAGGTGACTCGTCTGCTCGTTTGTCCCCTGTACCATGAGAAACGATTAAAGAACAACATTTGCACAACTTTCCGCCATCGTTCCACGTTGCAAAATTTCCCATCCCCATCACTTGGATACTTCGCACCTCACCATTGTGTGCTTTTCAAGATACTTCCTTCCTCGCACAACCAATCTGTGGAACAAGTTATCGTCTGAGGTATTTCCGGACCGATATGACCTTCAAACCTGCGAAGAGCGTACTCCTCCCTAGAAGGCCGGCAACGCGCTTGTGGCTCCTGAGTTGCAGGCGTTAATTGCCCCCTCTTCCATAAAAAAATATATTATTAATTTATTCAAGTGTACTTGCACAAAATTATTAAATACGTGTTTTTTCGTGTGAGTTTGTATGTTATTATCTTCCAATACTTAAAAGAAAGAAAGAGCCTATACAGAATTGTCAATAATTTTTTTTTATAAGTAATACGTTAAAGTATTATACAATTATTGAATATGAAAACACTTGAACCCATCAAAATAACTGGGACCGGCTGAAACCCGATCCCTCTTTACTTCTTTATTACGCAACGGTAGCGCCTACTCCTGTTTTCAACACATACCTTGATGTTATCGACATGAAATAGTATTATGTATCTCGTGATATTATTCTACTTTCATTGAAGTGTGTGTGCCAGAGAGGAAATCAAACAATTATTAGAAGTTTGTGTGAATTATTAGTACTAAACCGTGTACCGAATACTTCAAAATCTATATTAGAAAAATACTGAATGCGTCGTGAAATATTATAACATTACAGTTATTAATTATCACTTATGACGGTATGTATGAGGCCTTGGAATGTGCGGCGGCTGCGTATTCTCTCCGTGGCTTCCTTCCACACGATGACATCTTCGTCGAAGGATGCGACAGCGTGCAGAGAGAACCTCTCAAATAATTTACCCGCCTCGTCAAGCAGCACGGCCTGTAGGCCACGCCCAAATTAGTAGGCTGTCCCGGCCTCGTTAACAATAACAACTGCAAGCTCTTTCAGTGCTTAGAGAAATATCCGGACGCCAACCTATCGTTGAACACCCGGGCAGGTACTCCGCTTGGTCTTGGAGGTGGTGTTCTCGGAACGGATTCATAGAAGAGCCACCTCTACCTCCGCATCCTTGACGAGTGGAATATTATTCATGTTCTTTCCCTAATTTCTGGTCAAGGTGGCCTTCCACGGGGGTGTGTATTTCACCAGTTGTGGGAAAAGATCCTCAACCATTACCTGCAGGAAGCTGGGCATGAAAGTCTCTGAAAGGGTGCATTTATCGCTTTGCACGATAGGGGCGGCCGACCCACGATCGAGATCCTAAAGCATCTCAATTCGGTTTCAATAACCCTGAGAGCTGTGGCGTGAGCTGTGCGTTGGCGGTGTCCTTGGACATGGAAATTGATCGATTGTGACTCCTGAGTTGCAGACGTTCATGGGCGGCGATAGTCACTCGAAGTTCATCGGGTCATCTAGTATAATATAAAATAATAGAATGGAGTGCCGCATCTATATGCAGCAATTAAACAACAACAATTAATTCGTTCATTGCAATAAAATTGAATGTAACAGCCCTACGGCGCTTCTATAAAAAGTAATTCCACACATTCTGGACATGGTTTTTAAATATTTTTATTCCTTAGTCATTTTTGTCAGTCTGTTCATTCGCCTAATATTTAATAACTAAACAAATCTAGGATCACAAACGTCACTTATTAAGCAAACAAAAAATACTCGCTAGTGACCACTGAGTGTTGCGATATTGCTGTAATCTCTGAATAAGATAATATTTAAAAAGGTTTTTTTTTGTTGACTGTTTGTTATTTGCACATCACATCACACATCAACAGCCTTTAAAAGTCCACTGCTGGACATAAGCCTCTCCTTAGAAAGGGGGTTTTGACCTACTATACCACGCTGGCCACGCTGGTTGTTATTTGCAACACACATTATAATTCTTCATCGATTATATATTCTCAGCTTGTATAAAAGACTTTTATGAAAAGTATATGACAAATAATGTAATTTTTTATAAAAAATTATGCGATAATAAACACAGTAAATATAGTAAATTATCATAATACAAACTAATCAATAAGAAAATTTAATAAGATCAGTAAATTAATCGGTTTTTTTTAAACTGACTTCTGCATGTATGGATCTGACAACAAATGGCGATAATCACATTTTATTATGAAATAGCTTTTGTCCACGGCTCCACCCGCGTCTATGTCGGTAATCGCGGTCAAAGTAGCACTCGGAGATGATTTACATTTCTAACAGTGAAATAATTTTGAAAAACGGGTCAGTAATACCGGAGATTACCCCGAACATACAACAAACTTTACCTCTATATAATATTGGTATAGATGGGGCACTTGTTTAAACTTCAATTTAAATGCATATAAAATTGCAAAACATAAACAAGACTATTCAAAAATGGATTGGCTCTGAAAAATACATATGATTTATTGGGGACGCGATTGTAATAACGAAATACAACACTGCGGGATATAAGTATTAAAGAAATCGTTAAAAACGCTTAACATTATTCAGCATATTTGAATACCTAAGTGTTTTATTGGACTCGGTTCCATTATAGAACTTTAAGAGATGTTTTAAAGGTATTTTTAAACATAGGGCAACCGATTGCTTGGCGTAGATATTAGGTATGTTAATAGTTATCTACAAAAACGCCTTTCGTTTTTCAATAAGTAAATAGTATTTAAAGACTGTTGCTATTAAAATCAAAAGTCTACTTTCGACAATTTGGTAGCTCTGCTAATAATAATTTATTATTGCAAGTGCTTATAAGGATTGGAATCTGATGACCATTAGGTACCTTATGTACTTATTTTGGAATTATTTTTTTAAATATTATTGCTTCACTGTAATTATATACTTCTAAAATACTTCTTTGAAGTAATACTAAGGGAAGGATACACTTTCATCTTAAGAGAGCGAAGGAAAATTGTAAATCAAAGGACCTAATACGATATACACCAGTATTTCGATAAAAACTAAAAATCAAGTATCGAGATCAAAAGCCTGGATGGCCACAATAGCTTTCTCTATTTTTAGACAAGTGTTTTAATAGATTCATTTGTAGGATGACCATATTAACTTTTACAAGGTATTATACAGGTATATTTTAGAGGATTTTAATTCCATTGCTGTTATGTGTTATACTAATACAACGTTTTACAACTAGGTACAAAAACGTTTTATTAAGTAAAACGTTTTTGTACCTAGATAATTAAAATCTAACTTATGTAGGTAGGTAATAAATCTGTACATTTTTTTTTCTGTATTCGTGAAAGATAGTGAAGTAATACGTCTGTATATCTAGATTAAAAATTATCAGTTTTCCTATAAAACGTGTGAACCAAAACCTTGACACTTAACTAAATGAGCAATGTGGATGCAGAAAAATTTGCTCTAGCACAAATACAGGCGTTGCACTTTTAAAGAGCGATATGCACTGGTTAAACAATGCGCAAGATGCTAACAGTCTATTTTGCAATTATTGAAAGGCTTATGATTTGGAACACTTACATTTAAAATATTTTTTTCAGAAACAAGTCTTATTGTTTCAAAGAAACCGAGCTTAATATAGATGTTATACAATATGTGAATTATTTATTATCTTTTTACTTCCTTTCTTCATATAAAATAAATAACGACTATTTTAGTACGAAAAAATATAAAATTACTTTTAGAACACTCAATACATGCCTTAATAAAAAATATACAAGGGAAACCAACTGTCTCTTTTGCCTCCAACATCTTGGAAAGACATAAAAAAGTAGATTTTCATTTTATTTTATTCAATCAATAATTAAATTAATTTGGATTAAAAATAGGATCATTAAGCAAGTCCATCATTACATAGCAAAATGTATTATTGTCAAACTTTCAGATTGCTAACTTTCATCGAAAAGGCGCTTTTGTCATTTCTGTTTTTAATTCTTTATTTTTAAAGTATTAATATCACAATGGGTCATCATTTTTGTAAATTTAATAATTTATATTGTTACAATATAGCATATTTGAAAACCCTACATGGGTTTTAAATAGTATATAAAATAAATACTGTCAATACTATTGAAGGACCATGTAAAAGTTAGAAAGTCGGTAAAAGGATAGGTACGGCCGAGAAATAATTATAAAAGTAATTTATTAAGAGAACCAAATATATATAGCGTGCAAAGGAGCGAGCATTCGATCGCCGTTGATGGTGTACCTTTTTAAGTTACCCGATGTTTCCATCGAATTGCACCGTAGTCTGCTGCTTGATAATACAACCATCCAAAAAAGAGTGTAATCTCTTCATGGTTCGTGCAGGTCAACATAACTTGGGGTGCTGGGCTAGAAAACCTCCTCGTGGTGCACCCTGGAAACGCTGGCGATGGTACTGTTTCCTCCTTGTCCTCTTGGAGGAGAGGATTATCGCCAGCGGCCAATATTCTAGCAGAAGAGGCAGCCGTTCATCGGCTCTCGGGCAAGGCCTGGTCCAGCAGGGTGGGCGTGTCTGCCGGTTGCCCTGCTGGCTCTTCGCTCTTCGGAGCATCGAGGAGGAAACCTCGGTAAAAAACCTGATGGTGGGGCCCTGTAGGGGCCACAGTTTCTCCGCTGATAGCGGTGGAGAAAGGAGGACGGGCTCGGCGTGTACTCACACTACCACCGAGCAGGCAGGGGGACGTAGTCTCCCTGTCAACCGTCGGCATATCGTAATCCCGAGAAGAGCGCTGTGGTTAAGTCTCGCGGCTCTGATCGGGGGCGAGGGTCTTGGCTTAACCGCCCGGACCGCGAGGAAGATAACCTCTCTAAAAAATTCCCCGAATCCCGTGTTCTGGTGCGTGGCCAGGGGATGCATGGCTGATGGGATGTTCAGTCGCGAGCGCACTCCAAGCCGAGGTACCTGCGGACCCCTCGGTTGGGTTAAAAACTTACGCTTGCCCGGGTAATGGGGGATCTCTGCCCGGGTGGACCTTTTAGTTCTCCCCCACTCGTGGGATTTATTATGAATTTGAATGCAAATAAAAATACAAAGAAACGGACACAAACAGAAAACAAACAAAACCAGGCAAACAAAACGGACACTGAAACAAAAGGTGCAAGGGAGAAGAGGAACAGTGGAGTCGATGGGTCGTCCACTGAGGGTGAGGTGGCGTCGGGAACGCCCATCTCGATGGGGCTCCCAGAAGTCAGTCTGACTCTGATCTCTGGGAGCCGAAGAGCATCGGTTCGGCTGCGCTCCGGATCCGCCGCTTCGTCGGATGGCGCGGAGGCCATGGAAGCGGAGCGAAGCGACAGCCGAAAACGCGGACGCTCAGGGGACGTGGAAACCGACACGTCCGGCGAAATGATGCCACCAAAGGTGGCAAGCAGCCGCCGAGGGAGGGCGCGTAAACCGGCCTCGGTCTCGACCCCGTCAGGCTACAGGTCCTACAGGAGCGTGCGAGTGGACGGCGAGGCCGTAGCGGAGGAGGAGATCGCGGATCTCCTGCTCAAGGTTCGGGAGCCGGTGGGGGGAAATGCCCCCCAGGCTCCCGTGTCCGTGCAGGAGAGGGCGAAAGCGGCGGTGGCCGTCATCAACAAGGTGGCCACCAAATCCGTGAACCTTAAGGGCTCGTTTGTGAGGGCCCTTAAGGACTCCTCCTCCGCTTTGTCGGAGGTCGTGGAGGGCCTAGCGGGCGACGTCTCTCGCCTGCAGGTGGCCAACGAGAAGCTGACGGAGCGGGTGAACGAGCTGAGCGCTCAGTTCGCCCGCTTCCAGGCGAACCTCCCCGAGCGGGAAGCCCCGTCCGCGTCCCAGCCTGCCCCTACCACCAACTCAGGGGCATTTGACTCCCAACTGCGAGAAATCCTCATCGCAGTTGGGAATATGCTGGACGGACGCCTGGCTGGCCTGGAGGCGAGATTGCCTCCTGCGCCGAGTATGCGCCCCCCGCTCGCGTCGACACAGCGGCCTAAGGCCGCCGCTCCGACCGCGCTCCCCGTAGTGGGAGGCCGCGTCTCCTACGCGGCGGCGGCGTCTGCCCCGACTCCATCGGCTCCCCAAAAGCCGAGGAGGGGGGCCAAGGCACCGGCCCAGGCGCCGGCCAAGGCACCGGCTAAGGCGCCGGCCAAGGCACATCCCCAGGCGCCGGCCAAGACGGGGCCTAAAACGGCGCCGAGGAGCGGAGTGGCATTCCCTCCGCTCCCCACTCCGACACCCCTGCCGGGCCCCTCCGCACCTGCCCCCTCCACGAGGGTTGGCAGGAGGCGAGGGGCTCCAAGAAGTCCCGAAGGCGGGCCAAAAAGGCTGCCAAAAAAGCAGCCCAGGCCCAGCCTTCGCCACCGGTGGCAACGGCCTCCACAAAGAGGCCGCGGAAGCTGCAGCCGCCCAAAACCGCGGCTGTAGTGGTGACCGTGTCCCCGGAGGCGGCGGACGGCGGGCTGTCCTACGCGGCCGTGTTTAAAAAGGCCCGGGATAGCCTCGCTAGCGACTTTGGAACGGTGGGGGTCAGGATGCGCCTCGCCCAGACGGGAGCTCGAGTCCTCGAGTTCCCTGGGGCTGAAGGCGCAAAGACGGCGGACTCCTTCGCCGAGAGGCTGCGGGGAATATTTGCGGCCACTGATGGTGTCAGGGTCGCCAGGCCTACCAAGTGCGCGGAACTGCGCATCTCGGGCCTGGACGACTCAGTGACGGCCGAAGATGTCCGCGCTGTAATCCGGGAGAAGACGGGGTGCAGCGCGGACAACGTCAGGGTCGGCACCATCCGCCCCGGTCCAGGAGGGCTTGGCGCCGTGTGGGTCAGCTGTCCCGTAGCGTCGGCCAAAGTATTGGCCGACGCCGGCAGGCTGCTCATCGGTTTCGTGAGCGCCAGGATCACAGTCCTGGCGGCGAGACCGATGAGGTGTTTTAAATGCCTGGCCGCGGGACACACGCGCGTCAAGTGCGACAGCTGTTTTGACTGCGGCGGACTGTGTTTCCGCTGCGGTCAACCGGGGCATAAGGCGGCAGAATGCTCTGCCGCCCCTCACTGCCCAGTGTGTGCGGCGGGCAATAAGCCCGCCAATCATCAGATGGGGCAGAGAGGCTGCAAGCCTCCCCGCAGTTCTCGGCAGACGTCGGGGGTTAGCCAGTCGACCCAGGCTGCCTCCGATATAGTTCGTGCGTCGACGTCGTCGCCCATGGAGGAGGTTGTAGAGACGATCCAGTAATGGATCAAGTCTCCAACCTCCTGGTCCAGACGAACCTGAACCACTGTGCCGCGGCGCAGGATCTCTTCCTGCAAACCATGGCACAGTGGTCGATAGGTGTTGCCGTAGTCGCGGAGCCCTATTTCTGTCCCTCCCCGTCCAAACTGGATGGGTGACTGGGACGGCTCCGTGGCAGTCGTCGGTTCCACGACGGCTCATTCCCCCGCCCTTGTCGCTAAGAGACAAGGGCACTGGATATGTTGCCGTCGAGTGGGGGGGGATCACCATATATGGTGTCTATTTCTCCCCCAACCGGAGTTTGAACGACTTCGAGGTTTTCCTGACCAGCTTGGAGACCTCGATACGGCGACTAGCGTCTGGGCACGTCCTTGTGCTGGGGGACTTCAACGCAAAGTCCATTGCGTGGGGTTCCCCCAGGACGGACGCCAGGGGCGAGGCCGTAGAGGAGTGGGCGGCCTCGGTGGGCCTCTGTCTTCTAAACAGAGGCTCCGCCAACACGTGCGTGCGACAGCAGGGGGGGTCGATAGTGGACCTCTCGTTCGCTACCCCTGCCCTCGCCGCACGAGTAAGGAACTGGCGTGTCCTGGAAGAGGTTGAGACGCTCTCGGATCACCTGTATATCCGATTTGAGCTCTCCCGGACCCAGGACTCCAGTAGGGGTCACGTGGCGCGGCGTTTATCCCGCTTTCCGCGGTGGGCTGTTGCCAGGCTGAACCGGGACCTACTAGAGGAGGCAGCCATAATTCACTCGTGGCTGTCTCCTCAGGCTCCGACCGAGGAGGTCGACGTGGGGGCTGGCCGCTTTCGCGATGCGATTACGCATGTATGCGATGCGGCCATGCCCCGCGTTCGAGGTCGTCGGCCTCCAAGGAAGGAGGTCTACTGGTGGTCCCAGGAGCTGGCGGACCTCCGTGCGGCCTGTACACGTGCCCGGAGGTCCTACACGCGCAGTCGGCGGCGTCACCGTGGAGACGGTGA
This sequence comes from Arctia plantaginis, assembly GCA_902825455.1. Taxonomy (NCBI): domain Eukaryota; kingdom Metazoa; phylum Arthropoda; class Insecta; order Lepidoptera; family Erebidae; genus Arctia; species Arctia plantaginis. The sequence continues at coordinate 7,882,219 of CADEBD010000300.1, forward strand.
GGAGGACCGGCTTCATGAGGAGTACCGACGGGCTCGGAAAACTCTGAAGCTGGCCATTAGCCGCGCCAAAGAGGAAAAGAGACAGGAGATGCTGGAGGGTCTTAATCGTGACCCCTGGGGTCGCCCTTACCGCGCGGTGCGACAAAAGCTCCGCGCGTCGGGCCCCCCCCTTACGGAGACTCTCCAGCCCAGCTTCCTGCGAGAAGTGGTTGAGGGCCTTTTCCCACAACGAGCGGAACACACTCCCCCGTCGATGGCCTCCCTGGCCGGAGACGACGGGGAGCACGGGGAGGACAATGTTCCGCCCGTCCGGGATTCGGAGGTAGGGGCGGCTGTTCTACGGATCCGTTCCAAGAACACCGCCCCTGGGCCAGACGGGGTACCGGCCCGAGTGCTGGCCCTGGCTCTCAACCACATGGCAGACCGCCTCGGGGAGGTGTTCGACGCTAGCTTGGCGTCGGGACGCTTCCCTGAGTGCTGGAAGAGCGGGAAGCTGGTCCTATTGAGGAAGCCGGGACGGCCTGCCGATTCGGTCGCGGCCTATAGGCCCATCGTGCTGCTGGACGAGGCGGGCAAATTGTTTGAGAGGGTTCTTTCTGCCCGCATCGTCCGGCACCTCTGCGAGGTGGGCCCCGATCTGTCGGACGCCCAATTTGGTTTTCGGGCGGGGCGTTCGACAGTCGACGCCGTGTTGCGCCTGAGGGCCGTGACCGAAGAGGCCGTGAGCTGTGGCGGCGTGCTGTTGGCGGTGTCATTAGACATCGCCAACGCATTCAATAGTCTGCCATTCAGCTGCATCAGGGAAGCACTCCACTATCATGGGGTGCCAAAGTACCTGAGGCGGCTGGTGGCAGACTATTTAGAGGAGCGTACCGTCGTGTACGAGGACCGAGAAGGTAATTTGAGGAGTCGGCCCATGTCGTGCGGTGTTCCACAGGGGTCGGTTCTTGGACCCCTCTTGTGGAACATAGGGTACGACTGGGCCCTTCGCGCCGATTTCCCCCCCGGGCTGGGTGTAATCTGTTACGCAGACGATACCCTCGTGACAGCCCGGGGGGCAAACTTCCAAGAGGCGGCGCGCCCTGGCCACAGGGGGAGTCTCCCTGGTGGTCGGGCGCATTGAGGCGCTGGGCTTACGGGTGGCCCTAGATAAGACGGAGGCCCTGTTATTCCATGGGCCCCGTCGTGGTCCACCCCCTGGCGCCTCCATCGTGGTCAACTCGGTCCTCGTACCGGTTCGGGCCCAGATGAAATATCTGGGCCTGATCCTCGACGGGAGGTGGCTCTTCGACGAGCACTTCCGACAGCTTGCTCCAAAGCTGGTCGGCGCTGCGTCCGCCCTAGGGCGACTTTTGCCCAATATGGGTGGACCCAGCGTCGCGACAAGACGGCTGTACACGGGGGTTGTCCGGTCAATGGCACTGTACGGTGCACCGGTGTGGGCGGCGGCTCTGACCGCCCAGAATAGGGTACGCCTCTGGCGCCCTCAGAGGGTAATGGCGGTCAGAGCCATACGCGGTTACCGCACCGTTTCGACGGATGTGGCGTGCGCGTTGGCCGGAACTCCCCCGTGGGATTTGGAGGCGGAAGTGCTCGCCGAAGTTTATCGGCGAGTGGCTGACTACCGGGCGGAGAGCGGATTTCGCCCTCCGCCCGAGGATGTGCGCGAGTGGCGCGAAGCCGCTCGCCGAGCCACGATGGCTCGTTGGTCGTTCCGGCTGGAGACTCCACGCGCTGGCTTCGCCGCCGTGGAGGCTCTCCAGCCGGTCATCGCCGAGTGGGCAGGGCGGCAGCACGGGACCCTTTCCTTCCGACTGACGCAGGTGCTCTCCGGGCACGGTTGCTTCGGAAAGTACCTGCACACGGTCGCTAGGAGGGAACTGAGTCCCGCCTGCCACCACTGCGACTGCAGTGAGGACTCGGCCCAGCACACGCTGGCGGCCTGCCCCGCATGGGCGGCGCAGCGCCGGGCCCTCACTGCAGTCATCGGAGTGGATCTCTCGCTACCGGCCGTAGTACGCTCCATGGCCGGTAGCGACAGTTGTTTTACCGCGGTCGCAACCTTCTGCGAGGTAGTAATCTCGCGGAAGGAGGCGGCGGAGAGGGCCCGGGAGGACGACCTCCACTCGGACCCGATCCGCCGCCGGCGAACCGGGCGGCGGAGGCCCGCCTACCACAGCCTCATGCCGCCCTGAGTGTGGCCGCGGGTGGACGGGGTGGGTTTCCCCTCCACCCGCATTAGTTGGCCAGCCGCGAGGGGGCGGCGTCCGCGTGTGCCGGACGTCGCCTAAAGAGAGGAAAATGTATTGAGACGGAGCCCGCACCAGGAGCGGGCTGGCGCTAGGAGGGGTCCGGATGTCTTAACAACAGCTGTTCCCGGATCCCTCCTGTTACAGGCGCAGAGTGGCACACCGTGTGGTTTTAGTCGGTCCGAGTCCGACACACCACCCCGCCGCAAACCCCGGAGGGGTGACGGTCCGAGGGGATTTCCACACGTTAAAAAAAAAAAAAAAAAAAGGTCAACATAACTTAGTTATGAATAAATTTTTCAAATGAGCAACGGTGTTTTATTAATAATAGTCAACAATACTGTTGAAAATTACATTTAGGTGGTTCATTGCTGTAAAAAGTAGTTTGATCAATTAGAGATGTTTTTGTTTTTAATAAGATGCTAGTAGATTAATTAATGACGCTGTTAAATATCGTTCTTAAAATTCAGGCCTTTTACGATACACAACGCACGTGAACAACAAAATAACACTAGAATTTACAATATTAATAAGGTGTTAGGATTGTACTTAATAAATAACATTTGACATTACTTCTATTAAGTCTTCTTCGCCTATTCAAGGGCGTATGTGTCATAACGCGTACGTACGCGGTCATAAGTCCAGTAGCACTTTTACGAAATTATAGCATTATAACTAGTTGGACTTACGACTTTTTTCTATAAATGTATATCAGACACCCATATACAAATACAAATGTATATCATACATGCGTATGATTATAGTAACTAATTGAAAGTTAAAGAATTGAAATAGTTGATTTAATATTTTAAATTAGTACTTAGTCACTAAACGTTGTGGGTTGAAACAATATGAATCTACTGGTTGTAATAAATTTGTTAAAACGTCGGTTGGTAGAATCAGTTATGGCTACTAGTGGTGTTGATATTGAATATCTGTATTTAAAAAGCAAGCAAATATTAGGAAAAATGCAAGTAAATATTAGTAGGTATTAAAGCCTAACATTATAGTTTTGCATAGCAGTGGGCTTAATTTATCTGAAATGAATAATAAATCCAATGAAAATCCAAAAAAAATAGTTTTGAAAATGTTATACTTAAATGTCTTTATTTTTCAAAATTTGATTTGTATTTAATTGTAAGTATAAATAAATGATCTTATGAAAAATAATGCCTTTTATTATTATTACATATTATACCCTTTTTCTTCCCTAAACTACAGTTATTTTAAAGTAACAGAATTCAAAAAGTCAACAGGCACTGAGTGTCAAACCGTCAACACTCCCAAACAATGATCAATTACACTGTACCTATAGTTCGCTAATCGTACGATTCTGTCACTAGTTCTAATGACTATTGAGATGAATTTTATCATCAGTTTCAGATAGATACTACCACGAAGAGTTCGATACGAAGAAAACCTATAAGTAGGTGTATTTTATCTAGTGTTGTTCACACATGCATGTGACCAATTAACAACTTTGGTATACGTCAGTATTGTCTGGTTATAATCTGTCTATGCATTGAAACGTCACACACAGAGTTAGGCACAGAAACTGCGCGATCGAACATGAATACGATGGTACTGAGCATTTATGACATTTGACTGTACGGATTTAAAATATATAATTAAAGATTACCGTGATACATAAGAAAGATGGTGAGCTGAAATAGTACACAAATTTAAAAATTATATCCTTCCATAAAACTGCTAAACAACTTTAAAGCTTACGTAACCCTCAAAAATTCTCAATAGATATTATCTAAATTATTAGCAGGACGGTCTTGACACACGCAAAAGCATAGACGCAATATTCATAGGCACGCGACACATAGCACCGAGACTGGAAACGTTGACGGGTTTCCTTAATAGGAATCACAAGAACGTTGAATTGAAAATAAAATGTTACGATAGCCCTATAATTAGCATGATACTTTTGACTCCACGATAAATACTTGCCTAAGCTTTTTCAACTTTGTTTATATTTTTACTTTCATCAGGTATTTCAGCCTATCAGTACAGGCACTTGAATTCTGATAATAAATATCGAGTAAGCAGAAGCAGGTTTAATTTTATAAAGTAATAACAGCGTATGCAAAACTGTCAAGTATAAATCAATGGGAAACTATTTTTACACAGCAATATGCAGATATTACCTCTACATTGACTTGACCATGTTCATTGTATACTATGTACATAATGTGTAGGTATAAATGATCAGGGTGGAATAATCCATATATTTCTACGAACTGTAAAAATATGTTGCCAATTTAACACATTACAATCGTGCTGCTGTTTTGATAACTTTGTCAGTGAAATAACATTACTTTTTATTACAAATCTGGGGACATGGTAGTGTCCCGCCAAGACAACACTACTTACCTTTTCTCGAACTGCTTCGTCGGCGTTTTTTTAAACCCCCATAACTGGAGTTTGGATTATACCAGAGAAATAAAACTTTCGGGATATGATGTCAATAGTAAACCTATTAAACGTATAAAGTTTCAATTGCATAGCTCTTATACTTTAGATTCAATTGATATCTAAAAACCCCGATTTCTTCACTGACTCACTGATGATCATCATTCTTATGGTACTGCCTGAAGTCCTAGATAGCTGAAATTTGGTATGTAAGCTCGTACTAGTACGCATAAACAAAAAAAAAACTTGGAACTTTTATCCCCCAACCCCTTAAACTAGGGAATGAAAGTATATATGAGACTTCCGCAAATTTTGATGCTAGAGGTCTGAAAATTGATATAATAGGGTTACAAAAGGAAGTGAAATCACACTAAAAACATTATCATGTAAAATGTTGCTAAGACAAGACCATATTGGCTCACACTGTCAAAAAGTTGTCTGATCTCATGGAGAGCCAAACTTCTAACTCTACACGCTTTCTTTTCTTTTTTTTTCCTGTGCGGAACTCCCCTCAGATACCACCAACCTGAAAAAGTAGATGTAAGTTTGGTTATAAAAAAATAAATAAAAAATATAGGACTCGAGCGACCAAAAACCGCATGCCGTCTCCAGGTACCAGTAGCGGGGGAACCAGGTATACCCTAGAAAGGAAACCCCCGGTACCCCCACGTATCTCGGGCCATCTACGGCTTATAGATAACCCTTCTTGTGTGGGAACCCGGATGTTCCCTTCCTGCCCCCAAGGACGTGCGCGCTCTGTAGCGCGTCGCGGCATTACCCACCCCGGCCTGCTTCTGCTAGAGTGACAGATGGCCTCACCTGTCACCCTTAGGTCTGCGCTTATGGAGGATGGAGGTCGCTTCGTGACCTCCATCGCCCGAGCCGTCTGCGGTACCTGGTCCATTCGTTACGAGCCGGGAGGGTTCTGAACCTCTCCCGTTCTCGCTCCGCCGTCTCCTTTGCATTCCACGCACTCTCGCTCCGCACCATGGCAGCAATCATGTTACCGAGCGAGAGATCTCCCACCCTGATGGGCGCCACGAGGTCACGCCTCTGTTCCACCCACGCGGAGCATTCTGCTAGCGTGTGGTGCACCACACGCTAGCAGAATGCCCCGCGTCGGTGGCCGCCGGTGCACCGTGCACCACCACTCGGACACGGTGCACCGTGCCCGAGGTCCGGCCATCGCCGTGGTGGCACCCAGGCGTTGGCTCCTTGCGGATCAGACAGAGGTGATCCCCAAAGCATTTTTTTCCAGTGATCACCTGCGTCAACCGGTATGAGAGGGTCGAGAGACCCGTAACTTATCTTACCGCCGCGATAACGGCGTGCCCATAACTCTACACGCCTTAACTCTACAAGCCCTAACTTCTCAAAGTCTACACCTTAGGTAAAATATGTTACTAAGCGATTTTGCTACCGTCCCATGGGCGTAAGGTGAAAATTTTATTTCGCTATTGTCAAATGGGCGTTTGGTGAAACATTTATTCACTGTTTATTATTTTTCTGTTATACACACAACTTCTGACATCTTCTCATAACTTTTTGACAGAGCGAGCTATATGATCACATCTCACATTTTTTAGAAAACTTTTGTTTAGAAAAGAATAGAATAGCTTTTTAAATTTTTGTTGTATTTTAAAAGTGAATTGTGTATGATTTGTTCTATGATTTATCGTCGGGTAGAACATAAATAATGCAACTTCCAATGTCGAGAGACCCTAATGCGTTTGCACTTTTCAACGTTATTTTTGTTTGTTTCCTAAAAACGCTGTAAACAGTCTAAACTAACTTTGTAAAATCGGTATTGCGGGAAGATCTGTTCACGACATCCCTAACTCATAGCTTCATCCTAACTCATGATTGGCTAGTATCAACGCCTACGCAAGTTCTAGATGTGTAAAGCCATCCTTACTGTTTTTACAACCTTTACTGTTGAACCTTCTGCTAATATATCATCGGCACGACTAGTAACTCTTGATTTAGGCGACGATTAACGTAGCATCATATTCTGATGAGAGGGACCGTACCACATACTGGCTGGGATGCGATTTTCTTTTCGTTATTCCCCGGCAGGAAACCGTAAAGAAGAAAGCCGTTTTTATGGGCTGCTTGTATACACGGGCCTCGAGTACTTTAGATAGAAAGGGAAGAGTAGAAATAGGTTGAAAATGTTCAAAAAGTAAACTATTACTTTTTTTGGGAGAGAGATGATGTTCAGAGACGAGGGAGATGTTAATTATATGGGTAATTACTTAGAAGATGTGGTCCAGGATGGTAACAATCAAAACAATATTGTAATACGAGATAAAAAACTTTAACGATCTAATCTATTAAAACAATCATACGTTGCGTATCGAATTTGAGTGCTAACTTCATTATAACCACGAGAGCACGCAAAGCAGGAGGTTTTTGTTTGTTCGTATATTTTTTTAATGAACTCATTTTGGAGATCTTTTCGATCATAGCATTAGTTTTAACGAAAAATTAAATATTATTATTAAAGAAATCACACATTGGGCTGCTAGACATTATTTATCTTTTTAACCGACTTCAAAAAAAGGAGGAGGTTCTCAATTCGACTGTATTTTTTTTTTTTTTTTTTTATGTTTGTTAGCTCAGAACTTTTGACTAGGTGAACCGATTTTGATGATTCTTTTTTTATTTGAAAACTGGTGCTTCCCGTGTGGTCCCATTTTAATTTGGTTTAGTTCTGATAATGGCATCCATGAGAAAACCATATAAGTCTTAAATTTGCATTTAGTATGTTCGCGACAAATAGACGAATAACTCAATTTAACGCAAACCGATTTCGATAATTCTTTTTTTATTGGAATGGATATACTTTAAGGGTACTTTGATGAGAGTTTGGTTAGATTCTGATGATGGGATCCACGACAAAGTAACGGAACTCTTCAATTCTTAGGAGTAAATTAACGATACTCGGCTGAATCTTTTATGGGCTATCTGGATATTTGAGTCACCTACAGTAACGTCGTTATGGTCAAGTAATTGTCGTCATCAACAGCATTTAATGAGCTACTGCTGGACATAGGCCTCTCCTTAGAAAAGAGGTTTTGGCCTACTATACCACGCTGGCCAGACGCGTTGGTATAGGATTTATTTCAAGTTTTCCTTCTCTTTGCAGTGCTGTTGTCCTGCGTAGTTAGCTCCCTCACTAGACTCTTACGACACCCATGTGATTAAATGGGGTGGTGACATTCTGTATTCTTAATCCGTCATCACAGGGTAGATTGCCTCTGTTGAGATAGGCGTTTCTTCCTGACTCCCTTTGTTTCATTCAAACGGCGCTGTCTCATTTGAGCAGCACGTTTATTAGGTCTACCCATATTCAGACAAATTAGTAAGTGTACTTCAGATTCACTAAAAAGCAAAAAATAAACAAAAAATTTTAACAAAAAAAAACCGACTTCAAAAAACACTATTCCAAAACAAATTAATATGCACTAAAAAGGAAAAAAATAAATGCATATTCTTCTACAACTTAATAATCAACTTACTTTTTCTACTCATCTATATGTAGGTACGATCTATGTGTTAACCGCGCAAGAAGGTAGGTAGGTACCTACCTATTTCAAATCTAATTTAACATATACCTGTGAATAACAAACAACGATCAAAATATTTATTTGCGTTCTCCTAAGTAAAATAAAATGAATATAATGTAGTTACAATTATTGTTATTTTTGGAGTCGGTGTCAGCCAAGGAAACACTACGATATACCTACAATAATAATACGAGAATACTTTAAGACTCGTCAACTCGCGCGTGCGACACAAGCACTTCTCACTTATAAGGTGTAGGTGACACCGACTTGGCTGACACCGACTGCAAAAATAACAATAATTGTAACTACATTATATTCATTTTATTTTACTTAGGAGAACGCAAATAAATATTTTGATCGTTGTTTGTTATTCACAGGTATATGTTAAATTAGATTTGAAATGGGTAGGTACCTACCTACCTTCTTGCGCGGTTAACACATAGATCGTACCTACATATAGATGAGTAGAAAAAGTAAGTTGATTATTAAGTTGTAGAAGAATATGCATTTATTTTTTTCCTTTTTAGTGCATATTAATTTGTTTTGGAATAGTGTTTTTTGAAGTCGGTTTTTTTTTGTTAAAATTTTTTGTAACTATTCAAATGTGTCTTATTGAGAAGTATTTGCTAGTTTATATTTTTAACGTACTGATACCAAAAAAAAAGTAACATCAACAAGTATTTGGACTATAGGATATTGTAATATGTGCATATTCGAATGAGCCATTGATTTTTCATTAAGTTCCGCTTCGAACGTAACAACCTTGTGAAAGCGAAAAAATTACAATGTACAAAAAGATACAAAACGGCAATTATACAATAAATTATACATTTTATTTCAGGCTCAATAAATATATTAAATACATTAAAAAATATATTTCAATCACATTATTAAATTCTGTTTAATTTTTATTGAATATATAATATATTTTATATAAAAGAGTGGTATAATTTTACAATAATTTTTTTATCAATGGTAATGTGCGACATCAGTCCGATAAATAATTTTCTTAAAAATTATTCTCATAGTTTGGATAAATTGCAAAAGTACATTCAGTCAAAAAAGTATCGGGAATGGATTGGAATGGATTTTTTGTTTATGGTTCCAAATTCAAATTTCTGTTTTTTTTGTTGTTGTTAGATTGGCACAACTGGAATGGATTGTTTTCCATTTGGACGCGGAGTTTGAGTTGCATCTGTTATTTATATTAAATTGTTTTTAGTTATATCATATCTAGTGTGTATTGCGAATTTCATAATGGACCAAAACATCGAACAAAGAGTTTGTCTTAAATTTTCAATGGAATTTCTGGCCAGCGTGGTATAGTAGGCCAAAATCTCCTTTCTAAGGAGAGGCTTATGTCCAGCAGTGGACTATTAAAGGCTGTTGATGATGAATGGAATTTCGTGTTCGGAGTCACTGAAAATGTTACAGAAGGCTTACGGTGAATTGACCTTATCAGAAACACGTGCTTATGAGTGGGACAAAGCGTTCAAAAGTGGTCGAGATGTGATGGAATATTTTCCGCGCTTTGGTAGGCCATCAACGTCTGTTAACTTAACTTCAGTTAAGTTAACATTGCAAAAGTGTAGGAAATAGTGACTGAAAATCCTCATTATACTTTGAGAGAGATAGCCGCCGTACTTTCTGTATCTCACGAGTCGACCGTACCATTTTTAACCGACTTCAAAAAAAGGAGGAGGTTCTCATTTCGACTGTATTTTTTTTATTTATTTTTTATGTTTGTTACCTCAGAACGTTTTTTATTTGAAATCTGGTGCTTCCCGTGTGGTCCCATTTCAATTTGGTTCAGTTCTGATAATGGCATCCATGAGAAAACCGTACAAGTCTTAAATTTGCATTCAGTACGTTCGCGACAAACAGACGAATAACTCAATATCACGCAAACCGATTTCGATAATTCTTACGTTACTCGGCTGAATCTTTTATATCTATCCGGATAAGGCTATCCGGATATTTCAGTCACCTACAGTAACGTCGTTATGGTCAAGTAATTGTTGTCTTCAACAGCCTTTACTAGTCCACTGCTGGACATAGGCCTCTCCTTAGAAAAGAGGCAACTTTCTTTTTCTACTCATCAATATATAGATACTTACGATCTATGTGGTTACCACGCAAGAAGGTAAGTAGGTACCTGCCCACTTCAAATCTAACTTATACATACATACTAATAACAAACAACGATCAAATCATTTTTTTGAGTTCTCCTAAGTAAAATGACATAAATATAATGTAGTTACAATTATTGTTATTTTTGGAGTCGGTATCAGCCAAGGAAACACTACGATGTACCTAGCAATAATAATACGAGAATACTTTAAGACTCGTCAACTCGCGCGTGGTGGCACAAACTCTTCTTACTTATAACTATGTATTTACATAGTTATAGGTACCTTGGTACCTTAATGGAAAACATGAAATATCGGTATATTTACGAGTACGAGTTCTACCGTGGTACCAGTGCTGCAGAGCCAGCTCGAAGGATTAATGATGTGTACGGCGCTGGTGTTGCAAAAGAAAGGACGGTACATTTTTGGTTTCAACGTTGTCGTTCTGGAAATTTCGACCTTCAGGACCAACCCTGTGGACGGCCGGAGACCAAAGTGGAAAATGAAGAATTAAAGGCTATTGTGGAAGCGGATCCATCACAAAGCACTTCAGAGATAGCTGCAGGCTTCCGGGTAAGTGATAAAGTGTATTAATCCACTTGAAGCAAATCGGGAAAGTAAAAAAACTTGAACGACCTCTTGAATTGAGTGAATCGAACTTGCAAACACGCGTCGACTGCTGTGTTACTTTGCTCAACCGACACAAAATTGAAGGGATTTTAAATTGAATCATTACTTTTGATGAAAAGTGGATACTGTACGATAATCGGAAGAGCTCGTCGCAATGGCTGAACCAGAAAACTCAAAAAAAAGATACTTGTGAGCGTTTGGTTTAGTAGCGCCGTTGTCCTAAACAACCGAGATTAGTGAATCGCTCTAGGCCACTGTTGCTTCACGACAACACAAGACCACACACTGCACAGGAAACAACCACTAAGTTAGATGAGCTACAATTGAATTGTCGTACTCCCCGGGCCTTGCTCCAACAGATTACCATTTTTTCCTGAATTCGGACAACTTCTTACAAAGAAAAAAAATCAACTCCGATGCGGCAGTCCAAACCACCTTCAAAGAGTTTATTGATTCTCGCCCCCATGGTTTTTTTTTTGTAAACGGATCAATGAACTCCCTATGAGATGGCAAAAGTGCATAGACAACAACGGCGCATACTTTGATTAATTAAATATATTTTACAAAAAAAAAATTACTTTATATTCCGTACAAAACGCCAATTTCATATGTAAGGACCTAATAGTTAAACTACAATTACAAAACTGTTTTAGTATGAGTCTTAATCTCGTATCTAACATTACCACATTTTAAATCGACACTTCGGACACGAATCTCAGTTTTCCGCGTGAATATACTTAATCGTTCTTCCTAATAAGCATTAGATTACTATCTGACCAAGTCCAATTTCTCGAGAAACCGCCAGCTATACTGATTTCCTACATTCAAATACATGTAGTTTGTACCGTAGAAAATGTAAATAATCACCCTAATATTCAACGTGTATCATGTGTGAGAAATAAAGTCAATGATTTGGTTTCCTTAACGAACCATGTACAATTTTTTTTTTATAAAAACTTGGTTAGGGTTTTTTTTCAAACTTTATGAACTAAAATAGTACATTGGTAGGGGAACATCCAATACTCTGAAACATTTTATTCCTAATTTCGATCTTCCGATTTTCAAAAGTCCGAATTTCAAAATACCTAAGAATTATAATGTCTAATATTAAAATTCAAGAAATTTATTTTACCAAAAGTCGTAAATGCGAGCTGTTTGTTTTCCGATTTTTACATGCGTTCGAAAAATCAAAATTCTCGATCGATGGGTTATTGGTCCGAAAAACGACATTCAGATAAGATTCTTATTCAGTTAATATAATATTTAGTAACACATAAATATTCAAAAGCTATAAGTAACTTTGTTAGTAATATTTGTGTATTAATTTTTGTTTTTGTGTTTTCTTCTTCTCTTTATATATACCTGTGTCGGGTATCATTTCGGGTATTTCTTTCTCACTCGTGGCTGTCTCCTCAGGCTCCGACCGAGGAGGTCGACGTGGGGGCTGGTCGCTTTCGCGATGCGATTACGCATATCTGCGATGCGGCCATGCCCCGCATTCGAGGTCGTCGGCCTCCAAGGAAGGAGGTCTACTGGTGGTCCCAGGAGCTGGCGGACCTCCGTGCGGCCTGTACACGTGCCCGGAGGTCCTACACGCGCAGTCGGCGGCTTCACCGTGGAGACGGTGAGGAGGACCGGCTTCATGAGGAGTACCGACAGGCGCGGAAAACTCTGAAGCTGGCCATTAGCCGCGCCAAAGAAGAAAAGAGAGAGGAGATGCTGGAGGGTCTTAATCGTGACCCCTGGGGTCGCCCTTACCGCGCGGCGCGACAAAAGCTCCGCGCGTCGGGCCCCCCCCTTACGAGACTCTCCAGCCCAGCTTCCTGCGAGAAGTGGTTGAGGGCCTTTTCCCGCAACGAGCGGAACACACTCCCCCGGCGATGGCCTCCTTGGCCGGAGACGACGGGGAGCACGGGGAGGATAATGTTCCGCCCGTCCGGGATTCGGAGGTAGGGGCGGCTGTTCTACGGATCCGTTCCAAGAACACCGCCCCTGGGCCAGACGGGGTACCGGCCCCGTACCGAGTGCTGGCCCTGGCCCTCAACCACATGGCAGACCGCCTCGGGGAGGTGTTCGACGCTAGCTTGGCGTCGGGGCGCTTCCCTGAGTGCTGGAAGAGCGGGAAGCTGGTCCTATTAAGGAAGCCGGGACGGCCTGCCGATTCGGTCGCGGCCTATAGGCCCATCGTGCTGCTGGACGAGGCGGGTAAATTGTTTGAGAGGGTTCTCTCTGCCCGCATCGTCCGGCACCTCTACGAGGTGGGCCCCGATCTGTCGGACGCCCAATTTGGTTTTCGGGCGGGGCGTTCGACAGTCGACGCCGTTTTGCGCCTGAGGGCCGTGACCGAAGAGGCCGTGAGCTGTGGCGGCGTGCTGTTGGCGGTGTCATTAGACATCGCCAACGCATTCAATAGTCTGCCATTCAGCTGCATCAGGGAAGCACTCCACTATCATGGGGTGCCAAAGTACCTGAGGCGGCTAGTGGCAGACTATTTAGAGGAGCGTACCGTCGTGTACGAGGACCGAGATGGTAATTTGAGGTGTCGGCCCATGTCGGGCGGTGTTCAACAGGAGTCTGTTCTTGGACCCCTCTTGTGGAACATAGGGTACGACTGGGCCCTTCGCGCCGATTTCCCCCCCGGGCTGGGTGTAATCTGTTACGCAGACGATACCCTGGTGACAGCCCGGGGGGCAAACTTCCAAGAGGCGGCGCGCCTGGCCACAGGGGGAGTCTCCCTGGTGGTCGGGCGCATTGAGGCGCTGGGCTCACGGGTGGCCCTAGATAAGACGGAGGCCCTGTTATTTCATGGGCCCCGTCGTGGTCCACCCCCTGGCGCCTCAATCGTGGTCAACTCGGTCCTCGTACCGGCTCGGGCCCAGATGAAATATCTGGGCCTGATCCTCGACGGGAGGTGGCTCTTCGACGAGCACTTCCGACAGCTTGCTCCAAAGCTGGTCGGCGCTGCGTCTGCCCTAGGGCGACTTTTGCCCAATTTGGGTGGACCCAGCGTCGCGACAAGACGGCTGTACACGGGGTTGTCCGGTCAATGGCACTGTACGGTGCACCGGTTTGGGCGGCGGCTCTGACCGCCCAGAATATGGCACGCCTCTGGCGCCCTCAGAGGGTAATGGCGGTCAGAGCCATACGCGGTTACCGCACCGTTTCGACGGAGGTGGCATGCGCGTTGGCCGGAACTCCCCCGTGGGATTTGGAGGCGGAAGTGCTCGCCGAAGTTTATCGGCGAGTGGCTGACTCCCGGGCGGAGAGCGGATTTCGCCCTCCGCCCGAGGATGTGCGCGAGTGGCGCGAAGCCGCTCGCCGAGCCACGATGGCTCGTTGGTCGTTCCGGCTGGAGACTCCACGCGCTGGCTTCGCCGCCGTGGAGGCTCTCCAGCCGGTCATCACCGAGTGGGCAGGGCGGCAGCACGGGACTCTTTCCTTCCGGCTGACGCAGATGCTTTCCGGGCACGGTTGCTTCGGAAAGTACCTGCACTCGGTCGCTAGGAGGGAACTGAGTCCCGCCTGCCACCACTGCGACTGCAGTGAGGACTCGGCCCAGCACACGCTTTCGGTCTGCCCCGCATGGGCGGCGCAGCGCCGGGCCCTCACTGCAGTCATCGGAGTGGATCTCTCGCTACCGGCCGTAGTACGCTCCATGGCCGGTAGCGACAGTTGTTTTACCGCGGTCGCAACCATCTGCGAAGAAGTAATCTCGCGGAAGGAGGCGGCGGAGAAGGCCCGGGAGGACGACCTCCACTCGGACCCGATCCGCCGCCGGCGAACCGGGCGGCGGAGGCCTGCCTACCACAGCCTCATGCCGCCCTGAGTGTGGCCGCGGGTGGACGGGGTGGGTTTTCCCTCCACCCGCATTAGTTTGGCCAGCCGCGAGGGGGCGGCGTCCGCGTGTGTCGGACGTCGCCTAAAGAGAGGAAAAAAAAAATTTTGAGACGGAACCCGCACCAGGAGCGGGCTGGCGCTAGGAGGGGTCCGGATGTCTTAATAACAGCTGTTCCCGGATCCCTCCTGTTACAGGCGCAGAGTGGCACACCGTGTGGTTTTAGTCGGTCCGAGTCCAACACACCACCCCGCCGCAAACCCCGGAGGGGTGACGGTCCGAGGGGATTTCCACACGTTAAAAAAAAAAAAAAAAAAGTTAGAACTGTGACCATTAAAGCGCGAAGGCGAGCGAGCGTAGCGAGCAGGTCGCAAAAGCGGCCGCCAAGCGCCAGATCCCCTCGATTGTTGGTGAATTATTTGGTTAAAGTTAGGTTAGAGCTGTGACCAGCGAAATAAAATATTTCTATTCGGACTTTTTGTTATTCGATCTATTGAAACTCGGTATTTTAAGCTTAGCTTAGCTTGTAAACGTTAGAATATTGAAATTTTTGAATTATAAAAGTAGGATGAATGATCAATCGGAGTTGTATTAGTAATTTAGAACCATCGGAATTAAAAAGATCGGTATTTTGAAATTCGTATTTGTGACTGTCGGAATAAAGTTTTTCGTAACTTTGTAGTGTACCCCATTGGCGGATTTAAAACTATAGGCATTATCTCCCAGTCAACCATGGGATCTTGAAAAATAAAATAGATGCAAAAATAGTGAAGAAAAGAGATTGAAAGTTTCAAAATTTATACATACAACATATTTTACGGCTTATCCTGCTTATCCCACAATAGTAATATTTGAGGGATCATGAGGGATCTAAGCTATAATTTCTTTTTTCTTTTTTAGCCATTAATGATGATTATTGTCTTAGAGTAAGTTTATGACATGAGCTTCGTGGAGAAACGAGAATGTGGAGGAAAAAACCGTTAATCCTGAAGATTCTGATTAGGATAATAGGACAAACTATTTAAATTATTGCATTGTCATTGGTCCCTGCAAAAATTTAATTTAATTCGACGTTTTGAAGTGGGTCAAAATCACGTTCGAAGATTCCTTTACATATATACGTAGAGACATACATACATAGCTAATAAAAGCGTGTTAAAAAGAAAATATACATGGCTCAATGTGATTTGTTTTGTTTAGTGTTATTGTTTGTTGTCGTACAACTGTGAGAAAAGTACGTACCTTTTTCGGAAACCTCGGGCCGAAAACTTGCAAACGGAAAAGTGCCGGTCCAAAAACCAAAAGTGAAAACTAAATACTCCCAAAAAAAAATCGAAAAAATTAAATACATAGGTACTTAACTAAAATTAATTTTTGTAAGTTCACGCCATTATAAATTTAAAAAAAACAATAATGTAACTTTTGCACTAAAAATGTTACATTTCAAAGAACAAACCGTAACTTACGACTTAAGGGCCCTGGCAACACTAGTCAAGTCAAACTTTCGTTTACTTTGATCGCGGGCTAAAATTTTGTTTGGAATTTAAAGTATTTAAACTTTGTTTTGGAAGTAGAAATTGTTAAAAATGTGGTGCAAGTTCTTCTTTTAATTGGTTTTTTATAATATCAGTGCGGCATGTAATTTAAACATTACTGTGACTCGAAATGTTATGTTAAGATCCTGCCTTAAGATGAAAGATACCTTAAATTATGTGACAACTTTTGTGGGATGGAATCTACATCTCGAGAAACGCCAGAACAGTTCGGGAGTCATGGAAAGTTACGTGTTATTCCATAAATATCTTCCTTTGTTATTTGCAAATCATACTCAGTCACTTTAAAACGTAAACAATGACGTGATACGTGATACAATTCTATTTGACTCTTTAGTTGATCAATAGACTCTTTGTTTCTCTAATAAAGTTTTAACTTGTTCTAGTCATGGTGATAAAACGAGTCCCCAGCAAAGGCTTCAAGGCCGAATAAAAGGTGACCGACTGGTTGGAACTGGAAGGGTTATTGAACTCCACAGGTGGAGGAGTAATAACGTCGATGGACAAATGGAAAAAAGGAAGATTATTACAAAAACCACTGTTAAAAAAATATTTCATGGTTACCTATTATTATTTAGTATTCTACAGGATTAAGTACATACTTTACAACAATGGTTGATGAAAACATGCATGACAAAAATTAACAGGCAAATATGTTCACATGTGGGTAGACTGGAAAGAAAAACCAAGCCAAAAGCCAAAAATATGTGGTGAGGCTCATCCACGATGCAGCGCCATGGGCTGTTTCAAGCAAGGGCACACCAGGTACAAACACCCTTCGAACAACCCATGAGCGAGTGTGTGGCTATCAAAAATCGTCGGCTGCAACTAGAGGCAGATTGGGAAAAAAAATGCATTAGAGGGAGCTGGAAAAGCTGCGATTGGAATCGAGAAGAATTGAAATGGCAGAAAACCAAAATATAATTATAATCCTTTAGCTGGTACTGTCGACAAATTGAAAAAAATTTACCACAGTTTAGACCATCATTACCTTTAACTGATATTATACCATAAAACGTCTAATGTAGTGATAGTGGTCTCAGCTGTGGGCTATGAACATTTCATATTGTACCTACAATATCAGAGAAACAATAAACTTTTATTTCAATTGTTTGTGCTATTCCAATCCAGATAAATTTTCCTTCTTTATAATTTTGACTCACAAATTGTATGAATCATTGTTATTGCTTTCAATTTCAAATAGTACTAGGCTAGTATAGATCTTTTTGTAGTATTAAACAAACCCAATTTTAATTAAGACTCGAAATGTAAGAACTGAAATACATATTAATGTACAGTAACTGTGGGTCATTGGTTTCAAAGTAAAGTATTTACTAAGTAAATTGTAAATACAAAGTATTAGATTACTGAATAATATTTCCTCTTCATTTAATTAATAAATAGTATTAGGCTAGTTAAGATCTTTTTGTAGTGTTAAACAAACCCAATTTAAATTTAGACTTGAAATGTAATAACTGAAACCAATATTCATATCCAGTAACTGTATGTTATATACAGTAACTGGTTTCTAAATCAAATCAAATAATTTATTTTGTGAACATGGGTATACATATTAGGGTATTATTAAGGTATAACAATGAGCAGCCACATTCTACCTCAAGGCATGCAAAAAATATTTTTAGTTTTTACAATAATACCTCCATAATAAAAGAAAAATATAGGTATGTTAAAATTTTCGTAGTCAATTTATGATACAATAAATTTAAACAAATTAATGTCAGCAATTTCATGTCAAAACCATTATTTCCTTTTATACATTCTGTCATTCATAAAGTCATTTCGCAACCAAGATATTTTTTAATTTATTTTTAAATAAGTCAATATTAATTTTTTTAATGGAGTTTTTTACACGCTTTATTATTATAAATTTTTGGCGCCATACATAGCAAACTTTTACTCATCATCCTTGTTTTAGCGCTGGGTAAGCACAATCTATTGTCGTTACGCCTGTTTATTTTTAAGATTTGATTTGAAATAATTTAATATCTAAATACATTATATACAAAATAAAATTAACTAGACATTTTACAAAAAACACTATTAATAACTTATTATTCATATTTATATACACAAGATAAATTATTTATAGAGAACATAAAAAGTGTTAATTTATAATGCGACGTAGAATACAGCTTAAAATAATCTTATTATAACCTCCTTTTTTTTTTTAAAGACAACTCCCGCACTAGGAATAAATCCTGTGTCGCGTGGGACTTTACAAACATACATGAAACGGACACAAAGTACACCCAGACTGAGAACAACAATTTGTGGATCACACAAAGTGTTGTCCCATGTGGGATTTGAAACACTCGGCGTAGTAGAAAGCGGCGTGGCGACCGCTTAAACCACTACGCTATCCGTGCAGTCATATGGAAAAACAACGTTTGCCGGGTCAGCTAGTATACTATACAAAATACTATTTTACAAAAGATGCTCTCTAGCGTTGGGCTTCACCAAAGCTACCTATCAGGTACAATCTATGCACCCAATTACATCAGGCAACCCAAATCTTTGTAACCTTAAAAAGTAACATTTTGTTTATTACATGCACTTAATTATTTAAATATTGTTAAATTGTTGAAGTCTTGTGTCGGAGTTCTTGAGAAAGGGCTTCGAAAGTCGATTTGCCTATCCGAAAGCGCTGCACAAATAAAGTTGCCGGTATTTTGAGTATTGTCTCCATGCTCTGACGATTTATGTCTCTATTTCGGCACCTTTTTTTTCCCCCGTGCGGAAATCCCCTCGGATACCACCTGTAGGTGGCATGTCGGACTCGAACCGACTAAAACCGCACGCCGTCTCGGGTACTAATAGCCGGGGAACCAGGTATACCCTAGAAAGGTAGTCCCTGGTGTCTATTTCGGCACCTAAGCCACACCTCTTCATTATAAGCACACTACAACTAAAGAATGCATTTTAAACGGTAAATAAAGTCTAAAATTATGGTAAACAAAAAAAAACACTTATCGGTCTCAGCACACTGCTCTGTTGGTTCATATAGACGCCATTTTTTTGACGATAACTATTGGGTTTTGGGGATCGATAAGTGAACGTTCAAAAACTTTGACATCCTTTCGTTAGCGCTTGTCAAGACGGTCACTTGGCTAGCATTTATATGGAGTTAGCGATTAACATTGTAGAAAGGATTACATTATATTCTATCACTTTGAACAATTGTCAACTTGGCTAAGACGTTGAGATGATGCCATTGCGTTTACGTTTGTAGAATGACAACTTGCTAAGCCTGCTGGCGGCGAGATCAATAAGGTGATTCAAATGCCGCCATCGGGACACACACGCGTCCAGTTTAGACTGCAGCGGATTATGTTTCCGCTGCGTTCGACCGGGGCACAAGGCGGTAGAATGCTCTGCCGCCCCACACTGCCCGACGTGTGCGGCGGGTAATAAGCCCGCCGATCACCAGATTCAGCAGGGAGGCTGCAAACCTCCTCACAATTCTCGGCAAGCGACGGGGGCCTAGCCAGTCGACCCAGGTTATGGTAAACCATGGTGCAGAAGTCATTCAAGTGAGCCCTATTATGTTCCTTCCCTTCCAAATTGGTTTCGTGGCAGTCGGAACGGTTCCGTGGCAGTCGTCCGCTCTACATCGGCTCTGCATCGGAGGGGATTTCCACTTCTTTCCACGGGAAAAAAAAAGGGGGGGGGGGGGGGTCGACAGTGGACATTTCGATCGCTACTCCTTGCCCTCACCGTACGAGTAAGGAACTGGCTTGTCCTGGAAGAGGTTAAGACGCATCAACGCTCTCGGTTCATCTATATATCCGATTTGAGGTCTCCCGAACCGAGGACCCCGGTAGGGGTCACTTGGCGCGGCGTTCTTTCCGCTTTCCACGATGGGCAGTTGCCTGAACAGGGACCTACTAGAGGAGGCAGCCATCATCAATTATACATTTTTTAAGAAATAATAATATATTCAATTGTTAAACATTCAATCCCATGTTCTCAGTATTAAAATAAGGTTTCTATATAAATATTGACATTTTGCAGTACTTGAAGTTACATATAGTGTGATCCGGATCGTATATACCTATACCAAAATTTAAGACAAGTAAAACGCCTAAAAATAATTACAAGTACAGCGTAAATTTAAAAATATTACTTGAATCGCCTGTTTAGTGCTACTTTATAATCACTGTGCTGTGATTTGAACTCACTTTATTTATATCTAGGCAATCCAATCTTTGACTAGAGGAAGTCCTTTGCTGAACCGACAGATTGCCTACATCGATAATCATCACGAGGTCATAACATTGCTACGCCACCGCTGGCAGACTAAAAAGTGTTTAGCTCGCTGTCCTCGTGACAGTCCTCGCAGAGATCGCAACAACAAAAATGCGTTTAGCATAAAAAATATATTTCCGGTAGGTAGTTTGAAGTTAAATAATTAAAGGTTATTTATAAATATTTATTTATCTTTAAATATCTAACAAAGTTACCCTCATTTAAAACAGAATATAAAGTGGCAAAATAATATATATTTGTGTCCGCATTTAAAGGAAGGAAAATAGTTACATGCCACCGACAGGTGGTATCCGAGGGGATTTCCGCACGGAAAAAAAAAAAAAAAAAAAAAAAGGAAGGAAAATAGTAAACACAGCAAAGCCTCTACAATAGTCTACAATCTTATTACATTTTATACACAAAAAAGTATATGAAACACGTAGTACGTTATATTCATTTGCTAAAAATAGCTGAATTTGGATGTCCGTTTGGATTGAGGAGCCACTCTTCAAATCGTAATGAAATTAATATTATATTTTGTAGGCATTTAAAAAAATTGTAGCCGCTATCCTCGATTTTGTAGTATAATACTTTTCAAGTTATATGAACATAAAGGTGGCTCCTCAATCTAAATGTTTGGATTGAGGAGCCACGTCAGAACTAGGAACATAGCGGATGTATATTTATGATAATTTAGTATGATTTTGTAGTAAGTATTTGACATTAGTTAGTAGACAAAATCTGAGCTCGGTAATGTTAAAATTAAAAAAGTTACCATACATTATATATGTGGCTCCTCAGACCATACATACGACTGTCATTTTTTAAAAGAAGCAGTTTTTCAATTAATGCGCAATTTCTTCACCATTTAGTAGTAAGTATGTTAAATTTGTAGTGTAAAAATCAGTAATTAAAAATGAGTGAATTAGGAGATATGGCACATTTTAACTGGCTCCTCAGTTAAGATGCTTCGGTAAATAGATTTGACTTAAATATACTTATAGGAGGATCTACTTGTGAGCAAATTTGGAACATACTACATCAATATTTAGTATAAATTTATACTAAATGTTCGTATAATCTTGTCGTAAAAAAGTACAGTATCTATGAAGTTAGCTATTCTTTAATTTCCTAACAATTTTTTGTAGGGTGTCCATGAATAACTTATATAAAAGGTATTTTTTGTTTCGTAAAAACAAATCTATTTCATTTTATGTAATTATTGTATGGGGTCATTCTATCTACTCTCAATCATATTTTTTTTAGAAAATTGATATCCATTAAAGGTGAAATTGACTTGTTTGCACATATTAGGTTACTGACGTTTCGGAAACTAATATTTTTTAGGTACTTGTCCGAATCAACACTTTTAATTTAATTATTTTTTTTACTAATAATTCGACAACACCAAAAAATTCTATTTTGTACAGTCAGATAATAAACATGGTTTTCTATCTTTACATAGTATAAAATGAAGTAAATGAAGTTTTTTCTTGTACGTTTAGATCTTTCAAACTACGCAAAGATTTTAATGCGGTTTTCACCTATAGAGAGAGTGATTCAAGAGGCGGGTTTATATGCATAGAACAGAAGAGGAAATCCGAGAATTAGTGAAAAACATGTTTTTGTGCGCTTACATTGCAAACTCTGGCTAAACCTTAAGAGATAGATCAAAATAGAGATAGATCTAGACTGATCGCATTTTTACCTTTAAACCTGAATATAATTTCTGTTTTCGGGATCCACAGTTTAGAAGATGCAATTTGTATTGCAGAAGAAAAAAATGTTTGTACATTTTGTGACCTCCAAACAGTGTGCAAATATACGCTATCAAATACAATTTCATTTGAAATAAATCTTTGTACGAAGTTTCGAGTAAGCGAGATACCAGAATCTATAATGATTTATATACTTACATATATTCTGTAACACCTATTAATATGTATGATCTACCTGAGACCTACTAATATGTACTACTAATATGTATGATCTCAGGTAGATCATACATATTAATAGGTGTTACAGAATATATCCCTGTAATAAGCGACGCTGGCATGGGACACTATAAGTGTCACTACCCAACGAAGGATAAGATGAACAACCAATATTAATTCATTGTATCACTTATGTCCATCCTGATTAATTGTATTTCGATATTGTCGATTTGTTAAAAAAATAATTTTAAAAACTTGTCCTCCTGATTTAATTTAACATGGTCACCCTAAATGGCGAATTTATAAGGAATATCAAAAAGTAATTTATTTTTCAGATACCGAATATATACAACGTTGATCTGTACATATTTATTTAGTAGACATTTATACTAAATGTTAGTGTCTTTAGTTTTTATTTCGGTTGTGATATCAGGTAGGTGCTCCTGTTACTACAAATTCAAACCCACTTGCTACTAAATGTTTTGGAATAGAATATAAATTTTGACTTTTTACTTTCATGGCAATTCACACTCATAAATATAGATTGAGGAGCCACATTAAAAGTGTTGTATATTCTTGAATATCAATAGTACTGGATTCAGATTTTTAGTAGGCACTATACACAATTACTACTAGATGATACAAAGTTTTCCAAAATATTCATTAAATACTTTCCTTGTTCCAGGTGGCTCCTCAATTCAAATGTTTAGATCGAGGAGCCACTTTTACATTGACGTAACTTTGGATATATCTTACTACAAATTTCAGGATTTGTCCTACAAAATTATTTTCTCACCTACTAAATGAGGGGGCAGTTTCCGTTTAAAATTAGTTTAAATTCTTAAATGGCTCCTCAATCCATACGTACACGAATTTGGTTAGAGAGCTCGGAATCCCCGGTAACAACTAGTAAGAGATACAAGTCACTCACCTCAAGCTAATTTTACTCTCTTTTTCGCTTCTCTTCTTACGGATTTCCCTGTCAATCCGCAAAAAAACTTGCTCGCTGGCTATGCAAGTTTATTACTTAGTGCAATCTATAGGACAAGTGAGTTTATCTATACATGCGTATATGTAATTATCACAGCAACATCACATAAACAGCCTTAAATAGTCCACTGCTGGACATAGGCCTCTCCTTAGAAAGAAGGTTTTGGCCTACTATACCACGCTGGCCAGACGGGTTGGTATAGGATTTGTGTCAAGTTTTCCTTGTCACTGTTGCCCTGCGTAGTTTTCTTCCTTAGTCGGCTCTTACGACACCCAAGGGAAGAATAGGGGTGGTGACATTCCGTATTCTTAATCCGTCAGCACACGGTAATGATAATAAACAGTATTCACACAACAAAACATACTGACATATTAAAGAAAACAAAAAACCTTGACGCTAACAGTTATTTGTAGTTCTCATATTGAAACAAGTTAATCGACTTAACGATAACACCTAGTTGTTTTTTGTTTCGTTTCAATTGTTGCAATCTTTACAATATGTTACCATAAATACAATAGGTTCCGTTCCTTTTCTGTTATCTCAAAAGAGACAAAAATTTAGGCTTTTGTGGGCCTATAATAATCTTTTATTACAGATCCATATGAACGTATAGAGATAAATTCTATCCATAAAAATTATCATAAGATGAAGCATCTCATCATTAAACATAGATTGATTTTTCATTTATATTTAAAAGGAAATATCCGTTTTATGACCATACAATTTTGCCAAACAAATTCGTAATTCGTAATGGACAGATGAGATGCACGAATAGTGTAGGAATTAGGAATTTACAGTTCCTAAGTACGTGTAATGAGCGCTGTACAACACAATATTTCACCTGTTTTAGTTTTCAAAACCTTTCCGCCGTACACAGAATAAATTATACATATTCTTTTAAAAAAATTGTATGCGTCATCGACTTATTTTTGCTAATGACTATCATATCAGAAACTCAATGTTATCGCAAGTGCAATTATAGACAAATAAACTAAATATGTATATATATACTCGTATATATAAATTGCATCAGGCATATGTAGGTAAATCTATACTATATAAAAAAAAAGATAAAGAGTTTTTTGTTTGTTTAAACGTGATCTCTGCAACTATTGGTTAGATTTTAATTATTATCTTCGTATTGGATATAGCATTTATTGAGAAACGTGTAATAAATACAGGTGAAACAATGGAGAATGGAATAGTGTAATATAAAGTGTTTTGAATGAACGGTACCCAAACGATTATAACGCGCTATCAGTCAGGATGCACCACGCCTTCGTGTGGAATCAACTTGCTTGTGATGACACGCAATCGTGTTATACTGTCGTAACGTAATCATACAAAGTAGGTTATGGACGGCTGTGTATTATTGTTCCTCAACTTTTGACTTAAATTCTTTAATGACTTTGAAAACTAGCTGATCCAGCTGTACCGAATACATCTAAAAGGATGTGTGGAAACGAATCCTTACTTCGAGTCGAGTAAGAAGTATTTATATTTCGTTTGTTTAATATGATAAAAATAGATGATAGTAGTATAATCTATTTTGCTGAAATGCCTCGTTGTTAGGTTTGAGTGTCGACAGAATAGGTCAAAGGAAAATTTTAATATATTATTTATTGACGTCTTGACTTGAACTACATCTACATATTTGTAACATTGTTAATGTTTATTGAGCATACAGTTACCTAAGAACTGGTTTGATCATGAGTAACCATATACATATACCTACTTCTTATTATCGTAAAAAATGGTGCCAATTCTGGTCTGTCTAAGGTAAACTAAAACTAATTTAGCCCGGCTTTCGTATACCGAAAACGTAAGACTAAACTTACCTTAGTTTGACTTGCATAAAAATTTGAGAATTTTCTAACCTTATTCCATATTTACTCATTTATTATTGTGATGTAAAATGTCATTAAAATTATCAAAATATAGTCTATGCGACCATCGTTTTTTTTATTTGATGAATAATAAAGTAATCAATAAGTGACTGTTGGTCTTCTCAATCGAAAGGAATGTACCTACCTATATTTTAATTATGTAACATAAACTACGTTTTGGGAACCATTCTAATTAATTTAAACTGGAAAAGGATTTTCGTCCATCATTAATACAATAATTTTACTCGTTACTCATGTTGTAAGGCAAAGTTATTTTCAATATAATAATGTTGACATGATGACTTGTCACCTAGTGTGTCACATCACACATCACATCAACATGGACATAGGCCTCTCCTTAGAAAGGAGGTTTTGGCCTACTATGGTTTTTCCAATCCCTACATACTAGATGACAAGTCATCATGTCATCTAGTGTGTAGGGATTGGAAAAACCTTAAAACTTGTTTTTTCTTTATCGTATGAAAAATCCCGTAGCCCTTCCCCCCTCTCTCCCTAAAAATGGCGAAAGGAGGGGTTTTAGTGTTAATCACTCGGTGAAAAGTTACGAAGGAATTATCATTCCGTTTAAGCTGGTACATTTGTGCTGCAGCATTGCTCTCCCACGGTTATATGATATTCACATGAAAATTATATGATAATTACAACAGAATAGTCTATTCGAAATTTCTTTTAGTTCAGTGCCATGAACAATAGAATAGGCACCAATGACGAATCCGCCCTAATTAAGAACAGTTATTTGGCTACAGAGTATAAATATTTGAGGTGAACAAGCCCTGTTTTGTTGCTTACGTAACCTGATATAAATTCTATGTTTGACAATTTTAACTCAAAAATAAAATTTACATAAATAGTTTGTTTTGTGAGAGGTTTTAAAAAGATTGATAAAGTAATGAAGGAATATCCGATCCCCCTTTTTTCCTCCTGACCCGAACCAACTAAAACTGCACTCCGTCTGTAGGTCTGCGATTATGGAGGATGGAGGTCGTTTTGCGTCCTCTGGCGACATCATCATCAATCATGGCACCGAGCGGAAATTCCCACTCAGGTGGCCGTCACGAAGTCACGCTTCTACTCCACCCACGATGGGCATTTTGCAAAGCATGTTGAGCGCCGTGGCACTTTTAGCGGATCAAAGACAGGTGATCTCTAAAGCATTCTTTCCCATTGATTACCAGCGTCAGCCGGTATGAAAAAGTCGCGTGTTGCCTACATAGCGGCTCTTACCGCCGAAATAACGTTTTACCCCTATATCCGATCCTTTATACATTCGTCACTTTAGCAATATTTTACCTGTTTTACTAACGGTTTTTTTTTTTATTTATGAAAAAAAAAAGAAGAGAACACTATAACTCAAATAACATTTTAGTTCTTGTAAAAGTAGCGGAACCAAAAGATGGTATATTGGAAAATATGTCACACACACACAAAATCTGTACTAATATTATAAAGCTGAAGAGTTTGTTTGTTTGTTTGAACGCGCTAATCTCAGGAACTACCGGTTCGAATTGAAAAAAACTTTTTGTGTTGGATAGTCCATTTGTCGAGGAAGGCTTTAAGCTATATAACATTACGCTGCAACCAATAGGAGCGAAGCATCAGTGAATTTTTTTGCAAAAACGGGGAAATTATTCATATTTGAAGGCTTCCGTTGCGTGCGCTGCGTAAACGGTTCAAGTTACCCAAAAAATATGTATGAAAGAATTATTCCTCTTTAAATGATCTAAAAAATGTCTACGACAGTATATGTCTATCTTTTAAGATTGACTAACTATAACTTTTTTTATGGTAATCAAATTTGATCGAAATTATTGCATTATTGCCAATTATATGCCAAAGAGTTTTATCAACGTAATATTAATCCTTATCCAAATAAATGTGTTGTTGATTAAGAGTATTTAATTGTGAACAAAATTGTCCTTGACATCACTTAATTTCAATTAACATCTTAGAAGGTAATAGAATTTTTAAAATCACTCCGCAACAAAATTCACACGCGCGCATGACGCGCTAGACAAGACGCTGCGCTGGCCGGCGGGCGAGGGGGAGGCGATGCTTTCTGGCCGCCCGCCGCCGCCGCCGCCACTACCCGCGCGCGTAGCTCTACGAGGTACCATGCCGCGCGGCTCAGACGCGTGGTCGGCTCCCTACGGAACGGTTGAATTCAGCGTACTATTTTTTTATTTGTTTTTGCGATATATCATCATCATAATACTTTCGTAATACACTTTCATTTTGTAGTAGTTTTCTAACTTGTCTTAACGTTGTCAAGATCGGGTTGCGGAGAAAATCAGTATGTTATTCTGCCACAAGAAAATAAAACTAAAAATATCATTTACGCAGAAGTACTTTAAAATATATTCTTTTAAAAACTTCTTAATCGCGATCATAATAACAGAAATAGACGCGGACGAAGTCGAAGGCAAAAGCTAGTATATCATAATTATACAGACATCTAAGTATACCAAAATAATACACTAAAACCGGCATGACCCGACTGTTGCAGGCTCGCATTTTGTTACCCCCTAATAAAAGACTTTAAAGTACTTTTTTTAATTTTTCAAACAGCCAAACAAATTAGTGGGGACATATAATTTTGAACCATTCAAGTAAAAGATGAGATATTACCCGATAATTTCTACATTTGAAAGCCAAATCCTGACTTTTTTAATAGGCTCCAAGCTAGACAAAACTACAAAGGACTCGGAATACCCGCCAACACTTGTTGGACTACACTGCAGAAATCAAGGCTCTCGAGTAAGGAACTCTAAAAATTCCTTACTTGAGAGCCTTACAGAGAGACCTACATACGAGCTAGGTCTAGTTACTTTTCAATTTTATTCTTAGGAAATTAAAATTCTAAAGGGCTTATGATATTGTTATTGGTTGATTTGAAGTTTATTTTTGCCGAACATTTGATTTTAGTACAAATCATAGTCTTGCATAACATAACATTAACATGATATCACGATCTCTGATAGGCGGTTGGCTAAAATGACGGCATGCTACATGATGATAATATTTAAAGTTACGTCACATGTACGAGTATTTTATTTATTATTATAATTCTAAAAACAAGATATAGTGATAAAATATATGACATAATGGTTGTTATTTAATCCGTGTGGTGACGGATTAAGAATACGGAATGTCACCACCCCTATTCATCCCGTGTGTGTCGTAAGAGCCGACTGAGGGAACTAACTACGCACGACAACAGTACTGCAAAGAGGAGGAAAACTTGAAACAACAAACCCGTCTGGCAAGCGTGGTATAGTAGGACAAAACCTCCTTTCTAAGGAGATGCCTATGTCAAGCAGTGGAGTGTTATAGGCTGTTGATGATTTAATCGTGCTTATTTAAGCATACATATCAGCACACATTTCTTCAACGGTCGGTGATTAGTTTAATATGAAACTCACCATTCCCCGCAGTTGTACCACCATTTATGGTCATAGCTCCACTCCAAAAGACCGTACCGTGACAGCGTACATAGCCTATGACTTTCCTTAAGGAACACACTACAATACAAAATCATTTTTTCTAATGGAACTGATAGCTCCAGATATTAACGCGTATCGCTTACAAATTTACAGCGCTATTATTAGTCATATGTTAATAAGGATTTTACAAAAGTCAACAGTATTGTATCCTGAACTAGGTACATAGGATACGTGTTAAATTGAAATGCAATATAAAATTGTTTACGGTTAAGTTACCTGATCTATGTATAAATGGGTTTGAAAAGCTATAAGGGATGTCCTATTCATAATCTAAATAATTTTTTTTTTTCGTGGTGATTCTTATGATGAGGTCAAGATCACGGCCAATCTAGATCAGTCTAGATGTTGTAATGGTGTTACAACACCCAGATTTTAAATATCTATACATTACATCTTGATGTCCTCACGTACGTCGACATTAGATCGTTCGTGATAAGAATTAATCACCTGATTACAAAAAAATATGTATCTGATTGAAGTCTAAAATATTTAAGAAATATTTGATCAAGCATTGCATTGCAATTTAAAATCTAACAGAATGTAAGGCTATCCTACTTACACTTACTACAGTATTAATAAAAAACATATGAGTGTTAGGCGCGTGTACTTTTTACAGCTACTTTAATAGATAATTTTATTCTCATTAATAAAATTTGATCGACATGTGGAATCGTGGTCTAATGACTAGCGTTTATTTTTATGATATCGCTCTAAATCCTGCCTCTTAGCTTGTGCTTCCTTATCCTGATGTAGTAAAGCTTTACCATGCCATGTATTAACTAGAGCAAATTAATAAATTAGGTGATTTTAATATTACCTGTATTTTGTCCCCATATAAATACCAATACACCAATGACGACCATAGCTTCCAACAGTTAAATATAATATGATTATTATTTAATAACCTAACTGCAGTAACAAAGTTATAAATTGAACATGAGTGATTGGTGTCTTTTTTACATTAGTGATTAATTAAATGAATGTTTGTTATGGTGAAATCAAAACACCGCTTACAGAAGCAAATGCAGAATAGAATGACGCGTCTTCTATAGCTGCCAATAAAACACCGAATCATAATATTTATATTCCTCACCTCACCTGGTTTGAATAATAATAATTAAAGCTTAAAGAATAAAATTTTCAAAAGAGAGTTTAAATTTAAATATCTTGGTCACATATTAACCTTACTGACGATCTTGACATTGAACGAGAGCGGAGGGCGTCGTCCGTTAGAGCGAACATGCTGGCCCGTAGGTATGCGCGTTATTCACTTAGTGTAAAATTTACTCTCTTTTGAGTCTATTGAACAACTTTTTACCCACGATGGCACGGAGAAGTTGAGATGTTTGTTTGTTTGTACAAACCAATGCTGCTATTTATTTCCAAAACTAATAGTCCTATTTTAATGTAGTTTTCAGTAATAGGTTCCTGGTTGATTGGTATTAGATGGATATTACGGTTGTAACCTATTAAAGGGCGCTGCAGCAAATATTTATCCTTGGTAAAAATGTTGGATCGCCCTGTCAGTTTGAAACTATGTAGTTATATGTGGTTTACATGTCAATAATATCGGAGTGAGGTTTCGTAGCGAACCCCTCTCTATATCATGATAGCGTCGTTGGAAAATATTCTACCCTAGGGAGGTACCAGCTGTGTTAGCATTGGAAAATCCCCCTCTGGGCGTCCACGCTCTGAACACCATGCGTCCACCACCACCTCGAGGCAGTGAAGCCGGCCTTGCTCTTTTAAACCGAGATGCAGATATCATCTCTCCTACTCTGGCTATCATCTGGAACACTCCTTTGTTGCTAGGGTTGGAGTGTGCGTGTATGTTAGAGGTGTCAGGCATTAATTTTACGGGCCTGTTGGCCGAGTGGTTAGTGCCCCTGACTGCTAAGCCGGAGGTCGTGGGTTCGATTCCCACCCAGGACAAATATTGTGTGATGAGCATGATCATTTGTTCTGTGTCTGGGTGTAATTTATCTATAATATGTATGTATTTAAAAATATATAAGTATGTTTATCAGCAGTCTGGTCACCATAGCAAAGGCTACGCCTAGTTTGGGATCAGACAGCCGTGTGTGAAATGTGTGAGGTATATTATTATTATTAATTCTCATCGGTGCCAGATCCAAGCCCTGGTTCGACCGATCCTGCGAAACGGCGTCCCGCCGAAAGCGGGAAGGCTACCAAGCATGGGCAAATGCAGTGACGGCAGGTGATGTGACGATGATGATGACGACGCCAGCTGTCCAGCAGCTCTTGCCTCAGGTGTCCAGGGGAATTTCTATAGCCAATCCTTGACACCCCTGCAGATGGGAGATAATTCGTTAGCCTATGATGCCAAGAAGAAAGCCGATCTCCTAGGCAAACCGAAGACGATCTCTTTCGACCATACCGGTATATGTACCGTGCCAGAGCTATATTGCGGATATCCGGTTCACACAAAAATCAGTACGTAAAGTACTCTTTTCCCTCGACATTCATAAGTCGTGTGGGCTCGATGGAATCTCTCTTATCGTGTTGAAGACGTGTGCTCCGAAGTTGGCACCGGTTTTAACGCGCCTTTTTCGACTCGTTTACTTCCAAGGCGTCGTCCCGAACTCCTGGAAGGTAGCGTTTGTGCACCCGATCCCTAAAAAAGGTGACCGCTCTGACCCGTCCAACTACAGGCCTATAGCCATAACTCCTTTGTTCTCTAAGATTAAGGAATCCAAAATCAACTGTCAGCTCCTCCAGTACTTAGATGATCATTAGCTACTCAATGACCGACAATATGGTTTTTGCTAGGGTCGCTTAGCTGGTGATCTTCTCGTCTTTCTAACACTCCGGTGGGCACAGGCGACCGAGATCAAAGGAGAGGCTTGTGCGGTTAGTTTGGACATAGCGAAGGTCTTCGATCGGGTCTGGCATAAGGCGCTTCTATCTATCTTCTATTCTTCCTTCCTTTGGACTTCCCGAGAAATTGTGTAATAGCGTCACCAGTTTTACCGCGTACAGAAGCATTAAGGTCAGAAGACAGAAGCATTAGGCGCCAAATGGACTGATAAATCGTAACAATACGCGGATAAAGGGGCCACAAAGATGCTTCAGTTTTAATGTGTAGATGTATATTATCAAACCACTTGCTCGGCTCTTTTATTCCTATTAACTTACTTGATTATTTACCACTTAATTTCATTCACGGCATGTAGTTTCAGCATGATGATTGCCCTACGCATTACAGGAGAAGTTTAACAGAATGGCTGGATTCTATTTATCGTAAGTAAATGGGAAGAGGTGATTGAGTGGCTCGTGCGGATACGCATTGTCTGTATCTGTAATAATTCAGAATACCAGCATATTCCTTATTCGTACAGATCGTCATCTTCAACACTATCCTAAGCATTAATCAAAGTTCAGTAAGCAATACTTAGTCACGAATAGAAAAGGAAACAGTTCAAAAACTACAATCAAAGATTTTTACTAGGTGGTGCCAGGTTATACGTTAATTCTTAATATTTCCGGTCATTCATCTAAGTTATTTTCTATGAATTATTTTACTATCTTAGACTTTTATACTTTGTTAGATAGCTGACAATACGTAAATAGTTTTTAACACATTTGCAACTTAACTGTCAATAGTTTTTTTTTATATTCTTTAAAAAACAAAATTACAAATTTATTTATTTTTGTTATTATGAACCAACTGGCTCAGTTTGTTAAGTTAACTACAATTTTGGTAATTAAAATTATAAAAAATGTATCAACTACACGAGCAGAACATTAAAAAAGAGAAAATAACTGATATAAGTTCAAAAAAAATAATTAAATATAATCTTCAAAATGTTAAGTTTTTTGATAAAACATTTCATAGTGACTACTACAACCCCTTAAATAATCTAGGTTGACTTAACCAGTAACCCTGTATATGCAGTTGCCCAACTATTCAATACCTACGTAAATCCACAAACAATAAATTTATTTACCTTGGACAGCCCGATTAATACTATAAATAGTACACACATATACATACCAATGTTAATTGGTTACAACATTAACCTACTTCTTTCTCACATTCCATGTCCTTGGTACCTTTCACAGTAACACTCAGTAACTTGCTTGATTTATATTTTTGAATATCTTAAAAACTTTAAGGTGAATAAGATTATTGATATAATAAATGTCAACGGACAAGTATATTATCTGATACTGTAAATAATTCCTAGGAAATAAGAACAATTCCCAAAATAGATAGGAAATGTGTGACATATTTTGTAATAAGCACTTTTCCTAGGAATTACTTTATGAAATTTGTACACATATTTTCAAAGATACAGAAAAGTAAGTAGATTGAATTGACTAAACAAAAGCTGGCATCGAAAAACATAATAATGAAATACTAATCAAAGTGTAAACTCCTATATTGACTTGCCAACTGTACACTGTTATGTTAGTTACATCGGGTAGGTCAGGTAAGTTAGCTCTTTAACCGAATGGCGCGTCGCGTAACTTTGAAACTGTCTATTCATGAATGGCAGTTAATATGTGGGTATAAAATACTGTTAGTTCGATTATTTTGGCTGGATGCACTTTTAGCATACATTGCCATTATATTATATTAATTTCTTTTAAATTTTGATGACACAAAAGTAAAAGACAGGTAGTGAATCCTTTGAGTTAAATTTAAGACTCGTAAATAGCTAACTCAGGTGTGATGAAAGTATTTTGTACGTAAAAACATATAAATCATATGTTATTAAAATTCGCTTTGCCGCTCCCCTTTGCCGCTTAATTTGAGTTGAGCCATACACAGTATAATCATTTTAGAATAAAAATCTTGATTAGGAAAATCATCTACACAGCTTTACATACATGATACAAATATACCTACTCTAATATGATTAATTGTATAAGTATGATGTCTTAAATCTATGAACTCAAGTCCGTTCAAGTTAGCTCGAAAAATGGGGGTCCCCTTGTAAAAATTCCGAAGAAGCTGATTTTCTGCATGAACCTTAAGGATAAGATTATAAATAATCCAATTGTGAAAAATCCTACTCCATCTCATGTGTCCAAAAAAATTTATGCAGGTTCAAAGTTCGCAAAAAAATGTGTATTGGATTTTTTTGCGAAACGTTTAATTTTATGATAAAAAAAATAGGTGAGACAATAATGTAGATCATGCAATTACTTATAAAGTTGTGATCACACTTTTCCCCCTTTTTTTCCGTGCGGAAATCCCCTCGGATACCACCTATCGGTGGCATGTCGGACTTTTCCTCCTAAGATTCACTATTGACTATTTGACAAAAAGAGATTTTAAAATTTATTATTGGTATCACTAACGTTCATGTAAAAATTTGCAAGGGTGAACGTCTATTTTGACCGGACTACTGTTGTATGTAGGCCAGTTTTTAACTTTTTCGTTTTCTTTAAATAAATGGTGATAATAAAACCTGTCAAATATGCATATAATCAAAACCTATAGGGGCTCCGCAGCGCGTCTCGCCACCACCTCAGCCTGCTTCTGCTAGGGTGACAGATGACCTCACGTACCAGACCTGCGCTTATTTAGGACGGAAGTCATTCTGCGACCTTCGGCGCCTGAGTACCTCGCCCGTTGCCGCGCCTGACGGGCCAGGAGGGTTCCAAACCTCTCCCGGTCCCGCTCCGCCATCTCCTTTGCAAGCATAACTTGCTCGCAGAAGGAGACGGCGGAGGTCCACACAAATACATTTACTTACAATTAATTGCTTTCGTCAAAGCAAACGTTGCCTTTAACAGAAACACCGACCAATTGCACGCTTATGATTTTATTAATCCTTTTTTAAGTCGAAAGATTTAGTTTTTTAAAGTTGATTTGTAAAAAACTGTACTGCAAACAGTACAGTTTTTCAATTCGAAATGAAAATGCATAACGTTTTCGATCTTTGAATTATTCAAATGGTTTAATCACGACACACAAAATATGTCTTACCGTCTAATTATAATCAGAATTTCAATGACTTTGTAACACTTAACTCTGCTATTTGCGAACCACATAAATAAGTAAAATAATTGTAGTTTTGTTTTTGCCACGATAATAACTGAGGTTATCTGTTTTAATAGATCTCTACAAAAAAAATGATTTATATTCTTTGCATTTTTATACAAATTTTAACCAATAAGCCAGCATCTTGCATATAGCCTGAAACTGTGCATAGTTTATATAATCCTAGGCACTGATTTATACTCGTGTCAAACCTTAAGAATTGTTCCTGATCCAATCCTAAGTATGTAACGTATATCTTTATAATCGTTCAAAATGTTATATGAGCATTATCTGTTACTATAATCTACACATAAAACAATGTTTACATTATTTGTTGATATTTAGGTGTACAACAATAGCACTTTCATGCATGATAAGTAGCGAATAAGTTGAAAGTTCTAAAGACAGATCCTTTTTAAGGCTATTAAAAAAAGAAATTGTAACTTTTGCATTTTTATCAACGATAATCTTACTTTTAAAACAAATAACATAAAAATACATAATCTTAAAACCATTGGGTTTCCTGGTGTGCATTTAGTTATATTATCAAGCAAGAGTATGCTATAATGCACTTTTTGCCACTAAAAAAAATGTTAAAACCTCTTCATAACAGATTTTAATCTAATGTAACATACATTAGATTAAAATCTGTTATGTCTGTACATATATTCTAATCTGTCTCTAATTATCGTGGCATATTTTATTCTTGACTTTAGTCCAAAAATAGACACAGTTGTTCAAAGTAAAGACATCTAAAAGTTGTATGCGAGATAAGAATTGGGTATAGTAATAGTACATAATAATAACAGTTTTGTTGTAAAATATACATTCTATTTTTGTCGATAGCACTCAAGTTAGTAACATTTTGTAAAAGTTGCATAAATTTTCATTGTTTGATTGAAGTGTTGATATATATCAGTTGCATTAAAATATTATACATATTGCATACATAAAATTTCAAGGAATGCATAAAATTTAAATTGATATAGAATGGTTTAAAAATCTATGAATAATAAATTACTTACTCGGAAACTATTATAATTCTACGTTATGCAGAGTTAATTAGCCCCAGTTTTTTTCTAAATGTTGCCAAAGTTATACGTTCAGTATTTCAGCAGTAGTAAAATGAATAAAGTTAAATAGACCAAGGACAAATTATTATTTATTTTGCCTCCATTTACATTACTATAAGTTTAAAAAGTAATAATATTTACTCCCAGAATTATATCTACACTAGCTGACCCGGCAAACGTTGTATTGCAAAACAAAAAAAAATTAGGGATGGGTCACCCTTACCATTTAGGAGTATGAAAAATAGATGTTAGCCGATTCTCAGACCTACCTGATGTGCACACAAAATTTCAAGAGAATCGGTCAAGCCGTTTCGGAGGAGTACGGGAACGAACATTGTGACACGAGAATTTTATATATAAGATAATATGCAATCCGAACGCTGGCTCATAGGGCTAACACGCTTATAAATTTTAGAAGGCATTTTCTTCAATTGAAATTGCTTACTTATAACCGAAAAATCTAATTTAAAAAGTAGTCTAAGGGCGTATCTAGTGTGTTTTTATTATAAAACTAAGTTTAGTCGTAGCATACTTTTGTAAATAAGCACAAAGAGCGTCAACTAATCCGGTCTCGAGCAGTAATAATAAATATTATTTTATCCAGGTCAGAACATGATGTTAAATAAGTAATTAATATCATCAAACTGATATGTTGTCCTTGATAAGTTTAATTTCCATTATCAAAACCAAAATATAAACCCTGATTTTTATGACATTTTCATGTTCTTCATTTAAACTATGCCATTATTGGTATTCAAAAACATTAGACTCATTATCATTGTCAGTAATTTAGGAATTACAATTTAGAAATCTTACAGCTAGTTGAATTGGTGTTAAAAAAATATACTTTATATGACGGCATATTAAAAGCTTACACATATAGACAAATTGAAAAAAAAAAACAGATCAGTCATGACAATATTAGGACGTTAGTAGGTAATAAAAAAGAACTCATAAATGCAGCATCATTGAGCAAGTGTTCGTTACACAAGATTTTATTCTGTTTTGTAAGACTTTTGTTAAAAATGACAATGTAGACTCGCCGGTACGCAGCATTATACATGTGGCCAGTACCGTCTTTATCATAAGAGCACGCGAGGCTCGTGCCTAGAGCCCCCATCGTCACGGGGGCCCCGAAAAGCGAATAGATAGAGCAAAATATTAGCTTATACTGTATGATTGTTATATGTCGATATAAGCCGACAAAAAAGAATTATAAATAAATCAGGGCTTAATTGGCGATGCCACATTTTCTGTCACATTCCGCAATGTAATAACTTTGTGGCGACCCCGGAGCTCATTGGCTTGTTATTGCTCAGGATTTTGCCATTGCCAGTCTTTCCAAATAGGAAATGGTTCTCAATTTTGCCAACGCCTCTAACCTTTTTTTTGGATTGTAAAATCGCCCTACTAATAGCCTGGTTTTTTTTTTCATTTCAGTAATTCTATGTAATTATATGATTACAACTTAAAAAAATGTTTTTCTCTTTTTAAGTTGGTGCATGTACTAGCCACACCTGAGAAGTTTGAATAAATTAGTAATAAAGTATTTAAAACAGAAAATAAATTTGAATATTCAAAATATTTTACATATTTAAATTAAGGATAAATTTTTAAATACACAGAATTAGTGGGCTTAGTGGGCTGGACATGTCTCCAGGCGGACTGATGGTCACCGGAGCCGACGTGAAAGTGATAGACTTTGATAGACTAAGATATAACAGAAGATTTTGCACAACAGATATCTCGAAAGAAATCACTGTGGTAATCGTAACCGATTAAAACCATTCATTCTAACCTGCTTATCTAATTAATACCTGTATTTATATCTGTTATACCTGC
The DNA here is from genome assembly GCA_902825455.1 of Arctia plantaginis. Lineage (NCBI taxonomy): Eukaryota > Metazoa > Arthropoda > Insecta > Lepidoptera > Erebidae > Arctia > Arctia plantaginis. The sequence goes on from CADEBD010000300.1 coordinate 7,920,131, forward strand.
ATGTATCTATATGCACCTATCTATTTATTTTGTTTTACTGGCCAACAGTTTTACTGACCCCGGCATGGCCTAAGACGGCCTTGAGTAGAGTCTGTAGGTGGTACGAGAGGTAGGGACGTGAAGAAGGTTACACATCCCTACCTACTTACTAAAAAGCACTCGTACACACTCTACATCGTCGTTTACATCAATCGATCCTCTGGAAATGTGAAATAGTAGAGAAAGGTATGCTACTTCGCTCTTGTAGAGGAAGCAAGTATAGAAGCTGTGATAATTTAATATGTTTAGTAAATGTACTGAATATACCTCAAAAAGTTGAATTGTTTATTTTCAATGCCAGATATAGGTGTCGTATTTGGAGCGCCATTGCTGTGAGGCATATTCGAGGTGGCTACAGAGATATTTTATGCGCAGTACAAGATTTTAATTGTTTTCAAAGTTGTTTAAGTCCGTTAGGTGATAATCGAGTAGGTTAACAGATTGTAAAATTGAGAAATTCTAGTTAGGTCAGTAAATTGATGGGTGACCATTCTTAATACATTGAGACCCCTCCATGTCTCGGAGAGCACGTAAAGCACAAGATTCAATATTTATGTATGAGCCTATAACGATGTTTTAACACTAAGGAATTTTACAAATTTTGGTACAAGCCCGGTTAGATTAGACAGCTTATTATTATCTGGAGGGTAATTTTGATCAACATTATTTAAGGAAAAGAATCCTTTTAATACAACCTGAATCGTTTTAACCCGATTGATTTATGTATATACATATTTGGCTATTAGTACAGTATGGAAATGTTTTTCCTTATTTTTTTTTCGAGAAACTTTTTGCCACGAACCGAATTTTAACCGAAGTATTGTTATTAGCTAGTACTTTTACCTGTATTATCCCATTGAAAAACCATCCAGTTTTTATTCTATTTATGAAGGTATTTTGCGCCGCTCATCCTGTACCTATGTAAAGAACCACGGTATTGTATAAGAGTCGTCTGAAGTACTAAGCAATGAGTGACTAACCTCGTCTTCGTCATAATTATCATGATCGGTCAATGAATTTTAGTATAATTAGGATTTGAATTTGGCAATAAATAACTTTATGTTTGTTACTAAAGTGATACATAACTTTTTAAGAGCTATTAATTATTTTTTCGTCGTAATAACATATTACGGTAACTTTTTGTAACTATTACATTTAACACGAATAAATGTAGCTATAAATTAGTTTGCGATTTTAGGTTGAAGTGCTTTGTTTTTATTGTTGAGTATTAGTAATTTGAAACGAATAAGTTACGTTGCATGTAATATTGTACAAATAAGGTTTAAAAATTTGTATAATCTTATTAGCTTGTACCAAGATATTACAAGTGGGAAGTGAAAAATTAATAAAAAACTATAATAAAATGTCAATAACAACAAACTCAACAACACAGTTTTATATTCCTAGTCACATACTATTTTGAGTTTTTCGAAGTCGTTTTCGTTGTCGTTCTTTATACGTGGTTTATACAAGAACTTTTTTGTAACGAAAAAGTCCTAAGCACCTTTGTAACAACCTCTTGGAGCAAAAACTGTTTCCAAATAAGATAAATGTTTAACTTGCTTAGTTAAGGGTTTCGCTACACAAATAAGCGTCACTCTTTTCTTTATTGAAAGTTCTGACGGGTTGTGTTTATCGGGCGTACCTATCTTGTATGTTTGTTTTTAAAATTATCTCGTATCTTCAAAATAGCTGGATGGACAAAGCAATTACTTAACTGTCGAAACAATTAAGGTAATGTTTTATCCGTCTTAAAAACACAACTTAGATGGCTTTTTCAAAGAAAAAAACAAAGTAGAAAAAGAAAGCTATATATATTGTTACAAACCCGAAAAAAATAAATAGTAATGTGTTAATAAAAAAAAAAATGACCAAACCTATCAAGTAGAGTATAAAAATATATGAAAGTAATACATTAAAATTTAATAGTGAATAATAAATTCGTTCAAACAGTGTTTGGTAGCGTAATAATAGGCTATGTTTGTGTCGGACCTCGTGCTGTTTCGGTCTTTTTATTAGTTCATTACTTTTAAATTGTCTTTTTACAGTCAGATTTTTGATTTTTTAAATTATTAATTTGTTTCATTAGTGTGAATCACAGATTTATTAAAACCGAACCATTTAGTTCAATTTTTACTACTAACCGATATTCTATTTTGCTTCTAGTGTTTGTATATGTTTTTGTTACTTATCTCTTGGCTGTAGTTTATAAGTGATACTTTAATGTTTATATTGTTTCTTATTGAACTAGAATATACTGATATTTTGTTTTAGGGACCTTGTAAACTTTGGTACAAAGCTATTATTGATAAATTATAAAAAGATACTAGAATTTCATTTATTTATTTAGATATACAGTCGGCTGTAATGTGCCGAAAGGTGCATAAAAAGATAAAGACTGTAATCAACTATTGTGACGCCTAGTTAGGTGTTAGGACAGTAGCTAATGTGTAGAGAAAGGCGGCTTGGCCTCGCACTCAACCCTCATAAAATTTTCCTATCACACTAGAATATATTTATTGTTGTATTATAATTATTAAACAATGATATTTTAAGAAAGATACGTTATATTCATAGTGCACGCACAAAATATTTGTTCCGTAACCGTACTCGTACATACATCTATTAATGCAGTTTAGAACAAAATATACACCTACCTTTATCTTTATTTACCTTTTCGTCGTGATTTGTGCACTTTCGGAATATACAGGAAGGCATTTTATGAATTTTCTCAAATTAATTAGTATATAATATCGTTGTTATCAAATATAAAATGAGTTTTTACACGAATTTATCTTTTTCGGAAACACTTTTTTAGTGCTTTTTATTTCGAATAACCAATGTCGCACAACTTTTTTTGGGTGAGCAAAAATTAAGATCCAAAGCCTAATCAACTTTAAGGCAAACCAAAGATAATCCTAACGCACCGTTTTAAAAAAAGAATTTATAGTGTCTGCCGTGAATCGGAATGGATTTGACTAAAGAAAATTTGCACTCAATGATTTATTACCAATTTTGTTGCAGTCTTCCTCAACAACAATGTTACGATAGACTTCCATTGGCATTTAATTACAAAGCCCCATCTCGTACTACTGTTTACAAGAACCTCATTAAACAAGTTAATGAGTTTAAACGTGGTCGAAGCAACACTCACTCATAACTAAGAAGGACGCCCTTCTACGGCGACTGCTAAAGATAACGTGAGTACCGTGCGCCTAATGGTAGAAGCTGATAGAAGGTTGATATATCAGCAGATTCGAGCGGCTTCAGTCATTGGTTCGAGTCAAGTATAAAAAGCCTTACATGAACGTTGTGTGCGCTATTTGTTTGTGTAAGTGATACTGTGCCACCTGAACTATTCCACAAGTTATACAAAGGTATTTATAATTATGTCTAAACAACCGGTATCGGTCGCATCGGAACCCGAGCTACACAAACTGCATTTACAAGACGCTGAGTCTGTGAATATTATTCGACGCAAACGCAAGCAAGTGGACAGCAACTTGGATGAGCTGTTTGACAGGTTTTCATCGGATTTGACTGCTAAGCTTGCCTCCATGATGACAGATCTCCAAAACAAGGTTTCTGACATTCAATTAAACATTAACACTGTAATAAAAAACGACCTAGACAACATTAAGTCTAAGCTTTCAGTTATTGATGTTAATCAATCTCAGCTGTTTACGGATATGGAATCGGTCAAGACTGCGATTGAACATCAGGATAGCCTTCAGGCTAATTTGGTTAAACGAGTTGATGACATCTTCAAATCAAATACAACCCACAGCTCGGATATAACTCGAATGCAGGAGCACATAACTAATTTAGAAGTGGAACTCAATAATCAACAACAGCGTGACCGTGCGTTTAATCTTGAGATAAATGGTGTTCCTGAAAGGTCTAACGAGAAACTTATTGATTATTACTGCACTATGGTAAGGTTTTTGGAAATAGAATCCTCAGCGACCGATGTCGTGCATGCGACAAGAGTACGCCCAGTCAATCCAGTACCTGGTCGCCCTAAATCCATCGTGGTTAAACTCAACTCACGCCTCCTACGCGATACCATATTGTCTGCTATTAGAACCAGGAAGGGCCTCAGCACGAGCGACCTCGGCATCACGGGTGACCTGAGAAGGATCTTTGTAAACGAACACCTCACGCCTGCCAACAAGCTGTTACACAAGAATACACGGCAAAAGGCAGCCGCTGCGCAGTACCAGTTTGTTTGGATACGTGATGGAAAAATCTTCGTCAGGAAGAATGACACCTCCGCGTCAATTCGTATCATATCCCCTGCTGATCTCCGTAAAATTGTATGACTAATTATTCTAGTTTTTTTGTTTGGGGAATGTTTGTTATTGTACCATAATCTCATATTTAACAAATTTAAGTTGATTGGTTGTTTTAAATCTTACAACCCGCTTGATATGATTGGTAAACAGCTATGTAACATTTATATAAAATATCGTAGCCTCTTGTTATTAAATATACCCACATATTATTTATCTTATTTTTTACTTTATAAAATATTTCTAATCTTATACTACGTTCACGTATTTTATCATTGTTCAGTATATAATTATATTTTCTGCACCTGTTATTCCTGCCATTTATGTTGTTCCTGTTATAAAAAGTTATGTACATATTACTGTAGACCTCTAAAATGGCCACCTTAATGGATAGCAAACGACTAAATATTTTTTACCAAAACGTCCGTGGTTTACGCACAAAATGTCTTGACTTGTACAATAACATTCTTTTACATGAATACGACATTATTTTTATTACCGAGTCATGGCTACAGAGTGATATATTAGACGAAGAAATCTGTGATGGTAGGTATGAGATGTTTCGTTGCGATCGAAATCTGGATGTAACTGGTAAGCGGGCTGGCGGCGGCGTTGTGTGCTGTGTCCGCCGTGAGCTATGCGCGGTCTCGCTCACCGCTTGGCTGGGTAATTCACAATATGAATTTGTTTGTCTGAAGATCTCGGCACGGACTCTTGGCACTTCAGCGGATTTAATTATTGTTTTATCATACATGCCACCTGACGCCTTTAATCTGCCGACTAACTTAAATAATTATTTTATTAACTTTAACACTTTATTTCGTAAATACAAAGACGCGTATTATTTTCTTGTAGGTGATTTTAATTTACCCTGTTTACGTTGGTGTAGGGATGGTTGGTCCCTCACACATTTGGGTAGCAGCCTGGTACAGGACAGAGCTTGTGCATTTGTGGAAGATTTAAGCTTATTAGGGTTGGTTCAATATAACTATACACTTAATAACTGTGACAACACTTTAGATCTTTGTTTTTCAAACTTACCTTTAAACGTTTCTGTGACTAGCGGTTTAACTAAAATTGATAGATTTCACCCACCTCTTTCTATTGACATTGTAGACTTGTATATTAGCTCTTTTATCACGAATAAAATATGTAGATTAAACTTCCGCAAATGTAATTATGAAGATATCAATAAATATTTGAGTAATATTAATTGGGACCAATTGTTGTCGGGCACTGATTGTGTTGACGACGCGGTTGATTTATTTTATGAAAAATTAAAAAATTGTATTACTCTATTTGTACCCCTTATCAGTCAGCGAAATAATTCCTATCCCATATGGTATAGTCATTCTTTAATTAAGGTCATTCGCGAAAAAGATAAGTTACATAAAAAATGGAAATTGTTTAAAAATCCTCGAGACTTCGATGAATTTAAGCTTCTGAGGGATAGGCAACATCGAGTACAGGTTCAGTGTTTTGACAACTTCACACGCAATGCTGAACACAACATAAGGAAAGCACCTAAATACTTTTGGAGCTACGTCAAGTCAAAAAAGGCTGGTTCTGCTTATCCGCGTCATTTCACTTTGGGAAATACAAAATATAATGACGGTCAGGCAATATGCACTGCTTTCAATAACTTTTTTGACAGCGTCTTTACTAGGGGTCGGTCCTCGTCGCAATCTGACACTCATTCTCCACTGTTCAACTACCAGGCCTGCGACACTATTTCTAACATAACTGTCTCTAAAGAAACGGTATTTAACCACCTCTCACGTTTGGACAGAAATAAGGGTGCTGGTTGCGACGGAATTCCTCCTGTCTTTTGGTCGGCGTGCGCTGAGAGTTTATCGCACCCTATTGCTCTACTGTTCCAACACTCACTAAGAACTTGTATGTTTCCCTCTCTTTGGAAAAAAGCGCACGTCATACCTATTTACAAGAAAGGTTCCAAATCTCAAACAGATAATTATCGCCCTATCTCCATTTTAAACTGTGTAGCCAAGGTTTTTGAAAAAATAATTTTTAATAATATTTACCCAGTTGTTAGTCTTGGCATTCCAGAATTTCAGCACGGATTCATGCAAAGACGTTCCACGGTTTCAAATTTGGCTTGTTTCACAGATTATGTGGTAGGCGAAATGGAAAATGGTGGCCAGGTTGACGTGGTCTACACAGATTTTGAAAAGGCCTTCGACCGTGTAGACCACGGCATCCTGTTACGTAAGCTGTACGCGTTAGGTATTCACGGTGACCTACTTAGGTGGGTTGAATCGTACCTAACTAATCGCTCTCAGGCTGTTGTATTGGGTGGGTTTAAGTCTGACTTTGTATCTATTCCCTCTGGCGTTCCCCAGGGATCGCATCTTGGCCCTCTCTTCTATAACGCCTATATTTTTGACATAATTTACCACATCAAGCACTCACATTACATACTCTACGCTGATGACAAAAAGATTTACACATCCATCAACTCCTTATCTGACTGTGTCTTGCTTCAAGAGGATCTCGACTCTTTATTCAGGTACTACGCTAAAAATAATATCACGGTTAGCATCAAAAAATGTCAAAGTATATCCTTTACCCGTAAAAGATATCCTATCATTTACCAATACAGTTTTAACGGCGTTGCAATCGAGAGGGTCAAGGTTGTGCGAGACCTGGGTATACTTTTGGACTCGGAGATGTCCATGCGGCAGCACATTGATGCTATATGCAGCAGATCATTTCGCAATCTCGGTTTTGTCCTAAGATCTTGCCTACCTTTCAAGAGTTTGTTGAGCTTAAGTGTTGTTTATATTGCTTTTGTTCGTAGTTTACTGGAATACGGTTGTCAGATATGGTCTCCCTGTTATGCGATACACAAAGGCAGTCTGGAGCGCATCCAGAAAAAGTTTATAGATCACCTTAATTTTAAATTTCGTCACAGCTTTCATGATTACAGAGAAAATTGTCGTATTTACAATCTACTAACTCTCGAGGAAAGGCGTATTCTGATGGATATGGGTTTACTCTATGACATTTTGCGAGGACGGATCGATTGTCCTATGCTTTTAAATAATATTAAGTTTAATGTACCCAAGAAACGCACTAGACACACTACACTATTTTGCACTTCATTTCACTCGACTAATTATGGTAGAAATGGTGTAATATCACGTTTACTCGACTCTTATAATGAACACTTTAATAGTGTGGACATATTCATCGGTTCTAAGGATAATTTCAAAAAACGAGTTTCGCTTAAATTACTATCATCATAGGCTTTCTAAAATGTCAACATCATTGCACTGAATGGCTGGATTTATAGGTTTCTAGATGATATTAATTTTTTTAATGTATTTATTCAATTAAATTTTTCTCCCATATTTATATATATTAGTATGTGTTATTTATTTCAGTTATTTATTATATTTCATATTTTACATCTATTCACCCATCTTTTCAAGGTTTACCAATCAGTTTTAATATTATGTATTGTTGTTAGCATATTCATCCACTCTTATCTACCGTGGATAACTTTTATTGGCTACTCATGTAATCATAGTTTACTAGTTAAGAATTGCAGCTGTTGTTATCCCTAAAAAAATAAATAAATAAATGAACATTTAGGCATCAGAAGCTTTGTACTAGATGGATATCTCATAATTTGACAGAAAATCAAAACCATCGCTTGGATTGCTGCCTCTCAATATTTGAAAAGTATGACGGAGGTGACTCGAATGCTGTATATGACCATCGTCACAGGTGATCAAAGCTTTATATATATATAGTTACGAATCCGAAACCAAAAGATAATCTGCACAATGGGTATCTCCATTCGAAGATTTTCCGACAAAGATAAAAAGGGCCGACAAAGGGCAGAAGGCAAAAGAAAAAAGTGATTGCGTCATTCTTTGGACGGGCGGGTCATTTCAATCCTACTAGAGGATGAAATGACTGTTACTATAGATTGGTATGTCAGTCATTGTCTACCTGTTGTCTCGGAAAATGTTAGACAGCACCCCCAAAAAGCTTGATCCTGTTCCACCACAACTACGCTTCAGCTCAATCCTCCAGTCCCGACCTGGCACCTTGTGACTTTTTATTTCGTTAAATAAATTATAAACTTACAGGAATTCATTTAATGAACCCTAAAGATGCCGTGGCTGCGTTTGAAACTAAGTCTACTCGGAGTGCGATAAAGTGAGTTTGACTAGCAAGAGACATATGAAGTTCTACATTGACAACGTACTTGATGATAGAAACCTAATTAAAATTTTAGTGAACCTAGCCTTACAGTGTATCGTCACTATAGTCAGGTATAGCTGGACCGCCTCAAAACTATTTCGTCCATTTAGGAATTTTATCGCTCTCCTATTTATCACTTTGGTCTCGTCGTGTTTCTTTTTATTAAATGATAACCACATTATTATTCTATTATATCTTTCCTAGCCTATTTAGCTTTTTATGATACTTGAGAGATGACAAGCGATGGCTTAACTTGCATTCTAAACAGTCACCACGTGGGCTCTTAAATACGTAATCATAAATCATTCATTTCGCATACCCTTTATTTTTGGCTTGCTATTTTTATGATTAGTTGTGTATATACGTATCTATATTATGTAATACATACGTAATCCTACTGTCGATTTTTAATTGTTTCGTTTTTATTTCCAAATGTATTACTATGCTGTGTGCGATTGTATTTGCAATACGTTTTTAATTATTTTAATAAGGCTACCTACATTAACGATAATAATAATGTTGTGAGATTATTCTGAATTTTCATGAACATCACGTATTGCGTGCTACGTACTTCATCGGTGACGTAGGATCATACTGCTTACTACTTACAAAATTGCGTATCTTTACATAAAAAAATTACCCACAATTATTTATTTCGAACAGGTACATGTTATCCTCGTAGTTTTCCTGTACATTTTTGTCGCTTACATGTTAGAGGAAGCTAGAATATCTCCGACGCTCAGAAAGCACAAGTCAAGGTCAAGCACTTACCGACCAATCGTTTTATGAGAGTAAATGAAGAGAAACAGTACCAGTACTTGCGATCATTCACCGGGTATGAAGATTAATGTTTTATTATTTTAATATTTTTGTTAGTTATATTCATTCATTTTTTTTACTATAGAGAAAATTGCTAATAAACCATGTATTTTTTCTAACGATTAAGACTATGACAATATAGATGATGGACGACATTGTACGAATTCTGGTAATATTATAAGATAATCATTCTAAAAATAATCTAATCTGTCAATCTTAAACCAATATTATAAAATTCTCAACAGCATTTCATCCAGCGGTACCTAAGCAATATGAATATAAATTTAAATTATACGAATATTGAAACTTTATAGTGACTACTGCACAATACGAAGCACACATACATACATTTTTGACGCAAAGTGATTTATGTAACTATTTGTATATGTCTAATATAATAACCTGCTAGTAATTCCATAACTTATGAATTGTTTAATAAATTATATATTAATTTATACCAATTAGAGTCTATTCATTACCTCATACGAATAAAAAACTGTAACAGCCTTCTTCGTGTTTAAATAAATAAAGATACACGTTTTTTAAATACTAATTTTACCTGACTTCATACGTTATGTTTAAGCATCTAAATACTTATAAAGTTTTTTTAGCACGACCTAGAACTAGCCTAAACGGTGTAACGGATTTCAAAATTTAAGGTATCAATTAAATGTCTATTTCAAATCGTGTCTTAATAGTGGTATTGACAAATGATAATAATAAAATGTACTGTAAACTAAACATAAGCTCTTACTAAACAAATATAATTTTATTATTATTACGAGTATTTGCCTCACACCACCTGCGAGGTAGTGTTTTAGCGAGGACCAACTTAAAGGAGATCGGCGAGTTTCCTTAGGACTCTGGCTAACCGTGACACTGATGAAATCTGGCCAGTTTTGTACATCAAAATTCACCGATTCTAGAGGTATTAAAATTATAGACTTGTTCTACAGGTCAGGAGATTTTACAGGGAAGAGGTTTTTACAGGACCGCGCAACAGCTACAAAATCTTCCTTTATATATCGGTTTAGAAATGACACGATAATGTGATTCACTCTGCTTTCACTGGATGGCACCCTTAACACAAAGTTTATGTTGTGCTTCGTGATAGGCTACTGAATCCTAGAAGCAATCCTGATTACAAGATTTTCACGGTCTTTCAGCGGTACGCCCTTAATCTTGACAGTGTTCGACATTGTCGCATCCATTGATCTCTCTCCTTTAGGTGGTTCATGATGCCCTCTAGGCGCGATTTTATCTCTAACACCTCATCCTTTGTCCTCTCAACAGCCCGAACCATGCCATCCAAGTCCTTGGATTTTGTATAAAAGTCTTCTACCGAGGTTTTGAAAAGGCTGATATCACTTTTGATGTCGTTTATACCACTTTGAGACACGCTTAAACTCTGTTAACTGTCTCGAGTAACAAGGGTGTGCGCTCGGGTAGGAGATAAAAACTCGACTATAAAGCACCATTAAAAAAATATCAATTAATAACATTTACTGTATATATACAGTAAATGTTAATAATTGTAAATACAGTAAAAAATACTATTATGTAAATGATAATAATAGTAAATACAGTAAAAAATACTATTATGTTAATGTTAATAATAGTAAATACAATAAAAATTACTATTATGTAATTATGTTATTACTTAAATAAGTTATAACATTTAAATCGCTTTTTTTATGATAGCCTTTGATGACCCACTGCTGACCAAAGGCCTCCCCTTCCGTTCCCATTCATCTCGAGTTTTGGCGAGTTGCCACCAGTCCATAGCAATATGATATGATATAATGCCTATCATAAGATAGGCATTAAGGTCCCTGAAGATTTTTTGCAGTAGGTGACACGGCGTGACAACTCTAGCCTACCGCATCAGATTCATACGCCTACCGTGTTCGTCTGAGTTCTACTTTAATATCTATGTTATCTTGGTCGCGTCCGCTAGGTACTTTTGTCATATCACGCAAGTCCCCATTTCTCACATGAACCAAACTCTTGTCTTTGGCTCGATAGCATGAATGCTTCATTCCATAGCCCTCTGAGAAACCTCGAGTCTAACTTTTGACGATCTCCATCGACTCCAGTGCATCCACCGTCGTACTGGAGTTACCTCCGTCCGACGGAATGGTAGACCTGGAACGTAATCGTTCCGATATTCTTCGGCTCCCAGCAGCCAAATTAACTTCTGGGAGCCCTACCGAGATAGGCGTCCCAAGCAAAACTTCCTCCTCGTTAGACGAGAAGTTATCTACTCTCCTTGTACTTTCCTTCTTACTCCTCTCCTTCTTTCCTTCTTTTTTATTTTCTTTATCATTTTTTTTAACAGACTGCATAATATAACTCACGAGTAGGGGAGAAATAAAAGTCAACCAGGGCAGAGATCCCCCAATACCCGGGCAAGCGTGAATTTGTGACCAACCGAGGGGTCCGCAGGTGCCTCGGCTGGGGGTGTGCACAGCATCCCACATAATACAATCATATGGCACCACCGCATAGCATCTACGTAGCCGCTGCTGCTTTTATAATAATTCATTCAATTATTGAACAAAAAATCAAATGAAAGAATCTTTGATTCGCTTATTATTTATCATCGAGGGATGCGTTGCGAGGCATGCCTCGCAATGTCTGTATCTACCTTTATACGTCGCAAACGATTGTCTACCTCATTTGATGGTCTGTAACGTAATGCAATTATTTTTGATGCACTTATTTGCATCTTATTATTATATTAATGGTTATACTACTTGATTCCAAGTTTAATTATTAACGCCCACAGGCCAAGTATAGAGACGATCTGCGCAAGATGGCTGGCAGGAGCTGGATGCGTGAAGCCGAAAATGGATCTAAGTGGCGTGCAGTGGGATAGGCCTATGTCCAGCAGTAAACTGTGATAGGGTGACGATAATGATAATGATGATGAAACTCACAAAAAAGTCATTCAATCATGCCATAACTCATGGAGGGTTCCTCAATACTCTTATTACGTTTATTTAAAAAAAATCTATAACGTTGAAAAACAATTTGTAAACTTAAAATTAATTTAATTATATGTTTATAATGTAGCAAAGTGATGTTTCTTGTTTTTAATAACTGGAGCATAAGGTATTCAGAATCCCAAACAGTATGTGATGTCCTCACTGTAAGGGTCACGATGTCAGTAAGACATTTTTAGAAAATATTATACAAAGTCTATACCTTTATTTGTATCGGCTTAATACCTGCGAATCTGGAACACTACTTACCTAAAGTTATTTATTTTCGAGGGGTTTTAAATTTGGCATTATCATTCAAGCATTACCAACAGTTTTTTTTAACTGCAACATGGATACCTTATTTTATTAGTAATTTATCTGTTTTTGTGTTTATGATAAAAGAGTGTTTTAATTTTGTGTGTTTTGATAATAACAATTAACTAGTTTTACGCTGTCAGCTGTCTAAAACTTGAACTTGTAATATAATGTTTTTATTTAATTAGAAATATTGAAAAGATCCTATTTCGAATCAGAAACACTTAACCTTTGTGAATTTTTCTTGATAAATTTATCTTGAATCCACGAATAATTCCACTTTACATACTTTCAATAGCGTGAAGTGTAGGTGTCCTATAAAAATTATATTGTAGTATTATAAAACGCTATTCCTGATTTCGTGGTACGTAGGTCACTATATTGTTACTTGCTCTTTTAGACCGTGCGATGTATTAGACCACAAAAAAAAACTAACTTAGTTATTAAATCACTCGCATACCGTCACTTCTGCGCTGATTGCTTACACTCATAGCTGCTTACATAAATTTAGTAAAGATGCGTGTATCTGCCCAGACAAAGAAATAGTCAAATCACAAACCTGCCTTGGTATAGTAAATTTAAGGGGAAGTCATATTCAATATATTTGCAATAAACTACGGCAGTTTCTGGCCAATATATTATTCTTAAAATCAGAATCCGTACCAATGTTATGAATGCGAAAGTGTGTATGTCTGTCTGTTACGTTTTCACGCTTAAACCGCTGAAACGATTTAGATAAAATTTGGTACAGAGATAGTTTCAGTCTCGGGAAAGGACATAGGACAGTTTTTATCCCAGAAATCATCCTGTAAGGGGGTGAAAAGGAGGCTTAAAACTTTGTATGGGGAATCAATAACCTCTGAACCGATAAAGATGAAATTTGGTATGGAGATAGTTTGATTCTTGAGAATGGACATATGCTACTTTTACCGCGACGACCGGCAAAGTGAAAATAATGTTGTATAATTCATTAGCAGAATCTTATATTCAATATGGACTTAGTAGTAATGGTCAAACCTATAACAGTTATATCAACCAAATCTGGAAATCTACGAAATTGGCCTCTTTAAACATTGTATATCTCCTCTTCATACTAAATTCAAAAGAAAACTTTTTAATAGCAAATAAAAAAAAGTCAAAGAACATGCTGTGCATACTAGAGTTGCAGCGAAATAGAAATCGTAATAAAATATTACGATTTCTGTGGGCAGCGAAAAACCGGTTGTGCACACTGCGGGCAAACAACAGACGGTGAAAGAACTACTACCTACATAATTCCTCGACTTATAAACAAGCTATCCCCCGGATTTAGTTATTAAAATTACAGAGGATAACAATAAATTAAAACTTAAAGAATTTTTCGTGAACAACTGCACTAATCATTTTTAGACATAATTAAAGTATTCACATTTAAGAGATGCATTTATCTAGTTCTTATAGTAATGTACTACGCAGAGATAGAATGCACAGCGAGACGTCTATTCATTTCAGTAAAAATAATTGTAAGTTTGCGATAATGACTGTCTTTGTAACACTCGAAAAATCTTTGTGGTATATCGTGTTATATTTTAATATGCCTTGTATTTTAGGTTTTATATGATAAATAATATTTAAAAAAATATATATACAGGGTTGCTGGGTAAGTCGACCTTCGAAACTTTAAGGGGTTATAGTTGCCATCATTTCTGATAGATATCACTATGAAATTGGACTTTTAAGATTTTTATAAAAAAATCCAAAATGTTGTATAGTAGACCAAAACCTCCTTTCTATGGAGAGGCCTATGACCAACAGTGGACTAGTAAAGGCTTTGGATGATGATGGTGGATGACATACATATTCTAGAAAAATTACACCCAGACACAGAACAAATAATGGTACTGATCACATAATATTCGTCCTGGGTCTGATCGAACCTACTACCTCCGGCTTAGTTAGCAATCACAGTTACTAAAAGTTAGACTAACAGGCCCATCGACTATATATTATTTTCTAATAGTACTTAAAATATCTGTTAACGAGCAAACGAGGCACCTGATGCTAACTGAATATCGCCATCCAAAGACTCCTGTAACTTCAGAGGCACAAGTGCAATGCTGCCCTCCCCCCTCCACCAGAATCAGGAAGAGGGGCTAAGTTTCCGGTAACCTCACTCTCTCTGTGAATAACAACCAAAGAATGGCTTAACACCGGTTCTCTGACACGCCGTGGTATCACTCCGGTCGAGTCGAAGTATGGTTATCCCACAAATTAAAGAAAAATAAGGTAGATTCAATTATACTTATGGTTAAGTAAAACTAAAACAACAAGCTTTACAGACGTACGTAAATTAAAAAGTAAAAATAGATCAACTTTTGAGTTTATCATTATACTATTATTATCACTTGGTTACCTTCAAGTGTACAACAGAGTACAAAAAGAATAATATAATAATTTCATAAAAGGAGTTTATTTTTGAACACCACGTAACACACTTAGTATTTTATGCCTTCGAAATTAGGAACCAACCAAGATCAGTCTTTAATGACTATTATTGATTTTCTCTTTCTATAGCCAGATTGATTTAACGAGAGTTAGAAAGGAAAAAGTGAAACGTGTGTATTTATGTATATATTTATATTTAACGTACATAAATATACAGAAAATCAGAAACATACATAATCAAAGAAATATATAATTAGTAAGACAATTTAGTAAAGTTAATACAGACTCTATTGCACAACGCGAGATCGTTGTACACCACTTATGGTGTTAGCTAATGCTCTTTTACAACTAGGTTTAATTTTGACAGGTAGTATATTATATAAACGTATTGCAGTTACCGTAAAGGATTAAAACAAAAAAGTCAAATATAATTATTGATTTCTTTTTGAAATGTTGAAAGTCTTAACCTGGTTGGTTACCTTGCTCTGTTTTAGTATGGTGCGATCCTGAGGTAGGTATTTTTATATGTTCTTAAAAATGATGTAATGGATTTTTTTTAAATAAATTAAAAACCATGCCTTTGGATAAATGCTTACTAAACAATCAATACTATACATTGATAATAATTATAAATTGCTAATAATTCTGAAGAATTGACATATAAAATATTAATTATTAGTTTTTTTTCTATGTACTTACATTCATTCCACTCTTAATTTATGTATTTTTTATCAAACATACTTTTATACATTTTTGAATGCTTAGTTTTAGCAGAATGTACATGGATGTTTTAAAGCCATTCCATCTGTAATTTGATTTATCAGCATTCATAGCAAAAAACTGTGATTTGACTTTTTATTTTTGAATCTCGACGTAGATAATCAAAAAAATAATTTGTCAATCTTCCATTTTGGTATTTCTGAGAAGTATTATACGAGATTTATGAATTCTGACATCAGTCTTAGCCTGGCATAGATAGTTTTAGATCAAAATGTGTGCAAAGGTCATGCAATAATAATATAGCGCGCCCGACCAATAAGTACAGCACGAACAGTTACTCCATATTAAATTAATAGAGCAGACATTGGCAGCTTGTCCTCTACTACTCTTGGGTTTATTGCAACACAGATATACATCTTAAAGTAGGGCTATCACAGCTCGAAATGATACTTTACTTGTAAGAGATTCTTATAACCGTTCATTTATCATCTAAAACTGGAATTAAAACATTTAGAAGGACTTGTAATGATAAATAAGCTACATATTATTATTAACATACCGAACTAGCAGTTTAAAACCGAGTTTCAATATAATTATTATTTATAATTAATCTATGAAATAAATTACTAATCTAAATTATAATGAGCAAAGTTTTTCAACAAAGTATAATATCCTCGATCGCCCTTGATGGACTAGAAGTACGATTTCCATTTCAAAACAATACGTAACAATTCATCCAGACGAAGTATTTTTGCTGCATTATGTTTTCTTTTTTTTTACATCTAAAATTACATAATTTTGCGGACCAGATTACTGATTAATACTACTATAAATTTAAAAAAACTTTAAATTGATTAATATTTACAAATACTTGAGATCTGATAAATTGAAAAACGATTTACCATATTCTAGTAATTTAAAATGTAGACCGGGTTATCACTGCTTATCTATCGAAAGTGGTGGGTGGGTTTACATCGCTGGATACAGATTTGCACATGCCGCCGTTGGTAGGACGGACAGACAGTACCTATTATAAAGTAGGGGTGGCTCAGATCAATTCAGTCGAATACAAACTATCGCGGTTAGTGGACACTTTCGGAATACAAGGTAGGTGACTCTATATTATTTGTTTTAGTTTCCTTTTTGCGTCATCGTTATATAGTTTTGAAGTGAATGTTTAATGAAGAGCAGATAATAATTAGTCTTATTTTTGTTTTAAAAGCTGGTCTGGATGTACCAGATGTGCCGTTTTTTTAAAAGCTTTCGACAAGAGAATATCAATTCATTACAATATTTTTGTATTTGTTTATAGACTCATAGCGTTCAAATGGTGATTTAATTGAATATATAATAACTGAATGTGTGCTTACTTAAATAAATAATATAAATATTATATTAAATCCCCGACTTAAAAAGCATGAGTGTTATACATTTATCGTGCATATTTGTGTTTAGCTTCTCGTTTAGAAGTGAGACCACGAGGAATAGAATGATATTGATTTTATTTTCTTCTTGATCGGTAGTTTTTTTACCTATATTTAAGAAATATCTATTCAGTGTTTCGAAGATCATCAGCTCTTTTTTAAACGTTGAAGGGATTTTTGAGTCGGGAACATTTTAAATTTTTATTTTATACTTATTGAAACTTTGGCCAATAATTCGAGATTTACAAGCTTTTTTGGGTATATTTTTCTGTTCTAAAATTTGAATTGATTTTATTCAAATTTGTCAAGTAATAAATGTAAAAAGAAATAAAAAATAATGTTAGTAAATGCAAGAAATAAGTATAGAATATCAGCCGTTGAATTTTATTTATTGTTAAAAAATAAGGTACACAGTTTAAACAGTACGATGAAACATAAACTCTTTCGAGAATGAAAAACAAACGAAATTATTTAAAGTACAAAACAAATCATACACAAGTAATTTAAAATAAAAATACATTACAGCTACGTACCAACTATTCAACCTAACTGCAAATTACATAGGGACACAACGTAGAAGAATGATGTACGCATGGGTGTTAAAGCTTTTTTAATGTTTGCGTAATCCGTTCCATTGTATAATTATTTTGTTAAATAGTACTCATATAATGATGCTTAAGGAAATAGTTAAAATAAAACTTAATTTTTGAAGTCTTAGTCAGTTAGGGAAAAATATAGTGTTTTTGACTTGAGGTCAAAACATGGCATGAGCAAAAGTTGTTTTATATAGTGTGAACAACTTGTAACAACTTTTGTTTGAAGCAAATAGCAATACCACACCGGTTTCTTTGGTGGAACAGTTTAAAATTCTAATGAGTTACAACATAACCACACGATTGCTATACTAGCAAGAAATCAAACAGTAAAAAAATTTAGGCGTCTTATGTTTGTAGAAGTCATTCTAAGATAAAAATTTGGAACTTTTTAGAGTATTTGACAATAACTTGATAGTTTAACCAATTAACTATTTATACGGCTTACAAATTCTAACAACATTTTTTGTTCTTGCAACTCAGCAAAATTCTTATCGGTACAAAAAGTCAAAAGATTTATGTAATAATTGCCTTAATATTTATTTATTCAAAACTGTGGTCACAAAAATGTCACATAACTTCGCGAATAAAATAATGATCACCAAACTGATAACAGTTAAATCGAGCACAAATTATTGGATCAATTCTTATGTGAACTCTTGTTATTTAGAGTAAATATGATAATGTGCTACACGTACTTATGTATATATTGGTTGCGAGAGCCTTGTTTCAACGAATGCTACTTTTGTTTATGTTTTTAAAGTTTTTGAGAAAACCGATATTAAATAATAATACTTTTTTGTTCCAGTTATACCGAAATGGCAATGAAAATACTTGTGCTTTTTGCCTTGATGTCATCCGTGACAGCTGTAGTTAAACTTCGAGAGTCGTTCTCTTGGAACGTATTAGATTGGAATTTTCCAAATCCTTACTCACGTCAACAGGCTATACAGTCTGGCGGTCTCATACCAGAAAACGCTCTCCCAGTTGGTATCGAGCGCTGGAATAACAAGCTGTTTGTCAGCGTACCCAGGTGGAAGGCAGGTGAGAAACTATTTTATTTAATATAATTATTGTGCAAGAAATAAATGTATGTTTATCGCACTGATCAGATAGGTTCTTGGGTCTCTCATTTAAATAAAACATTCATTTCTTGGTACTTCTGATAGCTATTTTTACCTTTAAAAATATCAGTTAACCTAAATATTAAGAATATATTAATTTTAGAGTCAAAAAGATTACTTAACCAAAACAACTTACGATTATAACTACTTTAAGAGGAAAAAAACCTGCACTGAAGAGTTATTAAAATTTACCTACAGTGTTCCTTTCTTATATTAAGATATTGATAAAGATTGATAGATACAGATCAATGAATAATGAAATAGTAGTAAAAAGCTTATGTTATTTGATCAAAACAGACAAATATGCATTTTTGGAAGATATGGTTTTCAATTACAGAAACTGCTTCGAGTAGTATTTTCATCATAGAATTTAAATGCGAGAATAGGTTATATTACGTGTTCAATTCCTATTATAATTTATACAAAACAATAGCATAGCTTCATTGCTAAAATAGATTTTTTACATAGACCAGTTAATCAACAAATTTAATATCGTCTTTATTGATATGTTTACAGGTATACCAGCCACCCTAAACTACATACCCTTGGACGCTCCATACGATCCGTCACCGAATCTAAACCCCTATCCAAGTCTTGCTGGCAATGAGTTGGGCAACTGTCAAAGTGGTCTAAACACTGTTTACAGGATAAAGGTAGACAAATGTGATCGTCTTTGGGTTTTAGATACTGGTACATACGGGTACGGTAAGTGTCGCTTTATACGTGATTTATGATATTTGTATTGTATTTTGTTCTGTTGTAGAAAAGAAGATCGTTTTATCATTTTTAAAATAAAACTTAAAACGCACCCTTCTTAATAAAAAGATATCTATTAGACTATTTTATCAGCACAGTTCAAATTTATATTTCTTTTCGTATCGTATACATTAGTTGCTATAGTCCATCTGATCTAAGAGGTTCGAAAGTTCTGACAGATTGAAGTATAGCGATGGGGTCAAAACAAATGATTACTACGAGTACAAAATCCCATTCTTAAGAGATATCGATATCATGTCTTAGTATGTACTAATCGATTACAGTTTTACAGATTTATATATGTTATTATAAAAGTCCGTGTAGTGGCATATCATATGTTTAACTAGTAAATTTTAGTATACGCTAGACTTGAATACGAGCGAGTTTTGCCTACCAAGATTTATTTAAAATTACATTAACTTACATACTTTTAATTTTTATTATGCATTTTCGTTGACAGTTGGATGTTAAATGAATTTTAAGAATATTTAAATACTTTAAGACGTCTCGATTGAAAATAACTAGTTATTAATAAATTCGATTATTCAAGTCAATTTGAAACGCCGCAACACTACAGTTAAATACCTTTTTAAGTTGATTATTTTGCTTTATTTCAAAGATTGCATTTAGTCATTAAGAGTTGTATATCTTGCGATAAAATAAAAATAGCTTCATAATTTCACGGTTTTACGGAAAAGGTTATTAAAATTGTGTGAGTTACGCCTATTTAAAGTTGGTTCGTCTTGAAAAGTAGAAACGTCAAACGGTACCTCTTATATTTGATGGACTATAAATTATTTGTTTACAAATTGGGGTACTATTGAAAAGGATATTTATGATAGTTTCTACAAAGTACTTTGTACATAGTAAGTGAATTTACAAAGTTTTTTGTTGTTACTTTATAATTTAAAGTAGTGGTACATTAGTTAATCACTTTACAAACATCATTGTCTTAAAATTATAAAATTATAAAAAAAAAATGTGTGATGTAACAGATGTGATGTGACATATTATAATAGATTTACAAGTTAAGAGAATACTGATAAATAAGGAGTTTTAACCAAAATCTAAGATTTCAACTTTAAAGACGAGTAAATAATTAAAAGACCACCTCGATTATCTTTCATTAAAATATTTATTTATTTTCAGATCCCAATGTGACAAATTTATGCCCTTACTCTCTGAACATATATGACTTAAATACAGATCAACGTATTAGAAGATATGTGTTCCGCCCTGAAGATATCGTCCCAACAACTTTTATCGCCAATATCGCTCTTGATGAAGGTAAAACATGTGACGATACATTCGCGTACTTCTCGGATGAACTTGGATACGGACTCATTGCCTACTCATGGGAGCAAAATCGATCCTGGAGATTTAGTCATGGCTACTTCATGCCCGATCCTCTCGTTGGGGACTTCAACATCGCAGGTCTGAATTTCCAATGGAGCGCTGAAGGTATTTTCGGTATTACAGCATCGCCAGTGGGACCCGACGGATATAGGACCCTTTATTTTAGTCCTCTAACAAGCCACACTCAATTTGCTGTTTCGACTCGCATATTACGAGATGAATCAAAGGTGACTGGTTCTTATCAGGACTTTAAGATAGTAGGTGTGCGCGGTAATAATGGTCACACCACATCTAAAGTAATGGATGAACTTACGGGCATTGAATTCTTTAATTTAATCGATCAAAATGCAATTGGATGTTGGAAACAAGACCTTCCGTACAAGCCACAAAATATCGGTGTGGTCGATAAAGATGACGTTGGTCTCATATTCCCAAGTGATATTAAGATTGACCAAGAGCGCAACTTATGGGTTATGTCTGATCGAATGCCCGTTTTCCTCGAATCCACACTAGACTATAATGACATTAACTTTAGAATTTTTAATGCTCCCTTAGATTCGTTAGTTCAACACACTGTTTGTGAACCGCAAACGCAGTTTCTGCCAGCTTTAAATCAGTACTCACCAAGCGACAAACTGATTCAACAAAATCCATTACCTTATTACAATAATGGCTTGAGCGTAAAAGAAGCTCCTGAATCATACACATTGTTTAGCTCAGGTCCAGCTACTCAATCAGGTTTAATAGAAAAATCGAGCATTTTCAAAACCCCAATATCCACATCACAAAGCTACATTAATAAACCAAAGCAAAGAGCCATTCCCTATATCACGGGAAGAAATTACAAATCTTCTTTTAACAATCAGCAACCTTTGTGGTACGAAAAGGGTACCTATGCAGTATTTGAACCCTAAATTAATTAGTCAATGAAGGTTACAGTTGCTACCCTAGATTTAAGACTTAATTCAAACGGGTAATGGGTTGTTGTATTGACACCAGATATGTACTGTATTTAAGTATACATTGTCATATTTGCGGCACACACAAATTGCAGAGCCTTTTCTATTATTGCATAATAGCTAACAGCATCTGCCAAACATAACACTCAACAAAATATAACAATATCCAAAACCTTCACAGTTATAAATGTAGACATAGGACAAAATATTATAAAAATCTTTGGTTTTGTTATGTATTTAAATGTCTCAATACTTATGATTACTATATTTAAAGTATGTATATAATATCGAGAGCGAAAAGCCAATACCTGTTAACTTTTTAGAGGAACTAATTTTAGCATTTCGAATTTAAAGTCTCTATTTGCATGTGCTGGAAAAAACTTTCAGGTCTAATTTTTTAATATAAATTAGAAAATAACTTGTAAATAAAGTAACATTTTTTTTTTCTTATTAAGCTTCATATCACCACAGCCAAATCACTTATGTAGTACATGATATACAGTATTAAAATGCATTAGTACAGCAAAACATTTAAGTTATTAGTTATTATTTATAAAAATAATTACATTAGTTCACTTTTTATAACATTTCAAATTTCTCTTTTCAATTCCTATGAATTCTTGATTGTGTCACTCACCGCGAGTGAATGGCACTTCGCGTCGATATGCCGTTTCCACATATGCTTTCTTTGCGGTTATACTTACTACCTACATAGAATATGTCTTCCGGGGTAGCCAAAAAACTGTTTTATAGCTATATTAGCGGATACTAGGCACTACATAGTACATAATACATAGTATTTAAGTTCAGATTTACATTAATAAAATATAGATGTTATCCAATTTTGTAAAAAAAGTTAATAAAATATGCAACGCTTAAATATTATATAGTGGTTTTATTATTATTTCAGCCTATTCACACACAGCATTCATTATTATTCATATATGTACACACTAATACATATATTTAACAGAATTACTTGCATAAAATTTTGAGCATTAAATTGATAAAGTAGGTACTAATCTCCTGTCAGTTTTAATTGGTACCAAAATATGAATTAAATTACATTTATTCTCAAATTAAATACAGAGTAATTAATACATAAATGAATGTTAATCTAATACATAAATGATATATATTTCTGTAAGTAAATCTTTTCAACGTTTAGAAACGTTTAGATTAGACTTGCAACGAATATTCGGTTACTATTCGGTATTCGGCCTATTCGGCTGTTTTTATTATATTCGGCCGAATACCGAATATCTACATATTATTCGGCCGAATACCGAATACTTAAATAATATATTTTGTCATTGAGAAATAATTGGTAAAATGAAAAATTAAAATCGATTGATTACGTATATATTCATATTTTCATTTCTGTTAAAATCATTTAAGTAGTCATTGGTGCATAACACAGGTACATAATCATCTTCTGAATTGGAAAAATGGAGGATTCTATGTATTTGAATTATTGTGGTAATCAAAATTTAGAAGGGTAAGATTCTCATTTCTTTTATAATCATTTATTAAGTAGTCATTGGTACATAAAACAGGTACATAATTTAATTCACGTCTGTACAAGTTTTTGGCGCTAAAATCCAGCCGAATACTTTTGCCGAATATTCGGCTATTCGGTCAGGGGCCTCGCCGAATATTCGGTATTCGGTATACTGCCGAATATACTATTCGTTGCAAGTCTAGTTTAGATACACTTGCGTTTTGTATTCCCGCTGTGGTAGACAGAGGCTTAATACCCATAAAATCCCTTGGAAACGTAAAGGATATTTTAACTTTTGAGTCATAATGAAAGTGAGTTTGTCTAATAAATTTTGGCCCTAATAGAAATGGCATAAGCCGAGGACATAGTACCTTTTTTTTGCCTCTGCGGAAATCCCGTCGGATACCACCCATCGGTGGTTGTGTCGGACATGAACCGATCAAAAACCGCACGCCGTCTCGGGTACCAGTAGCCGGGGAACCAGGTGTACCCTAGGAAGGAAATCCTTGGCACCCCGACGACTCCGGGCCATCTACGGCTTGTAGATGACCCCTCGTGTCGGGAACCACGGTCTTCCCCTTTTACTACTTAAAGGTCGTCGGCGTCGCGCCGCCAACCAGTCCTGCTTCTGCCTAGGGTGACAGATGGCCTCACCTGTTACCCCCAGGCCTGCGCTTATTTATTTTATAACTTTTTACACAAGTTCATGCATCGGCGGACTTAATGCTTAAGGCATTCTCTGCCACTCGAAAGATTAGGCTATGCTGAGAAAGAATGAGGAAGGTGCATTTATGAGAGGGGGGGGGGGGGTAAATGATAGAGATTTTCTTAAATACCAACTATCTTAGAATTTGGTGTATACATCTGAATACCACACACATACAATATTTACATACACACATACATATATAAACGTACATACACATACACACACATACACATATATATTCATATCATTCATTTATATTATAAAAATTTAGGCGACGAACTAAAAGCTCGTTGAATCTGCCATTTCACTTAGCAAAAACTCTTTCACTTTCGTCCTAAAAGAGTACCGATTTGTAGCCATCCTGACTTCGAGAGGAAGCGCATTCTAAGAGAGGACAGCCTGGACGAAGAACGAAGAGCCGACAAACCCAGTGTTGTGAGAAGTACAGAGTTGAAGGAGATTGTTGGCCGAACGAAGGTTTCTGTTGTGGTTATTGCATAACAGTTGAAATTGTGTTGTTAAGTAAGTAGGAGAGGAAGGGGAATTGAGGATAGAGTACACAATTGTGAATGCTCGCATTTTCTTGCGTTGACGAATAGGTAACCATCTTAGCTGGGAACGGAAACTGGAAATATGATCATACTTACGAAGATTAAAGATAAATCGAATGCAGTCATTAATAAGACGATCTAGCTTGCATTCAGGTCATAATAGCCCAAGTCACCGTAGTGGATTAAAGGGAAGATAAGAGATTGCACTGTTGCTGAGCGCTGTCTTAGTTTTCACGGGAAGAAAGTTTTTCAGGCGATATGATGTTCTGAGAATGCCGTTAACCCTCTGGCATACGTATGTGACTTGATCGCGCCAGTTCACAGTACAGTGGAGTTGTAAGCCTAGGTCTTTCACGGTTCGACAAACAGGTATAGTGGTACCATTGTATATTATTTTGGGGAGCGTCTCAAAACTAATTCTGTTCTTCGAACGGTGACTGCTGATTATTATGGCCTGACACTTTGTCAGGTAGACCGATAACCCAAACCTTTCAGAGCAGCTTTTGATAGTTTGAAGATCTATGTTGATCTCGTCGATAGCTGTTGGTAAGTCTTCAATATTAGCTTGAGTATACAGTTGCAGGTCGTCAGCATACAGATAATAAGCATTACGAAGTTCAAGAGACAGGAGATTAATAAACACAGAGAACAGTAAAGGAGAAAGTGTAATGCCTTGAGGGACATCAGATCCGACGTCCCTGAAGATAAGATGAAACCATTCCAGGGCTTCAGGCGCGATTTTGGAGAGGATGGATAAGAGAATATCGTGGCTGACGGTATTAAAGGCTTATAAAAAGTTCACCAGAATTAAGACTGTCACTTTTGTATCTTCAAGAGCCACCCTGATATCACCAGTCACTTTGAGGAGGGCAGTGGTAGTACTGTGGCCAGGCGTAAAACCAGATTGAAATGGGCTTAATATGTCATTTTTGTAAATAAAACCAGAGAGCTGTTTATATACACAGGCTTCAAGAATTTTGGAGAGGAAGGGAAGAATTGATAAAGGTCTAAAGTGATAAGGAAGTGTGGGATTTGCAATTTTAGGTAATGGAGTTATGTGAGCTTTACGCCAGAGTGAGGAGAAAGTTCAGGAGTATAGGGAGAAGTTTATGATGTGGGAGATGGCTGGTGACAGCTGATCGCCGACCCGATGTGGTTCGCGCTGCAGCCTGTCTTCTCTCGTATTGCAACGCAGACATCCTCTGCCGTGTCAGAATCGCCCAGGCCTGATATGCGCATCGCCGCGCATTTGATAGTCCCGGCGATCTTTACACCATCCGTAGCTGCAAACGTATGCTCCAAGACTAGAGCTCCCGTTTGGGCGAGGCGCATCGTGACCCCTACTGCCCCGAAATCATGGGCGAGACTATCCCGGGCCCTCTTAAATATGGCCACGTAGGACAGCCCGCCGTTAACCGCCTCCGGTGACACGTTGACCACCACAACCGCGGTTTAGATGCCTGCAGATTGCGCGGCTGCCTTTTGGTGGCCACTGCTACCGACGGTGACTGCGGGGTAAAGGCTGCTTTTTGAGCAGCTATCTTGCCCCATTTTGAGGCTTCTTAGTCCCCCCGACTACCTGCCACCCATTGTAAGAGGGGGCAGACGTAGAGGGGACCGATGTTGAAGGGCCAGGTACCGACGTGGGAGTGGGGAGCGGAGGGAACCCCCACTGTGCATATGTAGCAATGATCACAAAAAACAGGTAATTGAATTATTCAGTAATATTAATCTAAGCAGTCCATCTCCTATTCTTAGGAATATTATAAAACACGTGAAAGTTTTCGAAAATCTTTGTTACTTAATCACGATTTTTTTTTTGTGTTAGAGGGGGCAGACGAGCAGACGGGTCACCTGATGGAAAGTGATTATCTACTAAACTTCGTTCAAGAACTACTTGTATGGTTGTTCATTCAGAACTGTTTATCAAAATATGAAACCCACCCAGAAGACAAAACCCTACTTATTTTACAAAAGGAATTACTAAAAAATATTTATATTGCCCTTGCCGATTTTGGCTACGGTGACTGCTGCCTGTCATAAAGAACTTGTTAAGATATGGTGTAACATAAACAAGTAAAGATCGAACAAGGGCGAGTCTGACTCGCACCGACGCGTTAATGTTTGCATGAAACAAACTTGCAATTAGCTAGTTCGTCAGTCTCAGGAATCTGTTTTCGAAGATTTTTGTCATCTTTTCGAGTGACAAACTTTAACTTGCCGTTCAAAATATAATCTTAGATACATCGATAAACATCACAATCAAACTTGCAAACTAAACGCAAGCACGATATAATCTGTTAATGACAAAATAAAACATTTTTTATTGCCTGCAAAATGTAGGTAAATGCAATATCAAATGCAATTTCACTTGAATAAATAGTTTGAACAGAAAGAACAAATAAATAACATAGACAGACAACAAAGTAATCTTGTAAGGGTATTGGAAGTTTCTTTTTTTAACCGACTTTCAAAAAGGAGTAGGTTCTCATTTGTTTTTCTTTCTTTTGAAGAGCAGAATCCAAACAGAACAATTTAATTGAGAACCCCAATTTTTGTAGTGCGTTCCAAACCGTTACGGACATTTTTTTTAGGGTTCCGTACCTCAAAAGGTAAAAAAGGAACCCTTATAAGATCACTTTCTTGTCCGTCTGTCCGTCTGTCCGTGTGTCACCACCGATTTCTCAGGAACGGGTAGACCTAGCAAGTTGAAATTTATACCAGATACTAAGGCCTATGGTCCCTATTATTATTATTCCCTATAAAAATCAAGGTCTTGAGTCAACACGATAAAAAGATATGGGCAAATTTCGATTTTCGCGAAAACTATAAGTACCAAAATTTACCTTAATTTTCAACTTTTTTTATTTTTTACAATTTTCTCTTTACTTGTCTTAGATTGTTACACGTATAATATTCAAAAAATATGTTACATCTTTCTAAAAAGGTACAGTTCCAACATGTTGAACTGTCACAAAACGAAATTCTTTAAACAGTAACAGTACTAGTTTATATACATGTATATTTATACGTTAATAAGTAAAAGTGGCTTAGTTTTTTTTTAAATTCTGATAACTACTCAATTTTTGGGTTGTTTTGTTTTATTTCATTTCAATGACCTATATAACTTTAACTTTTTTTTTTGTTGACGGAGTGGAAAATCCCTTCGGATCTCCGGCTCCTTGGGGATATAGGAGCCAGGAGTATGTGGTGATTCTACTAAAAACCACTCCGACGGCCAGCCTTAGGCGCCCTGCTCTGGGAAGAACCCGGGCCATGTGATTTCAGGTCCCCCAGATCGACGCCGCACCTAACTAGGTCCCATCTCAGGGAAAGCCAGTGGCTTCTCCCTGCCTCTGAGCCTATCCAGATATTGCAGCCCGATCACATTTTCAGTGCGATCAGGCTGCCATCCTTTACCCTACGCAATTAATCTGCCACCAGAGGTCCCCACTCTCTGGCGGCCCGCGGTCCCGTCGGCTGCTCATTACGTCGGCCCTCTCCCGATCCCGTTCAGCGGTCTCTTTCTGGAGCATTACAGCTTCATAGAAAGAAACCACTGCGCCCCAGCCCTCCTCACCCGCCAGCATGGCAGTAATGATTGCTGTCGGGGACAAGTCTCGTCCGATTTCATCGACCTGTCCCAACCCAGTCGGCCGCGCAGTGCTGGCATTGTGCCGTCTGCTCGCGTCCAATCCGATTCAGGTACTCATCGAAGCAGCCATGCCCAGTGAGCACCTGCGTCAGTTGGAAGGTGACGCGACCTCCCTCCCTACCTACCCAAGCTTCGAGGTTAGGCAAAACGGATATAACTTTCACTAACATTGTAAAAAGTTCGAAAACCGTTACAGATCAAAGTGTTGGACTCCTACACTATACACTCAAGGCATCGCCATCACCATACGTTTAGTGTGTGATGTCCTTATACATATATGTACTTATCTGTTTTATATTATTATAATCTTCTAGTAGTATTAAAATAGCATGTTTTATCCAGGTAATAAGTTTGTAGTGCAGTTACATTCTTGCAACAGATTTAATGGCAGCGAGATATTCAGGCGTTACATTAAAAGTGATTGTGCAGAAAAAGAGTACTTAGTATGCTTTGCGTGGTTAATCTAAACGAATTCGTGAACATTCAAAATATCCTCCACTTAGAAACTTCATTATTTATTCATTTTCCAAAAATAAAGACCTCGAAAAACACTGAAATACCTACCTTTTTGTTCATTGTTAGTGTGATAGTTTTCGCCATAACATATGAAAAGGTGATATTTAATTTATTTAGGTTTAAGGTTTTGCAATTGGAAGTAACGCAAATATTTAATCCAAGAGGTCTTCGCTACGAAGAATAATACCCGAAACTTCAACCAACCATTCCATCTAACCACAGTGACGGTAAACTGACGAGGCTAGGTACTGTAATGTGGCAGTAAACTCTAAAACGATAGTAAATAATGACTGGCCTTCAATTATATTACACAATAATCTAGAACAAAATTCGGAACTAAAAAGTATGGTAGTTTATTCTGAGCATTAGTGAGACACGGTTGCTTAAGTGTATCTTTAGCTTACTTATTATTTATTCATATTGGTACACAACTGATTAAATATTCAGAAGATAGTTTTCAAAAATGTGCTTAAAAATGGCTATGACATAGACAGAAATTTAAATGTTACACATTTAAATGTATGTATATATCATAGCATGTAAACTGTAGTTAATCTTATGATTCGAAAACCACAATATAAGTCTATAAATCATAACTTATAATCAAAATAATTGCAAAGATTAGTCTGTCTTAAACTGTCCACATTATATTCATCCTCTATCTAAGTAAATAGTACTTTAGAGATTTTCTTCAACATACATTAGATATATTGCAAAATACCAACCATAAATATAGCACTACATTGCAAATATATTTGCAGGTCACTTTATAGCTTGATAATGGCCATCGAAATGCACACATACATGAGTACGAGTAAAAGTGGATGATTTCTTAAAATAAAATCTCTTATATATAAAATTCTCGTGTCACAATGTTCGTTCCTGTACTCCTCCGAAACTTTTATCGATAACCGATTCTCATGAAATTTTGTGTGCACATCGGGTAGGTCTGAGAATCGGCCAACATCTATTTTCATACCCCTAAATGGTAAGGGTGACCCATCCCTAATTTTTTTTTGTTTTGCAATACAACGTTTGCCGGGTCAGCTAGTTAATATATATATATATATCATATCGTTTTAAGTTACCGTTCTTTTCAAAATGATCGTGCCATCAGTAACGGTTATTTTTCATTTGAAAAAGCATAGCACAAACACAAAATAAAAAATACCCAACTCGCTACAGGTAGCGAACTGCTGAATAAAAAAAATGGATGTATTTAATTATAAGAGTCAAGAGTAATTTTAACGTTAACTTGATTTATTCATTTTGATGTATACATAATAAGTGTGTATTACATTTATATTTGACAACTCATTTTCCTCCTAAATACTCATATAACTATAATAAAAATCGTTGCAAACCCTTGTTCTCATTACAATATACATATGTAAGTGTACTTAACGTCAATTTTACCTTCAAGATAATTTTAGTTTCATTTCTCGCTACACAAGCGCATTTAATACGTTTAAATCTGACGGAAGATGTTGTGGTATCTCTCTATCTAAATCTAGTTGAGTCTTAACTAAACAGAAAATAAAATAAATTAAAGCCGTAGTCATAAAATCTGTAAAATAATTTACCTTAACGTTCAGGCCTCGCGTTTGGCATTTGTCATACGTTTATTATCTGCATAGTGTGTCACAAGAAAAACAAAACTTTTTATGTGATTAAAAAAGTGTAGATACTGTTTTTGACCATATGTATAAGTTAAAATAATATCGTTATTTTGAATAGTTTCTCTATTTTAATTTTACCATGACCGACAAAACATTTAACAGAAGAGCTGAAGTGAAGAAGGATTACAATCCTTTTGAGCATCGAGAAGTTGAAAAGCCTGTTTCGTAAGTTTTTACTTTTATTATAAATCTTGTTTACTTTACATAAAGGCGACGTCTGTGCCTCTAAAAAGTCCCTCACTGAGATAGATGTTGTGCCTTTAAAAGCAAATTTTCAAAAACATTTTCAAACGCATTTTAGACGGTGACCTTATCCTGTTCACGCTTAAAAGGGTCACGCTAAAAACTTGAGGAGGCAACATCAACTTGAGCAGACTGTTATCGCCCCTGGAGATATGACAAGAACCATTCCAGTGTATCAGGAGTAATATGATTCCTTATTATAATGGTTCTTGTATGGTGACGGAATTGTCCGTGTGGTGACGGAATAAGAATACGTAATGTCACCACCCCTATTCATCCCGTGGGTGTCGTAAGAGCCGACTAAGGGACCAAACTACGCAGGACAACAGCACTGCAAAGAGAAGGAAAACTTGAAACAAAAACCTATACCAACCCGTCTGGCCAGCGTGGTATAGTAGGCCAAAACCTCCTTTCTAAGGAGAGGCCTATGTCCAGCAGTGGACTGTTATAGGCTATTGATGATGACGATGATGATGATCTTGTATGGAGATAGAGAAATAGATATAGGACAGGGTGGATAGAAGGATATCGTGATTGACATCAAGTGATGATTGAGTGACAGATTGTATACAAAGTGATATAAAGAAAATTTAATGACGTATTCTGTATTCTAAAAGTACATATAAGGCACACATATATAAATTATCCGCTAAAAGCAAACTACCCCTATGATTCAGAATGATTTTGAATATAAGTTTGATATTTTACACTTTGCAACAAACTACACCACTATACACTTGCGATTTGCTGCCGACATAGTGATTCTGGTGGCATTTCTGCGTGATCTGGAAAAAATGCTCAGCGGTCTGGACGACTATTCAAGACGAGTGGGACTTGGGATGATCATTGGTAAGACCGAGATCATGTTTAATAGGCATGTTTCCCCGAGTCCCGTCTGTAAATGGCTTTGATATCGAGATTGTGCAAGAATACGTATATCTTGGCATAACTATTCAACTCGGACGGCACAACTTCGATAGAAGAATTCGTCTGGGCTAGGGAAACTTCGTCATATCTTCGAGTCGCCGATTCCCTCGCCGAATCGCCGAATCGCTAAAAACCAAGGCGTTTAACCAGTGGACGCACTGTAACCGTAATGATACACGGAGCCGTGGATACTCAACGTTGGATTGGTCCACAAGTTTAAAGTCAGTCAGCGTGCGATGCTGGGTGTTTCTCTAGTCGATAAAATTCGAAACGAAACTATTCGACAGAGAACTAGAGTAACCGACATCGCACAGAGAAACAGTGCGCTGAAGTGAAAGTGGGCTGGTCAAGTCTCGAGGCGGACTGATGGTCGCTGGAGCCGACATGTGCCAGAGTGGAGACCGCGATTGGGCACACGAAGTGTAGGGTGCCCTGCGGAATGATGGACGGACGACTTGAAGAAAATTGCGAGTAGCGGAGGGATGCGCATTGTTCATGTATGCAGTGGCAGCAGTTTACGGAAATTGGCTGATGGTGATGACACCGCTAGCGACTTCTGGCGGTCGCTCAGCTTGATTTAGCTTTCGTGTCTGAATTTAATTTAAGCTTAGTTCTTAGAATTATAAAAATCTAGATGTACAATTTTTTTTTGGTTTTGTTTATATTCACGTATTATAGAACAATATTTTTCTTATCAGAGACCTTCGAGCAGCGGCTAACATAATTAAATCATCTCTGGGTTCTGGTTTACTGGCTGGACCATTGGCCTTTTCTAATTCTGGATGGGGTATTGGAATAGTTGGCACTATACTCGTTGGCATCGTTTGTGGACATTGTATTCATATCCTGGTGAGTATAACAATAAGTGACTATAAAAGTGTTCAAAAACCTTAAATCCCAGCTTATAATTACATAAAGTATTGATTCCAACAAAACGTTACTTGTAACTACGTACAAGTAACGTTTTGTACTTGCGTAAGGTGGGTATCGAAAGGCAGTTATTTTACCACAAAATCTACTGGGTCCGTTTGTATTAAGGTTTGTACTTTGAACAACAACAACAATTAATGAAATTAATATTATTATTTACAAGTAAATAAAAAAATTGTACCCTCGATCCTCAATTTTGTAGTATAATACTTTTAAAGTTATATGAATATTAGGGTGGTTCCTCAATCTAAATGTTTGAGGAGCCACGTCAGAACTAGGAACATAATGGATGTATATTTATCATAATGTAGTATAATTTTTTAGTATTTGAGAGTAGTTAGTAGACAAAATCTGAGCTCGGTAATGTTAAAATTAAGAAAGTTACATACACACTATATATATGGCTGCTCAGACAATAACCAGATAATCGTATTATCATTTTTAAAGAAGCAGTCTTTCAATTGATGTGTCATCATTTACTCGTAGTAGTAAGTATATTAAATTTGTAGTGTTAAGAGTAATTAAAAATTTGTGAATTGGGAGATATGTCACATTTTAACTGGCTCCTCAATTAAGATACTTTGGTAAATAGACTTCAACTTATCTCCAAATTGATTAAGAAATACTTATAACTGAAGAATTTCTGAACATTCCTATATTTCGATAATTGTCGATTTATTGAAAATTACTCGTAAAATTGAAAAACTAGTCCTAGTGATTTCACATTTTTACATGGTCATCCTAAATATGGCGGTCATCCCACCAGTTGTCTACAACAATGTGACTATACCTTATAGTGCAGGGGTAAGGAACCTGGGGTTACATATCGACTCGACACGACTGGCGGGCACAGGTTACACAAGTCAGCCAGAAAGTCACCACATGACTCCGTGCTTTATATCGTTTGAAGAACTTCCTTACCGCTAAAACTAAGACTACGCTAATGCAGTCCTTAATTATTCCCTTAATCGACTATGGTGATGTGTGTTATTTCGACCTGAATGCAGACCTTCTAAATAAACTGCACTCGATTCGTTTTCAATCTTCGCAAGTATGACCACGTGTCTGCTTTACGTTCCCAGCTGCAATGGCTCCCAATTCGACAGCGCCGCAGTTTACGAACACTGACTTCTCTCTTATCTTTCCTCAACTCTCCATCGTTACCTGAATATCTCGTACCCCACTTCCGTTTCCTATGCTCCAATCACGATCGAAATCTTCGATCAACCAACAATATGCTTCTTCTATGCCGCCCTCACACCTCCAACTTCATCAACTCCTCCTTCTACGTCCAGTCAGTTCTTCTCTGGAATGCCCCCCTGCCGAAATCAGGATGTCCACAAACCGCCTTGCATTCAGGAGAAAAGTGCGCTATCTTCTTCGGAGTGAATTGGCAGTACAGTTACAACGCTAGTACCCGACCTGACTGAGAGAGAATGCCTAATGGCATTAAGTCCGCCTTTGTACAACATGTGCATTAAGTTTAAAATAAATAAATAAATAGCTAATTCATAAGGAATATCAAAAAGTAAATCATTTTTCAGATACCGAATATATACAATGTTGATCTGTACATATTTATATAGTAGACATTTATGCTAAATGTTAGTGTCTTTGGTTTTTGTTTCTGTTGTGATCTCAGGTAGGTACAGCCGATTATTTAGTATGCAGAACGTCGGGATTCACTCAGTATTACTACTTTCTCCTGATGCTACAAATTCAAACATACTTGCTAATAAATGTGAGTGGAATATAAATTTAGAACTATTACTTTGATGGCAATTCACGCTCTCGAATATAGATTGAGGAGCCACATTAAAATTATTGTATATTATTGAATATCAACAATTATATATTTAAAATTTTTAAAAATATTTATTATATACCTTCCGTATTTCAGATGGCTCCTCAATTCAGATGTTTAGATTGTCACTTTTACATTGATATAACTTTGGATATATCTTACTACAAATTTCAGAATTTGTCCTGCTAAATTATTTGCTAACCTACTAAATATGGGGTGAGCTTCCGTTTAAAATCCGTTTAAAATCTGAAGTGGCTCCTCAATCCATACGGACACAATCTACTAAGATCTATAGATATTTATTTATTTTTCGGAAACACGTTATCCACTTTGAAACTAATCAAAGCTTATGAAAGCTAGATTGACTGATAGAATACCTCATTTCCTTTTTTTGTAAATACATACATGTTATACATAGAAAATACCCTAATTGATACCTAGTCAGTTACCTACCTAAAAACTATTTATAGTGACTGCACAAGACATGTTTAGTTATTTGATATACAAAACTACCTTACCATTACTTGGCCTTCGCATGACTACATAATTACGCAAAGAAAATCTACAGTTACATTATCTAAATCGAACATTCTGTTAGCAAATCAGATATGCCTGAAGAGCATACTCGTACGTGGGCATCGCTTGGCAACTAATTTGTAGGTGCATACACAAATACAGATAAGTAAAACTCTCATATTTCTATAATTAGGTACCTCTACTGACTTATATCTTAAACCAGAAGCCAGACAATATAGAAAATAGGTAGCACTCAAATTTCACAACCTTATACGAAAAAAAATCCTTAAAAAAAAATATTTTTTTTTCATTTCATTTTTTTTTATTGGAATACTAACAGCATTAACAGTAGTGGTCTTCACTTTTAACAACAAATTGCAGCAACAAGAACAGCAAAGTAAATGAAAACATTTTATATAGTTAATAAATTAAATTAAAATCATAATTAAAGTAATAATTACAAATCGAAAAATAAAAAAGCGAAAACACGCTGTCGGAGCTGTTAAATTTTTTTGAAATTATACTAATTATTTATCGTTTTATAAAAATAGTTTTATATATATACAACGGGTCTACCAATGGGGATGACCTGGTTTTGACAGCTCATAGCGGCCATGTTTGATGATGGATCTTTGACGTCTCTTGACATTTGTGTTCAGTAAGATTTGCCATTTTATCATGTCACGTTTTACTTTAAACCAACTCTTGGAAATTGTCCAAAACTTCTTTGAAAGTGACGAAGGAAACCCTGTTACTGTGAATGGCGAGCGCCATAACTCGATGTTAACCGAATATATCTTTCCGGAATTTGATGATATTGATGCAGACGACCTCTATTTTCAACAAGACGGTGCACCACATCACATTACTCGAGTGAACATGGAATTATTGCATGGAAAGTTTGGCGAGTCGTTAATTTCGAGAAATAGACCGATCAGTTGGCCACCAGGATCGTGTGATTTAACACCTTTAGAGTATTTTCTTTGGGGTTACGTTAAATCTAAAGTGTACAGCAATAATCCAGCTACAATTCGTGACCTAAAAAGCCATAACCGACATACCGGCCGAAATGGTGCACCACGTCATCGAAAATTGGCGTGAGCGGGTGACCGTCTGCAAAAAGAGCCGCGGCGGCCATTTGGCCGATATATTATTTAAAACATAAATTGCATAAAATTATCTATCAAATAAATCAATAGGATGCATTTTTCATAAAAAAATGTGTGTTTTATTCAATTTTTAAACCAGGACGTTCTTATTGGTAGACCCCATAAATATAGTATATTTTTTTTGTTGACCGTACTTTTTACGGTACGTCTAACCTACCTACCTAGCAACCCTAACCCACGATATGACATGATAAATCACAGTTCACTGTGATTTTGTCCCATGTCTAGAACAAAACAAACATTCTCAATTTGTGGCTTCCTTCGATAGATTTTAAGTGCGCATTTTTATGCTTTTTGAGTGTTTTAGTTATTTTTAAAAGTATTTTCTAATTGATTCTAAAAGACGAGGTATAAATATCGCTAATTGCTTATTGTAATCACAGTTTTCGTCTTTTGGGATTCGTTGGCACAGAAACAAACAGTTTGTGTGGAGTAGTTTTATACGTATTTTTACATTTTGACACTAGACACCATTTATACGCCATTTTATCTAATATATTTTAACAAAAATAATAAAACTCACTTTATAACCACGTCAGCACTGTTTTGTTTTTGTCATATGACAATTACATTACGTCATGATTTTTCATGAACTTGAAACAAACCCAATATCAACCCGTCTGGCCAGCGTGCTATAGTATGCTCAAAACCTCATTTCTAAGGAGAGGCCTATGTCCACCAGTAGACTGTTATAGGTTGTTGATGATAATTGCAATAATAGGAAAAAAAAATTGAACAGACTTTTCTCACACAAAACATGAATGTATCGAATGTGCAGTAGCGTCTGTATATGACACACCAGTTTCCAAACTGAGAGCAGGAAACCAGGAAACTGGTTTGTTTTTTGATGAATGACATAATATATATCACACTTTTTTTAAATAAATTAACTGATCTTTAAGTCTTCTTCTATTATAAGAGATCGCGTGGTGATCGAATCTCGACCACGTTTAATGTTATGTCGTATTTCACAATCATTATATATACAGTTTTGAACCATGGCGAGTGAAAATGTATATCGGACCCCTATAGTGGTATTATAGCAGTTTTAACATAATTTTTAAATTTATGGCACTTACAATTTAATAAGTTTGGTTTTCTGCAATTCTTCTGCAAAAAAACGTTAATTATTCCATTCCATTATACAAATTTGTTTACAAAGTGTGCACAAAGTATTTTCTTCAGTTATCAATTTCTAAATAAACTATAAGTTTACTTCGTGCAGTGACAATGACAAAAGCCAATAATAGCAAAATGACTGTTTCTTTTTAACTGCATAAACATAAAACAGCGTTATAGCGCACAAGTGATACAGGTGTATCATCAAAATCGAAGTAAGATAATCCTGATTATCTTACTTCGATTTTGATGATACTTTTTTTATGTAATACGATTATTTTATGTCCCAGGTCAAAACTTCTCGAGGCTGTTGTATAGCAGAAAACAAGCCGTCCTTAGGCTATGCGGAAACTTGTAAAATTGCTTTTAAAAACGGACCCAAATGCGTCAGAAAATTTGCAAAAAGTGCTAGGTAAATAACAACTGAACTTTAGACAGTTTTTTGTAGTGTTTTGTATTAATTACTTATTTAGGTAAAGTGAGGCACAATTATTGTCAATACCGTATAAACCCATTTTCTTAAGTTTATCTAGCAGGATGGACTCGAGTAAATAACCTAAAAATTAAGTACTTATTAAGGATGATGGCAGTGGTTTTTCCGACTTTTGATGAGTTTTAATGTTTATCAATTTTCAGTGTGCTTGCAGAGTTTTCACTGGTTTGCACATATTTAGGAGTGTGCTGTATTTACGTGGTGTTGATATCTGACTCTGTAAAACAGGTTTGTATTACTTTAGGATTTTACTAATTAGTTATGCTAGAAGGACAAATATCATTCAATTTGTTACATAATTTTACAAGAAATCTATTCTACACACATAACGGTGTGACGAAATTGCAAGATAAGATATAAGATCCTTTAGGCGAATGCTTAGACTGGTATTGTGACAATTCGTAAGATTAGTATCTTGATCATTGTCAAATTTGAAATATATGGCTAATAAAAAAAATAACATGTTATTTTTTTTATTAACTATATTTATAAAAATTCTAATTTTATTTACTTTAAAAGTATTGACATTTGTTTTTTGTTTAAATACATAAATTTAAGCATCCAACTCTTATTCTATATTTTTAAATAGAACTAATTGCTGACTTTTTTTTCAGTTGGTCGACCAATATGTGCCAACAATGATATTAAGAGTGGAATATTACTGTCTAATATTTTTGATCCCCTTATGTATATTATGCCAGATAAGATATCTTAAGTTTCTAGCAATATTCTCACTGTTAGCCAACATTTTGTTATTTGGTACATATCTTGTTTGCCTGTATTACATTTTTGGTGATGAGATATCTTTTACTGACAAACGGGTAGCTGGAAACCCGGCTAGATATCCAGTCTTTTTATCGTAAGTATACCAATCAAATAAACAATGTAAAGGAATGATTGTTATTGAGATTAAATAGGTTGTGCATATTTTATATTTTTAAACTTTACGTTTACAATGATAAAAACGTAAGGTTTTATGTTCGGCTATAAGTACATAATGCATGTATTTACCGATATTGTGAAACATGTTCTATCCACACAATTACTCCCTGCTAATAAATAAAACGAAGCAGCTAACTAATGTTAAAACTTGCTTATTCTAGGCTTGACTACAATATAGTACGACTTCATCACGATTACATTGACAATGTTGCCATAATTTAATCTCGATTTCTATATAATTATTCAAAAAAATTTGTACACGTACACCATAGAAACAAAGAAACCCACAGAAAAAGATAATTATAATACATATAATACAGAATAGACGGTCTTATCGCAAAAAGCGATATCATCCAGTCAACCTTCGGATGAATAGCACTGCAAAGATTAATGTGGCTATATCTACGTATATTTAAGTGTACAGAAAAAGTAAACTTGTATAACTTGTAGACGATCGTACCGTGGTACCGTAGGTGGACCAATCTGCCTTAACGTGTACATAAACCTAGTACCTACTATACGTTATACTGCTATTGTAACATTGCGAAACCGAGTAAAGTAATCTCACCTTAACGACGAAAAGAAGAATTTATTATCCATTTGATAGTGTCAATAAAAATTAAACCGTTGCCGCAAAATGTTACTTTTTTATTACAAGTACAAATCATATACGTTTTTTGTTTCAGAACCGTAATTTTTGCAATGGAAGGTGTAGGTGTGGTGATGCCAGTAGAGAATTCGATGAAGAAACCACAACACTTCCTAGGTTGCCCGAGCGTGTTGGTTGCTGCCATGTCTGTAATTGTATTCCTGTACAGCACACTGGGCTTATTTGGGTACTTTAGATATGGTGACATACTCAGGGGATCTATTACCTTGAACTTGCCTACTGAGGAATGGTTAGTTACATTTAATAATAACTGCTTATTGTAGGTGTATATCCTTATTTGTCATAATATGAGAAAAGATTGGCACAGAATATTACCCATCCTTTTTCCTAGTATGTACGAGGTTTTACATTTATAACGGGACCTCATTTTACAAAAACTCTAATCATACAGAGAAAAAAGGACTAAGAATAAGAGACTCTAAATTTTTTATATAAACTAGGATACAATGGCTACACGTGTATAATTTAAATTTTGCATAATATTAGACATTAAATTACTCAAATACAAATATTAAAAAAGTAAGTATATAAAACACGTATATATAATATTCTTAACTTATAATTAAATATAGTTCCTTTGTATAAAATAGGTCAATAAGTAAAAAATAATATAAGATACCGGCTAATCGTATAAGTTGCATTGATGTTAAAATGATGTTTTTTAACTTGCAGCAAACCTATTAACTGCCCATAACTGGCCATATATGATGGCATTCACACGTTCATAACCGCTACTAGGAAAATACTACAAAGATGTACACATTCAAATTTTCATATCTTTGACTAAGGTGTGAGGATAAAATGTGTCAAAAACTATACATATTTACATACTAGCCAAATGCCACTTTTTGCAGGTATTCAATATCGATATCGTTAAAAAATCCTTTTATTTCTTAATACAATGACATTACCATGCTCCCCATAACCATGTTTTTATCGTAGTTGGGTATAGGAAACAAATGAGTTGTAAGTAAGAAATTGTAAGTACATAACTACACTATTTCAAATTGCAGATTGTTGTTTGTTTTGAATATTTAAAATATATTAACAGTCAAATGATCAATCATATGTACCTTATTATACTATTAATTTAAATCACTCACCATAGGTAATCAGAGCTTGCACAAACAATTCACAATATTTCTTATCTAAAAAGAAAACAGAACAAGTTTACGTTAGCCTCAACACTCAAATATTTATGTCATAACGTAGGTCAAATACTCGTACTACAATAACATAAATATTTGAAAACAAAAGCATCTAGATGTTGGCATATTTGGAAACATGTATGATATCTGATTATAATATCATCAAACTGATAGGTAGTTCAGTCTCATATGAGATAATATCAAGCAACTTAAAAGGATGTTAGAAATAATTAGCTCACATTAATTTAAGTACCTGAAGATACTTAATGTTTGGTTTTACTGGATAATTGCAGTTTTACAGTTTAAAGTAACACAAAAAATATTAATTATGAAAATTTTAAATAGAATCGAATAGAAAAACAAAAGAATAAAACAAAAGAACAAAAAAAAAACACAAAAGAGGTGGAATGCTTTGAGTTTCCAGTAGAAGTCGAAAAAAAAACATAGCAAACAGGTTTAAAAAAAGTTTTTTTTAACTTTAATATAAAAAAGACTGTTAGTGCAACTCCTTAACGCTTATATATTAAACAAAAGAGGATTTTGTCGTACCTACAAGTTTCGTGGTTAACCAGCGAACTGTTTTTTGTGGCACATTGTGATGATCTTCAAATATATACGCAAGCTCCGCTAAGCAAATTGTCTGAAGCTTTCTCTGTTTTGAACTTGGATTTGGCGCGGGTTTGTGAATGGAGCAGCCAGTATGGACTTGATGTTAATCCATCAAAGACCAAAGTTATTGTTGTCGGCAATCCCAGGATGCACTCTAAAATTGACTGGTCTGATTTACCTGACATCAAATTTGATGGTGTTTTACTTGCAATCAGTGCTTGTGTTAAAAACCTAGGAATTATTATTGAAAGTACTTTATCCTGGGGCCCTCAACTACGCGAAGTTAGTAGGAAAATGTTTGCATCGGCGGGCTCATTGCGAAGACTTCGTAACTTCCTACCAACGTCACTAAAATTGCGCTAGCTAAATACCTGCTTCTCCCTATACTCGATTACGCTGATGTCAGCTATCTCGATATCACTGAGGAGCAACTTGATAAACTTGAACGCCCTCAAAACTTCTGCATTAGATTTATACTTGGTTTACGCAAATATGAACATGTGACTCAATATCGTAAATTACTCAAGTGGCTCCCAATTCGACTTATATATTATACATTATTTATTATATATTATTTCGACTTACATATTCTTTCCATACTTTATAGTATTTTATTAAATCCATGAACCCCTCCTTACTTAAAGGAACGTTTTGTGTTCCTCAGTGACACACATCTGAGATCCTTAAGGTTGTCGGAATCTTTGGAGCTAATGTATATTTATACACTACGTTAGTTTCAATACACCTAGACTACCCACTGTTTCTTCTTATCTACTGTCGATTTGTTCAAAGGTTGTTTGATTCAAAGGTTGTCTGTAAAAGAGATTGCTATTAGCAATAAGACCACCAATTGTACATATCCATCTGTAATATTTAACCAACTTTCTGTAATTGGTGTACAATAAAGCATATTCTATTCTATTATATTCTATTGTGGTTGCATTGATGAGAAGTGAGAAACAAAACCGACACTGAAGCGGTTTGTATATTGTGTCAAAATTTGAGCTCAATCAGTGCAACAAAACGAGATTTTTAAGCGTACTTGAAACAACTTTATATTTCATCATCATCATCATCAGCCTATCGCAGTCCACTGCCGGACATAGGCCTCTCCTTTATATTTAAATATATATATATATATATGATAATTCTTACATAAAGACCACCGGGGGTTTCTTATATAGCAGAAAACGATCGTCCTTTTTAATTGGTGCAAATAAAACAAGTGTTTTTTTCAGCCTTAAACTCAAATGTCAAAAGCCGTCCAATGCTGTAACATTCTGTGTTCGAATATCTAAGATGGATCAAATAAAATAAGTTTCTATCATTAACTCTTTGACGAAAGAATAAGGGTCAATTGAACTGAATAAATACGAATACTATATTTTAACTTTCTGTCAATGAGAAAATTATTTATAAACGATATAAATCGTACGAAAAGGCCGATACTGACCAGCAGCTCGCAGCATAGTGTACATATATATCTGAAGTCAAATGGAACTTTCACACCTACCTTACCGCTAACAACATTGCTATGGGCAAATACATATAAATGAAACCGGTGATATGGAGAAATAAGACTATGAAAGCTTAGAAGTGTAAAGAACGAAAGAAGTATAAGTCGAGAAGAGTGAAAGTTTGGTGATTTCCAATACTTGATGTCAAATCTGTGCACCGATAGCTATTATTTAAAGAAAGAAATAAATTGCATAGAATTACTGAAAGGACTAGTAATAGATGTTATTGTTTTAAATCAGACTGATGTGTTTGAGACGTGTGAAATTATAATTATCGAAATTTAAGCTCAGTTTAAAAACGATGGTGAAACCATTGAACACGTGTTAAAATAGTAACACTTGTTTATTTTAACAACCTTTTTTCCATTTGGAAAACGGCAAAACAATTAGCATAAGATGTTATGCAAGTTAAATCGTTTATCAGGGAAACACGCCTATAACTCAAATTGACTCGACAAGGACAAAGCAAACTACAGACATAAAAATAAAAATATGTGTTTGTGTATATCGTAATAAGCGCTCCGAAACTTGAATGCATGTGTGCCTGCACAATTGATACGAAATAGTTGTGAACTCAGTAATAAAGACGCATCTAACTGCAACG
This sequence comes from Arctia plantaginis, assembly GCA_902825455.1. Classification (NCBI taxonomy): domain Eukaryota; kingdom Metazoa; phylum Arthropoda; class Insecta; order Lepidoptera; family Erebidae; genus Arctia; species Arctia plantaginis. The sequence goes on from CADEBD010000300.1 coordinate 7,963,471, forward strand.
GTTATTTTATTAAATACTCAACACGAGAGAAGAGTATTTTGTAACATAGTCTACGGGATAAATATTATATCAAGTGAAAGTTCATATGGAGGAATATTAATAGTGGCCAAGGTAAACCAAAAACAGTATTCACAACTCATAAAATATTAATTTTTTAGATGATATGACTAATTTAAAATTTTAATAATTTCATGACTTAGATATAAATTTCAACTTATTTTACACACTGACTTTAAAAATACTAATGTTAGCAAAAGTAGTTGAGTAATAATTATTCGAATATCTCTTCAGAAATGGACAACAGTAATGTATGTTTTTAAACAAAAATGACAGTATTTTTTTATTATTAGTGTTAGAGTGGATCCATTTATAGTAACCTACACAATCACAATCAAGGTGAAAATAATTCATAATATCATTTACGTATTACAGTATGATATTAAAGTCATTTTATTAAACGTATCTTAACAGTGAAGGTAGGAACTAAAATAAAAAAAAGTAAGATACCATGTTATTTAAATACCTTTGTCAACTTACTTAGGGAAATAACATGTTATCATAGGAAACTGATCAAATAACTACAAAGACAGCCCTCGAGTAGTAAGACATAAGGAAAACTTTAATATACGCTATACCTTAAGGCGAAATAGACTAATTCTTTGTTTTAACAGGTCATTTTACGTTAATGATATGTAACAGTTGAAACTATTAATTGGTCAAAACTACTTTTAATTGAATAAAATGTCTTTAAATAAGTAGTTCATTTCGACTGCAAACTGATTATTGTCAATCGGCCATTGTTGTCTCATGCTGCTCATTGTTGTCGACCGGCTGTCGAGTCTCCGGTCAATGTTTCTTAATGATTTTGTTAAACTAAAGTATTATTTAATGTTTATTGGATTTAACTGAAACATAATAAATAAATGTGAACATTGTGGTATATACCAATTGTTGGTAACCTTTGTGGATCATATTTAATATTTGATTTGTCCCCACAGACATTGCGTGTTTGGGCTGGGGTATTTTGTGTGTATAACATTAGTGAATTCTGACATGATAATGATTTCTTAAAATAGACTGATGACACAATAATAAATGTATTTTAAAAATAAACAACAATACAAAGTTATATATTAATAGATAGTTAGATATAGATATAGAAAGTTATGAAGTAAAAAAAGGGATGTACTATCCACCTCCTGGCTTCATCTGGCGTTAGACAATCTGTCGGATTACCAAACCGCATTATGCGAGCCCAAGTCGAAGAATTTACTAGCAGCCACAAGAGATTGCTACTATCTAGTTATGACCGCTATATTAACTCCAAGAGGCCAAATTATAGAATTTTCACACAATATACAAATGTTTGATTATGCATTATGGTATGACAGCAGAATATTTTACTATTATGAAATATAGTAAACATAATAATAAGTTATTAAAACAAACATTTACAAATCACATAACACTAAGAAAACCATTTTAGCTAATCAAAATTGTAGGCTCGCCTCGTGCCTTGCCTCGCAGCTCGCGTGATTTTTGCGATATAATGATTGTCTGATCACAGTCTCGCTATGTGTTTAGTTCGCTTTTTCCCAAAAGATTTGTTACTACGAATATTATAAAAATGTAAAGTTATGTTGTCAAATTGAGTTTGTAAAAACAGGTTACGATAAATAACCTTTTTTGTAAATCAAATTTATGTTTACGTAATTGCTACGAGGTGTGTAATGTATTAGTTTTAAAAATGTATTAGTTCACCATGATCACACTACTCACCATTTTTGAGGCATTTAAAATCAATAATAAGACTAACAAGATTATATAAGGTAGGTAGGAGATTTCACAACGGCTATGTGTTCTCGTTTGACGTCAATACTTACCACGTGATCTGCATTCAGTATTTTGGTGTCTTTTTGTCACTTTTAACTTTGATGATGTTTTCATAGAAATCGGAGCAATTAACAAAAAACGGATTATATGAAAATAAAATTAAGAATAAGACTATGAGAGATAACCTAGTAAGAATAAAAAAATTAGAAAACAACAAAAAAAATCAATTCATTCCAATACCGTGGGTCTTGCTATTTTTCTACCTCTTTTATAATATTATGTTAGTTTGGATCATTCGTGGATGATACATTTATATAGCGCTTATTTGTAGTACTTTAATAGTAAAAGAAATAAAAGTTGACAAACGTTAAAATTAACTGCCAAGTCCGGATAATACTTTTTTGCTTAGTTGAATAATACTTTTTTCTTTATTTCAGGCCTGCAGTATGTGCTAAAGTATTTATAGCACTGTCTATATTTTTGACCTACCCTTTACAATTCTACGTGGTTATTGACGTCTTTAACAGATACACTCTGCCTCGCGTTAAAGATAATTATAAACAGATTACACAAATAACCGCTAGAATCATAGGAGTGATTTTTTGTGGTAAGTAAGAAATGTTCTGTAAGTTTTATGGATGTATCAAATGAGGCGGTTTCATTTTATAATAATTTTGTAGTAGCTTTGATTTGTGATTCATTATAACAGTACATGATATTATCAATTTTATGAATCAACTGATGTAATGATAGTTGTTCAGTAAATGTGTAACTAAAAGGTAAAATATAGATTTTTAATAATATAATATAACGCGAGAAAGCCGCACGTTTCGTAACTGGTAGCAGTCCCGCGGTCGAAATGAGTAGTACATTGGGACGGATATTTAAAAAAAACAAATAATGACTACGGGAAGTACTTGGGTCATCAAAAAAAAATAGAAATTATACAAATAAAACTATTTTTATAAACCGCAATATATTTCTTTTCAATAATTATTTTAACATAAAAATAATTATAGTATCTATAGGGAAATCCGGGACCGCGTAGCAGTATTTAATCTGTCAAATTATAATTGTATTCAATCAACCCCTTCAACTAAATACAAAAAACATCCATGACCGCCGCACCCCGCAATTTCTTTTATAGAAAGCAGAAAAGCTTGTTCTATAATATCATGTGGTTTATAGTGTTTGTCCACATTATATTTAAAAGATCGCCCTACATGCCCTATCTCGATCTTTATGATGATGTAATCTGATCTGTACTATTAGTTTGAAACTCATAATTTCATAATTTATAATTTATTCGAATTTATTCGAAGCACATTTTTTCGCAATTGAATAGAATATGTTCCATACTATTCCGTAAAAATTTGATTATTGATTTTAAAATTGATGTACATGGTATTTATCTATACTAAGAAGATTTAGATTTTTTGATGAGCTTTGATTATTCTGATGACATTAAGGCCGTTAAGATTGCAAAGAGTTTTGCAGGACATCACAGCATCAACAATAACTCGTAGGTGTTATCATACCTTGTCAAGCGTCAGTTATAGGTATATGCTGTTGCAGCCAGGTCCTAGAGCTGTGTTCACAAAATATAATAGAAATAATGCCAATAATATAGTTATGTTGTGCCCATTAAAGCAAGGAATAATTTTTGATAGTTTTTAATTATGATAACTGTCCATGTTTTGGACCACCACTAAAGATAAGCAGACAACAAGTGCTACCAAATACAAAGCTGATTAAAAAAAAGCAAGAATTGGTAATTTTGTGGATGAATAAATGTCTGTTTACGATGAGATTGAACAATGACAACACAACTTAACCCAACAGTCCATCACAACAGTCGAACATAATTAAATAAACTATGTAAAAGTACCTCCTTTCTAAGGAGAGGCCTATGTCCAACAGTGGACTAGTATAGGCTGTTGATGATGATGATGATGATGATGTAAAAGTAGGTATACTGCGTGTAAATACGGATCATGAAGTGTGAAAAAGATTATGAAAAACAGGGTTAAAAATATTTAAACAACTGACATGACCTAGATAACTCTTTCACAAGATACGCTTAACGTTACAAGGATATGTAACTAACGAATTTTGTAATAATTTATTACATTAAAACTTTACTCCGTGAATTTCTCATCTAAAAAGGTTATTTTAGGTACCAACAATAATAATATATAAGTAACTGAATAAATCTAATCATTGTTTCTTCAGTGGGAGTTGGCATAGCATTACCGTTGCTGGAGCAAATCATCAATATCGTAGGCGCTTTGTTTTACTCTATCCTCGGGCTCATCATCCCCGCTGTCATCGAGACTATCTTCCGCTGGAACAACCTTGGCAAATTTAACTGGATTCTTTGGAAGAATTCTCTTATAGTAATGTTCGGGTTTACCTGCCTTATTTCCGGATGTACGGTTACCGTTATGGACATCATTAAGCACCTACAACAAAAAACTGAGTAACATGTCAGTTTACACAAATTATTCCAGTATAATACATGTAATTTATTAATTATATAGTGTCTTCTTATTTCCCCTAATTCGATAAGTGTTAACCATTTTATTCCATTATAATTACATAAAAAATGCAGAAAATCAGACAAGTAAGTATGACTTAAGTCCTGTGAGTTTCAACTCCATGATACACTTTCATCGAGAATCGAAATGCATGAATAATAGTTATGATCATACTGATTATAATCATAACAAAGAATTCACGGAGTATTTATTGGCATCACGGGTGTTATTTTTTATTATAATTTGATTTCCGTACTTGCCTTCAATTAAACAAGTTGGCAGACATTTATATTTATGGTTCTAAATATTATTTCCTTTGGGAATCAACGCATCAATAGGTATCACATACCTTTGAACTGTCTGACGTGACTGTGTGACGACCAGGTTGCATTGGCAAGATCATAGACTTAATCTAATTTCCTTAAGTCATGTGTGCATGTGCATTTATTAATGACTTTAATTTTCGAAGTAATCAAAATCATAACATAAGAAACTTACCATTATGTTAATATAGAATGCCTTTTGAGTCTATTCACAATAATGGGGTACCTTTTGGGGGCTTTCCTGTGCGGCAATCCCCTCGGATACCACCCACTGGTAGTTATGTCGGACTCGAACCGACCAAAAACCGCACGTTGTCTCGGGTACCAGTAGCCGGGGAACCAGGTGTACCCTAGAAAGGAAATCCTTGGTACCCCGACGTAGTAGATGACCCCTCCTATGTGGGAACCCCCATGTTCCCTCTGTGCTCCCGAATAGACGCGCGCTCGCCGCCACCCCGGCCTGCTTCTTCTAAGGTGACAGATGATCTCACCTGTCACCCCCAGGCCTGCGCTTATGGGGGAAGGAGATCGTTCTGCGACCTGCGACGCCTGAGTCGTCAGCGGTACCTAACCCGTTTTCTTGCCTGATGGGCCTGGAGAGTTCTAAATCACAAGGTTTAGAACTCTCCAGGCCTGCTAGGCTCGGAAACCGAATTGGAGGAGCGGGACCGAACAGCCTCGTCCCGATCCTCCATCTCCTTCGCATGCTAGCTCGCAGAAGAAGACGGCGGAGTTCCACGGACTCTCGCTCCGCACCATTGCCGCAATCATGTTACCGAGCCAGAGAACTCCTACCCCGATGGACGCCACGAGGTCACCTCTTCTCCACCCACACACACAGTCCGGCCACCGCAGTCAGGCGTTGGCTCCTTGCGGATCAGACACAGGTGATCCTCAAAGCATCCTTTCCCATAGATCACTTGCGTCAGCCGGTATGACAGGGTCCCGTGATATCTTTCGAGCCGATCCTCCATAACGGGAATAATGGGCTACCCTGAGGAAAAAATATTGCCATGAAATAATAAAACTTACTGTGCAAAATAGAAAATCTAAATTATTCTTATACTCGTACCATGTTAGCACACATACAACGTCATTTTAATGACACCTTGCTCGGGTCCTCACATCGTCTTGATGACAACAAAGAGACATATTACATTGGTAAATAACGTGACAAAAGTCTATATTTATATAAATATTCTATCCTTATTGCCTTGTTACCTTAATCTGGCGAAAACCTAAAAATGCTATGTATTCTGTGTTAGTGTTGTCTGTGCCAAAAACAATAAAATAGACACATTAACTAATGTTAAATTGTTACTTAATAGTAACAATTTAACATTAGTTAACTGCAGCTATTACATATTTTACACCTAAATTTGTCAGTTCGAAGTAGTTTTGGTGTTCTATGGAAATAATGAATACATATAAAATTGTAACTAAGTACGTTTATCCGTTTTCTAAAACTCGCAGTACCTATGTTCAGTTTGGATACCACACTGGCTTGACGGGTTGGTATAGGATTTGTTTCAAGTTTTCCTCCTCTTTGCAGTGCTGTTATCCTGTAGAGTTTGCTACCTTTGTTAGTTGGCTCTTACGATACCTACGGGATGAATAGGTATGGTGATACTCCATATTCTTAATCCTTCACCACACCGACAATTGTAGAATATATCCCAGAATATTACTATTACATATTGAGAACATAATCTTGTTTTTAGTGATGCAAAAATGGCAAAAGACCTTTTATAAATATTGCAAAAGTTTTCTTTTTTTTTTTTGTTTATTAAACTAAAATCGAAATGCTTTAGGAACATTAATTTAGTCATAGTGATTATTCTAACAATATGATTATTAGTGATCGATAGAAACTTGGGCTGTGCTTCAGTCTCTCTAGCGGTGCCAAATCGATTTTCGGTGCATCAAAGTGTTGAAGTGTTTGTACAAGAACGCTACCATATCAGTCCGTCTACAGGACCAGTGATCGAAACCTATCCAACTTTTGCGAAAAGTGAGGCAGGATCTTCAGGTTTCTGGACTAGAATGGACTAGAAAATGTATGGTGAATGTATCAACCATCTTCGATTTTCTAATGACATAGTAGTCACGACTGAAACCATGGAAGACCTTAGCAATTGTACTAAGGTCTATCATGGTTTCAGCCATGACCCACTCGTTTAGAGACCCAAGTAATACTAATTAGTAGGGTCTCGAAACGAGTGCTTCTTAAAATGAATATGTGTATAAGACGAACATTATGTCGAATGCCCACGCCCACGCACCCACTCCAGTGAAAATTGGAGACTCCACATTCAAAGTTGTTGACGATTACGTATACTTTTATTTTGTTTTTTTTGTTTTTGTTGACGGGGTGGAAAATCCCTTCGGATCTCTGGCTCCTTGGGGATTAAGAAGCCAAGAGTATGTGGTGTTTCCACTAAAATCTACCCCGACGGCTGGACTCAGCGGACCATGTTATTTCAGTTCCCCCCCATATTGACACCACGCCTAGAAAAGGTCCAACTTGGAAAGTCTCAAGACAAAAGTTTTTGACCAGTGTGTGTTGCCAGTGATGACTTATGGCACAGAGACGTGGTCGCACACAATGGGCCTTAAAAGGAGGGTCAAGGTCACCCAAAGAGCAATGAAGAGGGCAATGCTCGGAGTTTCTCTGCCTGATCGAATCAGGAATGAGGAGATCGCAAAGAAACCAAGGTTACTGGCATTACCCGGACAATCGCCAAATTTAAATGGCAGTGAGACGGCCGATGGGGCCAAAAAGTTCTATAGTGGTCACCACGTACCGTAGGACGGAGTGTGGGACCCTACAAGATAATCTGACGACCTGGTGAAGGTCGCGGGAAGCCGTTGGATGTGGGCAGCACTAGACCGGTTGTTGTGATGAGCCTTGGGGGAGGCCTATGTCCAGCAATGGACGTCTTGTGACATGATAATGATGTGTGATTTTAGAGGAGGAGACTATAGGATGGAAGACGATGACTGTTAAGTTTTCCCCTTGTAGAATATTATAATAAAGTACGCCAAAATATCCTTATCAAAAAGAGCCTTTTATTCGACTAATAAGACAAACAGAGCGTTTAGCTACTTCAAGTGGACTTTTTATAATATGTAGTCTGATTTTGTACTTGACTGTGAAGAGGTCACAATTGTGGTAAGACGATAATTAAATACTCGTATAAAGCTAAACAAAGTAGTAGTTACCTAGGCACCAAAACTCAATGTATCTCTACAGTACGATTGTGGCCTATGCTAGACCTTCGAAATGACCCAAATCTTTTTCCTCCCTTTTTAAAGAAAACACTAAAATGTAGTCTTCTTTTACATTTATTTTTCAAAGTATCACATTATTTACAACCTTAACATAGGCCAAAACAATAACTAATTATTGGCTTGCATAACTACACTTGTTTGAATAAATGCATCTCTGAGTTACTGCTGTACAGCTGGATAGAAATGGTCAAGTGCATCTGGCTATTATGACAGTCTGCTCCGCACTAACATACAATCACAAGCTTACAAAAACAATATAGTACCACAACCATTGTCCGCACTCGAACAGTGTGTATTCCATTGTTATAAACTTAGTGATCAGTTAACTGTATAAATTAGACCTTTCCATAACATTGTGTGTCAGCTTACATGAAATATTCGAAATGTGATAAACTTCAAATAATTAAATTTGCCTCATTTGAAGAATCGTAATTCAAGTCGTGATCACCTGCAAGACTCGTCTCGCCTTTAAATCATTGTAATGTTATCACACATAATCAAAAAGACTTTAGAATATCTTTTTTACTTGTGAAAGTTCAATATTCCAACAGCAAATCAAACTAATTATGAACCACTTCAAACATTTTATTAGAAAAAACAGTTTGGACATAATCCAATGTTTTATGAGTTTGTTTTACTCGTCAAAGCCGGTTTAAGTTTTCTCGGAGAATGTTTTTCTTTAATATCGGTATATCAGTGCACATGAGTCAATGTACAGCGTATTTATTACACTTGAATGTAAGTCTATAGATGCTGTAGTGTACTTATCATGAGCGGCTTATAAGAGCCACGATATAATATCATCCAGCATTGTAGGTGAGATTTTAACTGTGACAGTGTGTCAGCATTTAAAACGGTTTTCGTTTTTTAATATTTATTTTAATGTAATATTTATTTAATTAAATACCTATCCTCGACTAATGCAAAATCATATTTAATCAAATAAATATTTTTAAATCGGTTACGGTTTTGATAAGCAAATTGAAACTTTAAATTAATTTTGTGTAAATTTATCAAAAATATGTAAATTGTAAAGGTGTAAAGTGACTGTAGTGTAAAATAAGCTATATCTTAAAAAGTATTTCAGTTTATTGAATACATCTAGATGGACTGAGAGTGTAACTGCTTAACTTTAATGATGCCAATAAAAACTTAAGATAATGATGAGTGCTTCAAGGATTTTATCTGACTAATAAGATAAGTACAATTATCATAAAGGAATTTACTATCATAAAATCTTGGTCGTAGTTATGGAAAAAAGCAAAACACACCAGATGAATTCATAACTGATTTGTGAACATAAATCGTGACGTGACAAAACACAAGGCGTGCCTTAAAAAATAATCACTCATATAATTACTGGAATGAGACAGGCAACATTAAAACAAATATTTGTATCGAATGCCTTATATCAGTTTCTTGAAGTCTAAACCTGTAAATTGGCCACCATGGTTATAAAAGGTACAAAAACCCTGGATAGTGAAGATTATAACCCTTATGAACACCGGCAAGTGGTTAAGCCAAACTCGTAAGTACTTTTATTTAATCTTGTAGAGAAATTTGAAGATTATATGTTTTTTTATTCATTAACTTAAAGTACAATACCTAAAATTAACTAGTTTCTTGTCATGCCCAAAATCACAACTTTCATGTTCCTATAATACAATGTTGTTCGACCCTTTACTAAAGTGGTTTTTCACAAACACCTTTATGTACACGAATTTCAAAATCCTAGGGAAATGGTCGTGCACTTAAACGGAAACTATAACACACGGACACAAAATAAATGTGTTTATTAATTTAACCTTAAACCTTTAATTTTCTAACTTTTGCCGCGATAAAAAGGCCAATGATTCAATACCAATTTAGAGCAAGCACTCTTTCTACTCAGTGTGTTACTCATTCTTTACAACCTTATCAATGTCACAACACATTGTTTGTTCAACATACGAGTATCACCCTATTACAATGAAAACCAATCGTTATTACTGAAATATTACGCATATCCGTTAATGAGAAAAAAAAACACAGCCCAACGATTTATATAATGCATTTATTTATTTTTCAGAGACATTAGATCTTTAGCGAACCTATTAAAAGCTTCGCTAGGGTCTGGCCTACTTGCTATGCCCTTAGCATTTTCAAATTCGGGCTGGTTAATGGGAATTATCGGCACTATTGTTATAGCATTTATATGTGGACATTGCGTACACATATTCGTAAGTATAAAACCACCATTAAATAGTTTTTAATCATCGGTTAAGATAAAGCAATATCAAAAAATATATACTAAATGAATTTCTTCTACGTTATGATTATCGTGATAGCAAACAGGTAAAACTAAAAACCAAGGCACAACATAGCCTATCCGGGAAATACATATTTACACCTATTTGTCTTTTAAGAATTTTGTCTTCTCGGTAACTACTTCTTAAGTTTAACTTGAACTGGTTTCAAGGTCCTCGTACCACATCAAACTCTGGATCCAGGTGTAGACCTGGATCCAAAGTTTGAGATAAAGGAGTAGTCTGTTTATTGAATTATTCCGTATTGCATTCCGAATTGTTTGACCACTGAAACACAGACCACATTGAAAATTGTTTAAAGAGTCTTCGATATTATAAAAAAATAAGTAGGTATATATATTACTGTAAAACTATGAACTACGGCAAATATTAAGTTTAGCGCCTGGGTAAAGTTCAAGTTTTAGTAATCTTGAATAATAATAGTAATTATGAGTATGAATAATGATAGTATGATAACTTATTATTGTAAAAGTTAGGTTAGGTTATAATTTTTAAATCACACTGAAATTCTATTAGTGAGAAAAACGAATAACACTAAACAATTATTCTTTTTAGATGAATATACTGTTTACCCTGGTTAAGATAACAAAATCAGTATGTTTTATGTAATTTCAAACCGCAAACAACCTTGCAACGGTTGTTTGCAGTTTGAAAAAACTATGTGTAGTTATATTACTTAGGATTATGATTACAAATATTTACTTCTAACAACATTCACAACTACAAAAATAATGGTGTAGTAAAAAATACTGTAGTAAAACCTAAATACTTTTATTTCAAGTATCAATTACCACCCATATTATGTCGCAACTCCGTAGACATTCATTCGTAATATAATTATTAACATACATAATAAACTAAATTACATTACAATTTACCATATTAACATTAAATCATTTGTAAAACAGAAAAATTCACAGTACAGACAACATCATAAGGGCAAACTAGTCTGTCTACTATCATCGCTAGGACGGAATTGTCTGATCCATTGCAGGATATGGGACGGAGCTGTCCCACATCCTGCGCTCCACTTGTGCATGGTTGTAAAAATTCAGAATAAACGATGAGCACCAACTAATACCGACTTTTATCAGTTAGTGAATTTAAGGTTTTGGCCAAATTTTGAGATTTACCGTAGTTCAGGGTTTTATAATAGTGTTTAGTTTATATACTAATGCGGAACGTATCTCTTCAAGCTAACATTTTAATATTAATTTAATTTTTCTACTTCCCTTAGTATAGTTTTTTATTAGTTTTACTGTAGTTTTTTTTAAATACTCCATCAATTAACCTAATAACTCACTTAACCTAATCACTTAACCTAATCACTCAGATAGAGACAAGTTCCTCGATATTTGCTCTAATTGAGACCACACTTATGCACTTTTAACAGTTTTCCTTTTTTGCAGGTTAAAACGTCACGAGGGTGTTGTCGGTTAGAACGCAAACCTTTACTAAGCTATTCAGAAACATGCTACTCGGCATTTGCGAATGGTCCCAAATTCATGCGCACATTTGCAAACTTTGCTAAGTAAGTTCTTGGTACTGTTAAACCACGGATTGTTACTTACATAACATTACATTTGATATAAATATTAAAAGCATAATGCGCATGCACTTGTGATTAATCTTCGCTAAGCTATCAACACAGAAAAAAATAGTGCTGTTCGTTTATACACCAACGATTTATGGATCATCACAATTATTCACTTTAAGGGATACACAATTTGTTTATTTATACTTCACATAGACTAAGGTCCATCTTTGATTTCCACATTATTTCCATTATAAAACTTTATGCATCGTGTCCATAAAAATAAACAGTTTGGGTAAGTTGTAAGTATAAGATTATTATTATTCAGAATATAATACATATTCAACATTAGAATGTTTTATACCTGGTTTGACACACAAACGTATTCATTTTCCTGTATTACAGGAAAAAAAATATGTTTGTATGTATTGTTGTTATAAATTGTATGTTGAGTAAATCTAGGAATGCTAAGTGTGGTTTTACAACAATTGAACAATTGAACAATTCTAGGATAAGATATACGAGTCGCCTCTGGCGAATCGCTTTGATGTTTTAACATTGCACATGAACCGACATATGGAATTATCCATAGGTGTTGGGTTGCAATTTTCAATTTAATGTGGAACGAGAGGCTATGTAGCACAGGAGTTAACAACAGGCATCGCGCTTTCAAAGTTGGCACCTGCATTTTTTTATTTTAAAAATCATAGAACGAAGTCGTCGCACGGAATATAATACGTATATAATTAAGAATTTGTTATGCCTTTCCGTAATAATAGATTTGTGTTTATTAACTACTATATAATTCTTCTACTGTAAAGCACGTTCACAATCTGAGTTAAATACCACTAAAGAAATAGTTTACTTTAGTGGTATTTCCATGATATGATAACCTTGACCTGATTCTGCAGCCAAATCTTGGTATCTTTTTTTTTTAAATTACACTAAGAAACGATCCGTGTAGTGTCGGATTAAGAATACAGAGTCATCCTAGTCATCCTATTCAACCCGTGAGTGTTGTTAGAGCCGACTAAGGGAGCAAACTGCGCAGGGCTACAGCACTGCAAAGAGAAGGAAAACTTGAAACAAAAAAGTTTCCATACTGTTTACGTAGTGTTTCCAGAATGAATTTTAGGTCACGAGGGCAAGTATCATTAGAATGGCTAGTTAATGTCCCTGTCCTAGATGCATTTCGAAAGCGACGTATGGCCAGGGTCCTTACCTTAGCTCCCTCGCACTATCCGTTTGCCCCGTCCAAACCCGATTGCATTCGTAAGAAAGATTGACATCAGGCGAGTGGCTCTAAACAAAATCAGCAGAAACCCCTTGGAATTTTACAGATTCCTCTCAAACTTTAAACTTAATGACTTTAATCGGGAGTAAATCCTCTGGTCCTATTCATGTTATTCCATGACACTCGTATAACCGAACATGGCATAATACTTACTTTATTTTTTTCAGAATGTTTGCAGAATTTTCTTTGTTCTTTACATACATCGGTGTGTGTTGTATATTTACTGTACTAATAGCTACTTCAATCAAACAGGTAGGCATACTAATAATCAAATTTTTCCCTCTAGGCTTTAAAGAAACTTCAAGGATGCTTATATTATTCTTTACTTATTTTTCATTACTCCTTGTGCTTCTATTTTTTGTACCTTGTGTTGAACCGTTGTGTTAAAAAACAAGTGTAGGAGAGTAATGTGAAGAAGTTAATAACTAAATTTAATCTAATAATCAAGGTTCAACATCGGTTTAAAATAGCTAGATTATTTAAATTTTAAAATTTAAATTATGTTATTGCAGTAGGTTTAATGAACAATATAGGTGTATATATAAATATACACCTATATTGTTCATTAAACCTACTGCAATAACATGTCGAATGGTAAATTGATAACTCCCTGCCAAAAGACATTAAAAAGAAACAGTTCTAAGTGTAAGATAAAAATGAACCTTAAGCAATTCTCAATATAAAGGAAAATTTGGCAATAAATAACATTCTTTGTTTCAGCTCTTGGACACTTACGTCTCAACTGTTATTTTATCTGTGGAGTTTTATTGCTTAATTCTACTAGTTCCCCTATGTTTAATGGTTCAGATCAGGCACCTTAAATGGCTAGCACCGTTTTCGTTGTTGGCAAATATTATGCTATTTGCTACGTTTGCTATCTGCCTGTATTACATATTTGGAGAAAAATTAACCTTCACTGACAAGGTTGCTGTTGGACACTTCTCAAGATTTCCTGCATTTTTGTCGTGAGTCATTTAATAATATAGTTCGTTTTAACTGCATCAGACATAATGTAAACAAATCTCTTTATCATATCACCCATTTTATTACGACATTACAGTACATACGTATTAAAAAGTAAGTTTCCCGAGTAAAGCAAGTTTTAGGTTGAAAGAAAATATGTGTTCATTCCTTGACTCCATTTTTCGTCATAGTCACCTAAGACTTACTTTGACGGACCTCTTGATTTCTTCATTTGAACTGCTGGATATCCAAGTCGTCTTTCAAGTTTGTAAAAAGAAAATAGTCACTCAGTGCAAGCACCGGCAAGTGTCGGTAATTGAAAATTTCCCATTTAAACTTCCAATTTTTTACGTTTTCATTTAATGAAATTTTTAAGTTTATTCAGCTCTTTACAATATCGATCCCAGTAAGAAAATTGGCAAATAATACACTTCTTGTCCCAAGAAACCTTCCCAGCAGAATACTCAATTCTCGCCTCTTAGAACCTTCTTCTGGTTTCTTTGATTATCTTCTGATTGATCTGACTGATCGTTCTTTCTTAATTTCTTTACTTTCTCTTTTCCGAAAAAAAAAAAAAATTTTTTTGTCATGCCCATTTATGCAGTAATGGACCTTGTAATCTTGGATAATTTTATTTCAGGAATTCATAATCTTACTTATATAAGTGTAATGGATTGCTCTACCTTATGGTTCATTTATTTTATGTAAAATAATGCGTGATAACCGTTGATCCATAATTTGGTTCTTTTTAATTTAGGAAGTATTTAAATCGTGGTAAAAAAAAACACTAAATAAAAATAGAAGTTTTGTTCTCTCTCATTGTAAATAAAATTAGAAAATTTTATTTACAATGAGTTGTGTTATTGAAAAAAAGTAGTTGATTTATTAATTCAAACCTTAGTCACTTGTCAACCTAATTCTGTATAATTTAAACAATGTGAATATAATTTTAACACTACAGAACTGTTATCTTCGCAATGGAAGGCATAGGAGTTGTGATGCCCGTGGAGAATACAATGAAGAAACCTCAACACTTTCTGGGTTGTCCAAGCGTATTAGTCATTGCCATGACCACTGTGATGATGCTTTACACTATCCTGGGCTTGTTTGGTTACTTCAGATACGGCGATACCCTCAGAGGAACTATTACATTGAATTTACCTATGGATGACTGGTATTTAACGTTAATGGTTCAAAAAAATTATAAAATGTACAACTTTCTTACATAAGCTAGAAAATAAATTTCGAAATGTGGCTAAACTCAAAAGTTGCGTCTAATCTGCTCATGACTTGATCTGTTGTAAATATACAGAGAGCAAAATCTTCAAGCCCATTAAGATTATTTCAATGAATGAATGGATGTTTTTCTGACTATCTTTAGGAAGTTATATTATAAGCATGTTGTGAAAGATAATTCATCTTTAATTTCTTCGGTAATTTTTTTACTATTATATTTCAATATACTATACTAAACGTCCATATTCAAAAAACGAAATTCGTGATATCTACCTGACAACTGACTGACAACAATAAATAGTTTTTGTTTGTGTAGTCCTAACAGAATGAAATATAAATTTATATTATTTTCAGGCCAGCCATTTGTGCCAAAATATTTATCTCAGTGTCTATTCTCTTCACCTACCCTCTTCACTTCTTCGTCGTCATCGATATATTCACGAGGTACTCGGAGCCTTATATCAAAGAAAAGTATCGTAATATTGCACAAGTTGGTGTAAGGGCTTTTGTTGTTTGTTTTTGCGGTAAGTTCTAAACCGTTAAATTTATTATAATAATATCGTGAAGTTCAATATAATTTCCTTAGAGATTACGATCCTATCCATTCTCTAGAGTACAATAAATATGAAAATTCATTCATAAAAAAAAAATGACAATGAATATTCACTTTTTTAGTAAAAAGTACTTATAGTACTTTAGCTAATATTCAGTTACACTAAATAAAACATAAATACAGAAAGGTTTACTTCAAAAAGAAACTACACCATCAATTGATACAATATAAGTTTTTTACTTCAAACATTTAATAAAATGTTCAAACCATGTTTTCTTCGACTTTCAGCGACTGCTGTGCTGAGCGAGTGCTCACATGCAAACATTTGGTCCGACCCGAGTGGGTCGGACCAAATGTTTGTATGATATGCAAATATTTGTTTCGGAGTTGGGTGTTTAATATAAAATATTTATGTATTTACAAAAAAAAAAGTATAAAGGTAGTATATCAGTCAATCTAGCTTTCATAGTACAAGCTCTGCTTAGTTTAAAACTAGATGGCGTTGTGTGTCAGATATCCGAAAATATTATATTAAATGAGATGTCTAGTGGCTTTCGTGAAATTAAAAGAAAATTAAATAAATTCGAAATATACTGATAATAAATAGAGGCACACGTCAGCCAAAAAATGCAATATAGCCGTCCTTAGTAGCAAACATACTCACTATTCGTACGTTTTTATTGCAGGTGGTGTGGGCGTAGCATTGCCCTACTTAGAGCAAATAATAGATTTGGTGGGCGCACTTTTCTATTCCACACTAGGCCTCATCATACCAGGAATCATTGAAACTGTGTTTCGCTGGGATGACCTTGGCAAATATAATTGGGTTCTTTACAAAAACATATTAATCGTGTTATTCGGCATGTTGAGTTTAGTCAGTGGTTCAGCTGTCACTATAATGGATATCATAAAACTTGTCAAATCTGGGTCAGAGTAATTTCATGAATGAATGTGTGATAGTGTATACGTAATAAAAAATTCTGCAAAGAATATACCTAACTTTCTTTTATTTTACACTAGTAATGACTAATAGGTACATTTCAAAATATTCACTCCTCTCAATAGGAGTCATCACGTTATAATTCATGTGAACTTATGTGACTTTGAAAGATTCTGGTAAAGAACTTTAAAAAATGTAATCAAATTATAGTTTAATGGAAAACCATTATGTTTGGTAAGGATGCTGGGTAACAGACACCAATAGTACTTTTGTAGTTTAGCCAATTCAGCAAAAACTGTATATACAAGGTCAGCAACGCGTTTGTGACTACTGAATTGCAGACGTTCATGGGTGGTGATGGTCACTTTCCATCAGGTGACTCGTCTGCCCCCTCTAATATAAAAAAAATACGGCTGTACAATCAGTTTGGTCTCTGAAAAGTTCTTTGAACTGAACAGTACTTTGCAATACTACAGAGATACAATTACGTCAAACGTAGAATCGGTTCCAATACTACGTCTACGTCACCAAATGCCTAAATATACACTCTGTTAGCCCAACATAACGAACAACGTAGTATTGCAATTCGAAAATCTATTTTCAAATACAACGATCTTATTTATGTTTTAGGGTTCCGTAGTCCTAACAAAAAACAATTACAATTTTGCCTGCTAGAAATTTATACTGTGGAGTGGTTAACCATAAGCAAGGTCACAAAGTGGTAATTTTTCTTTTTTAAATTAATCAACAGCAGTGGGTCACTGATCACACGAACATACCGAGTTATGACACTCGGGAAATCCCAGGAAAAAACATTAAACTGTCTTGGAACCCGCAACCAAATTAATCAGAAGAAAATTGGAGGAGTTGGAAATGTAGTAAATCCACTTCCCTATTTGGTAGACAAAATGAAGTAAAATAGAGATACACCCTTTTTAAACAGGGAAGCACTACGGCCACTAAATATTATGGATCCTAAGTAAGCTATATTTGATTTCTATAATATGTTTGGTAGAACCGCCTAAACGCACGGAAACTCACCCTAGTTGGCACAAGATCCCCATAGTATACAGCTCTAGATGACACCTGCAAGCTATTCAGCATTATATTATGTTCATTATACCAAAGACTACATTCCCAGATACAACCGTCCGTGTGGTGACGGATTAAGAATACAGATTGTCACCACCCCTATTCATCCCGTGGGTGTTGTAACAGTCAACTAAGGGAAAAAACTACACAGAACAACAACATTGCAGAGAGAAAACTTGACACAAACCCTATACCAACCCGTCTGGCCATCGTGGTATAGTAGGCCAAAACCTCCTTTCTAAGGAGAGGCTTATGTCCAGCAGTGGACTATTAAAGGCTGTTGATGACATTCCCAGGGGATATGATGAGTTAGGTGTTGAGCATTGACACATTGGTGACTCGACTAATTTAAATGAATACAGTTTGCTCTTAAAGTTACTATGACCTGTAAGAAATTGAGCGACAGAGTGATCCACCTCAAGCCATGTCCTTGACAACCGTTCGCGAACAGATGGAAGGACCTGGTGAAGGTGTCGCCCCAGCGTTGTTGCCATTCGTTTATGAGGTCATTATAGACATCGGACTGCTGGTGAAGCAATCTTGTAATCTTATCGCGATCTCGCGCGCCCAAAAAATTGTATTCCATGTTTTGTTGGCTTGAATAGTACATGGCTGCACGCCTCTACACCTCGAGATCGACCGGAAGCACACCCGCCAGCACCGGCAAAGTCTCAGTGCTAACCGTCCTATATGCCTTGCACAAGAATATCAGTGCAAGTCGTTGGTCTGTCTGTCTGTTTTCCTCGTCTGTCCCATAGTGTGAAATGTTGTTGGATTGATATTTTAAAACCGTTAAGTGAGTGGGAGTGTACAGATTATCTTTCGATTCAACTATCCAATAGCAAAAAAATAAACTAGCGCAAATTTTAAGTGCCCCTCTCACTTGCAACTACGTGGCAAAACATACTTGACCGGTTAAAAAAAATTGAATTATATCGTCATGTCTCTAATCAAAATCAAAATTGTCCAGACTATTTCATTTCGTCGAATCTATTTGTTCAATCGTAACTCGTGGTCGTCGGTTCAAACAGTAAAGTGTACTTCACTGAGTATAGATATACAAGTGAAGCTAAATCTGTCTGGTGGGTATACGGACAAATTGACATTGATTGTCTTAGTCATTGACCTTATATTTAGTACAATTTATTATAGTAAGTATACGAATTGATCACATTTCGTTTAAGAAATAATGCGGCCAAAGGTCCGTTGTGTAAACATTGGAACTTATCGCTTTAGATTTAAAGGGCAATTTTGCATACACGTTGCCGAGGACACAGATAATGATATAGGGAACTTTTTTTCCAGAAAGTTGGTACTGTTTGAGAGGGATAGAAAAAGGGGTTATGTGCTTAATTATGTATAAAGTTCTGTACGCATGAATAGAAAGTATTGTTACAACGAGTTACGGTTTAAACTCATAAGATATTAAGAACTTGTAAGAAACGTAATTTATACTAATTGTTTTGACATGTAAAAACAGATCTCAATATTTACAGAAGAATATTGACAGAAGGAATATATAATCTCAATATTGACAGAAGGGACATATCCCTGAAGAAACACAAGCGGCAGTATTTTTTTCCGGAAAGAAGACACTTATAAATAGCGATTAACCCAACTACCAGTGTAACGCAATCCGAAACCAAGGTAGGTAAGGTAAAGAAATAGAAATATTCTTTTGTTTTTAGTTTTCGCTCTTGCGAACGATTTTACCTATATACCATGTGAAATCAATATTTGTTCAATAATCTAGTTTTCGGAATTACGATTACAAATCACAGCATTACATTACAGCGCACAACAATTTGCTTTATGGGCGCACCCAGTCGGGGAGTGGACAGATCTTTTAAGAGTAAATATAATCTAAAATAACTAGATACGGGGAAGTTAGACTAGACGACGAGACACGACGTTGAAATCATCCACTTTGAAGCCAAATGCGCAGGGCGTTTCTCTGTTCTAATTGTAGCAAATCTACGTTCATTTATATTGCCATCACATGTGGTAATTTATATAACGAAAGCTTCTTGGGAAGTGATGAGAACCTGCATATTTTAAAATAAGCTGGATGGAAAGAAAAAAGTTAGTGTAATCTATATTTTAATTCTATTGCCTTAAATAAAGAAGTTATAATGTCATGAAAGTTCTGAAATATTCAGGTTAATAAATAATTATGGCCGGTCGGATACTCCGGCGTTTCACATGACGAGCTGGGAGCACCTAAACACAATGTTTGGATCGATTGTTTAGGATCATGCTATTAATCGGTAAATTGGTTTAAATAAAATGTACATTTCTACACTATTATCAGGTTAATTTAATACATCGACATCGATCCTATGTGTAACAAAAAACATTGAAACATTTATATATATTATAATAATAATGTTTTAATAAAAATTATTCATACATAATAGATACAGTATAGTCAATACAGTTGTACAGTTGTCACACATATTGTCGTATTTCCAACAGCTAAAATAGATACGTACACCTGTATCTTAGGGATCAGAGTTATTTACATACATTAATTATGTCATACATTAACACTGACTCACAAATTTAAAAATATTGTCGGTATACAAACATACATACTTATGAATTTCATTCAGCGGGTTAAATTCTCTGCCAAAGAGTGTTAGCAATAATCACACATCGGTATTCTATACCTATTTATAAATAAAAAGACTATAGTGTGTGCCAAATGTAAATAATAGATTGAAGTATAGTTTCGAAATTATCACCGAGTGATAGTTCCTGGTCAGATTTCTACAAGACGTTATTTTAACGATATTAAGCAGCTAACGGTTATGAGTTATAAAAAATTCTTAACCAAAAACACGTATGATAAAAAAGCAATACTATCACCATCAGTTGTCAAGTCTTGTGAAAGAAATACTGCACAACTAGAAAATGTACATAGCGTATTCATTCTGACGATCACGACATAGCACACGAAGTTGTACCATTCCTGGGCCTCAATTCTGCTATTTTATGTTTACGCCAAGCCAGTGTCATACCACTGACACGCTATTGAGATGTCATCGAGTAGCCATTGGTATCGGTATAAATATCGGTAGTTGAAAATATATTACGTTTTTTGAGGAAATGATTTATTTGTTTTTATTATAATAAATTATTAAATTATTAAATAAGGAAATGACTTATTTATTTAAATATTTTTTTTATTTTTATTTTTTATTTCAATAAATTATTTCTCTTTTTTTAATAATTTATTTAATTTATTTATTTATTTTAATAATTTATTTATTTCTTTTTTTATAATTTTTATATTTTATTCTTTAATAATTTATTTTTATTTAGAATTTCTTTTTTTTTAATTTAAATTTTTAATAAGTTATTTTAATTGATTTATTTCTTTTAATAATTTATTATAATAAAAACAAATAAATCATTTCCTCAAAAAGCGTAATATATTTTCAACTACCGATATTTATACCGATGCCAACGGCCACTCGATGGCATCTCAATAGTGTGTCAGTGGTGTGACACTGGCTTGGCGTAATAGCAGAATTGAGGCCCTGAGCTGTTACCCCAGGAATTATACAATATTGTACACTATTTCTATTTAGCGAAACAATACGGTACAGTATGGCTATTTTATAAACATTCAGTAAAGTTAAATCACCTGCCTACAAAATAAAAGCTATCCAGCATATCAAGTAATTATTGGAAGCCAAATATATAAAAGTATAAAAAATATTTTATATTACATATATCTAATTAAACGACTATTATTATATTTATTAAACTGTCCAATGCATATTAAGTATCCGTTTTCAAACCTACTTCTTAACAACAATAACCGGTAAGACATAACAAGTGGTGAAAGGTAAATCGTCAAAATATGTATTTAGCTTAATCAAAAGTGGTTCATCCGCACCACTCCTTCGTGGTGGCGATCTAGGTCTACTGATTTTAAAACCCTTTCTACACAACACACTTTCTGACATAATTTTAATAAGTAAATTCCTGCGGTGTAGAGTCAAATTGCTCAATTCAAGGTGATTGAGCCAGGACTGCCAGATTTGAATATGTCAAATCAATTGTGATGAAATTAGTTCATGTTGCAGCTAATTGGCAAATTTTGACATTTTATACCGCGTCAAAGCAGCATACTAAATGATTGTATCCCGTTGTGACTTTTTACAGAAATATTGTTTTAAAGCTCTTTTTAACATGATATTAATATTGTAACATTGAAACTATTACTATTATTATATATATTATTATTACTATTATTAGGGAGAAAGATTTCTACCTTTTGATTTATCTATGTATGTAATATAAAATTTTGTCTTGCTCAATGAAAGTTTTACACATTTGCCAAACAAAAACAAATCAATTAGTAAGTTTTTGGTATATTTCCGTCCAACACAAAAAAAAGATCCAATGAAAATTGGCCATTTTTTTGTGAACACGATGAGGAGCAAACTCATCATCAAACAATCGTGTCATGTTAAAACGGCTTGACAAGGCAAATCATTTAAAGATTGAGAAAATATGTAAAAATGACGTGGTTTAATTAGTCAACCAGTTAATCTTGTCAACCATATTTTTTTGACGAATATATAAAATTTATTTTTCTTTACTATTTATTATTACATAAACAATATGGTCCTGGTACCTCGGGTCATCCACGGCGTGTAGATGACACCCTCTGTTGTGTGGGAACCCCCATGTTCCCTTTGTGCTCCTAAAAGGGCGCGCACGCTCGGCAGCGCGTCTCGCCGCCACTCCGGCCTGCTTCTGCTAGGGTGACAGATGGCCTCACCTGTCACCCCCAGGCCTGCGCTTATGAAGGACCTCCGGCGCCCGAGTTGTCTGCGGGAGAGTTCTAAGCCGCTCCCGGTCTCGCTCTGCCATCTCCGTCGCAAGCATAACTTGCTCGCAGAAGGAGACGGCGGACTTCCACGCAATCTCTGGGGACCAGACCTCGGAAATGATATCCGAAGTCCCATCGATCATCGAGTACGAGCCCTAGATACCTCATCGAGGGCTCGACGCCGATGCGAGTGCCTCCTACTATGAGGCTGGTTCCTTCAGGTGGCTTCCTCCGAGGCCCTTGGAAGAACAAGATTTGTGAACCTCAGATTTGTGCAGAGCCACCTCGAGACCCAGCCGCCGGTCCCCCCCTTCGACTTAGGCAACATTGCCTTAGGGTTGCCTCACGGTGTGTCTTGCCGCACGCCGGCACTAGCGTGTCATCCGCATAACACGTGAGGGCGACACCAACCAGGAAGGCACCACAAAGCACCCAGTCATAGCCGATGTTCCATAACTGTTATTTATGAATTCCTACGATACAAAACAACATCAAATGTAGTGTCGGGAGCTGTCAAAAGCCTCGATGAAGTTAAGAAATTGTCCTTTTTTCCCCCTACTTCTTGTTAAATAAAAACATAGAAATATAATAATAAAACCTCCAATTGTTAATTGTTTTAAAATCTACTTACAATGGGCTTTTTAGAAATGTATAACACTATGACAATTCCCACAAATTTTTGAAATAAATAAATTTTAAAGTATTCAAGCGAACAAACCTGAAATAGACATTCTTAAGAATAACACTTTGTGGTATTAAAAAAATATATTACAATTGTAATTCATACCAAATTACTACATTATATTTAAGTTCCATTCTTGTACTATTCAATAATTGTTTAAAGTGAGTCAATTACGATTTTTGAGAAAAATTATTTTGATATGCCGTTGTCCTACCGTTTTCCATAGTGCGACGCCAAGATACTCCCCGAAGCGCTCGCGAGAGTTGTTTATTTATAAGATGAGCATTTGCACACTAGAAATACCTAAAAATCATTGACTGTGTCACCGCTCACGCAATATGTCGCTCGCGCGCACATGCATACGGTCTCTATCAAAAACAGAAACATTTAGCTAAACCTACAATAAATCAAGTGCTAACTTTGGATTTATAACATCATAACATTA
Source organism: Arctia plantaginis (assembly GCA_902825455.1). Taxonomy (NCBI): domain Eukaryota; kingdom Metazoa; phylum Arthropoda; class Insecta; order Lepidoptera; family Erebidae; genus Arctia; species Arctia plantaginis. The sequence goes on from CADEBD010000300.1 coordinate 7,987,346, forward strand.
CTTTTTAAATCAGTGACAATGTCGAACAGTTACAACATGAAGGAGTTCAGTTCAAGGTAAGTTTAAATTTTAAAGTACATACAATTAATTTATAGGTTTGGACAATTATTTAAAAAGATTTTTCAGTATTCTTAACTTCCTTTATCATTTAGTAATCCAAGTTTTAACAACCAAATACATATAATATACCTATAATTTTATTACCTACATTTTTTTGATGCAGAGCTGTTATATTGGTCTCTAAACTATTTGTAGAGATTTTGTGTAAATCCCACATTCCCTGCAAACTGAATTGGCGCCAAAATTGTGTTATTAATTGTCCTGAATATACTTTTATGGAGTAGGTACTGGATACTTCAACGCATAGTAACTAGTTTTTAATCAGCAAAGTAAACCTGATTTTACACTTTCTTACTTCAATACAAGTAACCACGTCATGCGTGAATTACATTAATTACATATAGCGTGGTATCAGCATGGACTCATGCTAAGACGTAATAAAATGTACTATATCAATTTTGCCTTTACAAAATAATTAATTAAGTTGCCTGATCGACGAGATGTTTCCTAATATTTCAGTCTGTCATTCAGACTACTGAACGTGTTTTTAAAACTTTATTTACATTAATCTACGAATAAGTACGTACTCGTAAATGCCGCCAAAACAAGAATTTTTAAAATATTGTTACATAACTTTATTAGTGACATTATTAATACGTAAAGTTTCTTTCTTTTAGAAAGCAGGCAGCAATTTGGACGATACTGGTGGATACTCACACAGAGTTACACAGAGTCTAACAGTTATCTAAATTGTTGAAAATAGTTTTTTTTCTAAATTTATTTGTGGTCGGCGCAATGAGGTTTTTTCTTGAATTATCCTTCATCACTGGTTAGATATTGCCTTCTTCTTTCTAGTCATATTTTATTTTATGCAGTCCATCCATCTTTTCTTTAGTCGTCCTCTACTCTTACTTTCATATATAAAACCTGGTTCACTACATTTTACTTCTCTCTCGCATTACATTTCTATACCTCAGGTATAGAACCTATGTATGACTATGTGTTGGTGTTATTCCCATAGTGTGTTAGGTAGGTGCTGGTTAATGTCACTCAAATGACATGTAGTTACGAAACCATTAACCTCATTATACGAATTTTTACTTACTAACCATCACATTTAGCCATTTCTATTTGATAATCAAACAAGCTAATTCTGTTTTATTTGATCAATTAGCATAACAAGTTTGTAAGCTACTTGACACACTAATTAATTATGATGAAATGAATTGAAGATGTATGTAAGAAGCATATTACCTAATTGTAAGGAAGCAGTAATGTACTACAGCTCTTCAATCAGAAAACTTTTTTCTTACTAATCTGTTATAACAGATTAGTAAGAAACAAGTTATAACTTATTAATAGTTAATACTAGCTGAGACCCGCGGTGTTACCCACGTTTGTTGTTATAACCGCGGGCAACGCCGCGGGGCGAAGCTAGTCTAAAAAAAGTAGCCTAAGTTACTCCTTATGTCATCAGCTATCTGCCAGTGAAAGTCCCGTCGAAATCGGTCCAGCCGTTCCAGAGATTACCCGGAACAAACAGACAGACAGACAGACAGACAAAAATTGTAAAAAATGTTATTTTGGCATATGTACCGTGTAAACATACATATGCATTTAGTAAAAATCGGTTATTTTAATAAAACAAACAGACACTCCAATTTCATTTATTTGTATAGAGTATAGATATATTAATTTTGACTGCATGGATGGCGTAGTAGTTTGTAAAGACGTCCCCCGCGACACAGGATGTACCTATTCCTAGTGCGTGAGCTGTCTAAACAAAAAATAACAACAAACAAAAAAAAACAAAAACAGCGGTTTTATAACATAAAGGCTAAATCGTAAGTATGTTTTTTGTTCTATGACACTGACGTGTCTGCGATTGAGGTAACGCTTTTAATTATAAACAAGTTATACTTGGCATTGAAAATTCGTAATTATCAAACTCATATTCATAAATCTTTACTAATCTTTGTATTTTACTTGAACGTAACAACGGTACAGTTGAAGTCATTTAAAGGTGTAGCAAAATATGTTTTTCAAGAATATAGAGAAGCAGTTCCTATAGATTGTAATGAAGAGAACTAAAAATACCTGTAGCTTGTAATACAATAATGTAGTGTTCATTGTAAAAAAAACTTACAAATAGTAACGACAGTAGTTTTAAACGATATGATTTGGCTCGCTAGACATTTCTGTCATAACTCCCAATGTCACGACGTATTTTTTAAATATTGTTTTCAGTTTATAAATATGTCAACTTTCAATGAAAACAAGCTACCTACTCGTATTTAATTTAGGTTTGTTTACATGGCCACGTTCTGTTCACGTTCCATGCAATCACCGTGCTCATAATCACATGAGTGGATTCTTTTTTAAATATGCAATATTAAATTAGTTTTTACGACTAATGTGTTATCAACCGTATCAACCCAGTAAGAGTAGTCTCATTCTTAACCGTGTTGTTAAGTTTAGGTTGTGTTTTAAATGAGTAAATTTTATTGTCGACAAATATTTACCTTTTTACAATATAAAAATCTATACAAATAAATAAAATTTAAGTGTCTGTAATGACAAAATAATAGGTTTTTTTTAGCTGACACGGTTATTTGCACGATACCTATGCCTAAAAACCAGTTTTTTTTTGTATGTCTGTTTGTGCCGGCTAATGTTCTAAACGGCTAGACCGATTTCGATAACATTTTACTACCAGGCTGTCTTATAAGGAGGAAACTATGCCATTTTTCCTCTCAGAAAAAAAACTTTAAAATTTTGCCGGTCCGGGAATCGAACCCACTAAGGCAGCGCTTTTCAAATACCACGCGAAATAAAGTCTCGGGTACCAGCTAGTATAATATACTGTGGTCCTGACTGCCAAGCCAAAATGGGATGAATAAAAATGTTATAGGTTCGAAGAACTCCATAAAAATGTTTTACAGATTAAAATATTTATCTACGCTCTTTCATTACTCTAAGATATTTTTCAAACTATCCTCTACTTTTATTATATTTTACTTACTTCAGATTTTGAAACCGCTAAGTATGAAATGTTAATTCACTTTTGCTGTTTTCTCTGAACTGATTGCTATCTGTTAATTTCACACTAGTTTATAATATAGTTAGGGAATTAAGGTGGTGAGAATAAAATTAGATGAAATCCTTAGTTCCACTACCTAGACCTATAGTATATCTGTTCGATTCTGTAAAAAAATAAATAAATGGTATGTCCTAGGTGTCACAAATTGTAACAACTACATTTTCTATTACACTAGCTTCAGCTAAAAAATATCCTATGTCTTTACGTGAAGACGTAACAAACAGACACACAGAGAGGCAGAGAGACAGACAGACACCCTTTAAATAAAAATCATAAAGTCAGGCTTTTAAAATGTCACATTTTCATATAAATAACCGTAGTACAGTGATTTCACTGTTGATATTCAACATGTTGGTAGTGAACTTGGTAGTATCTAGTTATATCCTTTACTTTACTACTAGTGCATAAGATAATAATCATGATAAAAAACTTGTGATATTTTTTTAAGTGACGTGAAAGTGAAACATCATTACTTCATTACTATTCAATGACATTGTTCTGTTCTTTCAGCTCCAGATATAAATTCAAACAATGCTCCTTGATTGTTACCAATTTCGATTCAATTCGACTTGAATGATTATCATTTAAGTACGTAACCTTGGAATAAAAATAACAATTTGGTAGCCAGCCTCATTTTTTCCCTTCGGCCGCCATCGAAACCGACGGTTCGTAACCAGTTGAGGAGAAGGAAAAAATGATCTTTGTACGAAACCAGTTTCGGATGAGGATATTTTTTTATTTTAAATACCAATACCATACTCGTAGGTAACCACTTTCACGGGACAAACATCAAAGACCGATATTATTATTATACATATACACACACACACACAGACACAGACAGATATTATACATTTGATATTTCATGAATCATAAGTTTCTGTATTGCATGTATACGTCTACCGTAACTAGTAGGTTTCGTAAAATGAAAAAAAAGATCGTGGTTCGAAACTGGTGTCGTACAAAGATCATTTTTTCCTCCTCCTCAACTGGTTACGAATCATCGGCTTCGATGGCGGCCGAAGGTAATTTTTTACATTTGCTGTTTAAGCAACCCCTACAAGAATACTAAAACCTATTTAAATAGAAAGGTTCTCTGCATCAAATTATAATGAATCTGAAGGCCAAGTCTCGCAATAAAAGTTTGGTCACAACTCCGATCGACTCTCGGTCTCACAACTGTCATGAAAGGTATTTTCGTAGTAAAGTATTAAACCTCCAACGTTGACTGTAATGTGATCAGATACATCGTATTGTAACCGAAAATTCAAATGGTAACCTGCTATTAATGTAATATTTTACTACGAAAATACCTTTAGATAGATAGATAGATGGAGAGGTACCTCTCTATCTATCTATCTTTATTGCACACCATGGATAGGAAACAGCTTAAAAAAAAAAAGTGAGATCTACACTGTTAGCGAAATGATGATATTTATTATTCTGCTAAAACTATTATCGTAACACTTATAAATTAAGCCTTAGTTGAATTATGCAGTACAATAGAATTATGTTTTAGCGAGATAAAAGTCGTACTACTAATAGCTCTTAGCTATCAGTAGAACGACTTTTAATGTAATAAATTTAATCCGTTTGTTTTACTTTAGTGTATTTTATTTAAGTAGTTAGATCTGTAGATTTTTAATACACGTGTAGGTACTTTACATATAATTATTATCTGCCGTTGAGGATAAACTGAGATTAACTAAATTGAAACAATTTTATTCTTGATGTTATAAAATATAAAAATTCGTAATGAGGGTTTACCCAGATTGCAGGATTTTTGGTTGATTGTAGGTGTTTTATTTAATTTACATAAAAACCCAAAAGTCGTATACCTAATAAGCGGACTCTTGAGTCATTTCAATGTTGCACGAAAAAACACAAATGAGTATATATGGCAACAATAAATATTTAAATAAAGAAACATATGCAGATGTAGAAAATTTAAAATATAGGAAATTATTGAAACTTAGCACATATAGATATTTGTAGTAAGCTTTGTAAAACACGATTTTGAAAACAAGTTTTAAAAATGTTAAGATTAAAATAATTATCTAAACAAACTAACATAAAACCTTGATTTTTGTTTAATTATATAGACATTGAGCATACAGCATTTCAATGTCATAGATCAGGAAATAGACATACACATATACAGTAGTACTACGTGGCAACTCCTCTATTAAAATATTCTAAATCCCTTTTGATGCTTACACTTTAGATAGTTTGTTATGGGGTAGATGAGTCATACATTTTTATAGAAACTTGTTATCAAGAGTTTTTCGGTAACATCTTCCTTATTTGTTGCTGTTTAGATTTGAATCTGTAAGTCAATTTATCATAATAAAAGCCTTTTCCTAACTTACTTTTTTTTACTAAGATATTCCGTTAACAGGAAAAAATACCTACCTACCTACTAAAGAAAATACCCACTCAGATTCTACAGTTTTTAATGGCCTGGTCACGCGACACTGAACAAACAATTAGCAAACAATATTTAGATTAAATATATGGGTATTATACCTAATGCAATGTGCACTAGCATATGTCTTTACTGAAACATCGCGAAATCTGTTTAAAATATTATTTAACGACAAACTACTGTCAGATATATTTCCATAGTTTAAAGAAATTACGATAACGACACAAGACAGAAAACTCATCCTCAAGCAATGCACTATAATATTTATACTTAGGTACTCGTATGTTATTCACCACCTAGAATAACAATTTATCTATTATCAAGATTCTCGGGGAGGACTTAAAGAGCAACGCAAAGAGCAAGTACATTTGTACTACTTACACTATAATGTTTATAGACAGGTATCATTTCCAAACCAGACGGACAAGCAACCTGATACGAGCATTGAGACTACGACTACTAGACTACGCTCCGTTAATTTTGTATTCATAGTTTGCTCTAATAGAGTCCTTACGTGCATTACTGCGTCCATGTGGTAGAGCCAGGCTACAACGAAAACTTATACAACCTATAACTAAATACAGATGTAAAATGTATAACTCGTTAACACTTCCTATAGTGTTCCTATACGAATTACTGAACATTCACTTCGTTTACATGTGTACCTACATGGCAATATGTCTGTCTGTTCCAGAGCCGTCATAACAGAAAATGGAATCTATCCATCGACGATATCTATAAGCACAATCAATACGAAATGTAAAGAGAATGATGAGGAGACAAATTTGTATGATCCTTTTCAAAACAGAAAATTAGAACATCCAAACTCGTAAGTCACGTAGTTCTTTTTATTACTGCGCATCACATCCGTCTCCATATTTTAAATAACAACAAAGAGTTTCATTGAAAAGTTTTATTTAAAAAAAAACGCTCACCAGTCTACACTAAATCAAAAGTAAGAACAATCTTTCATTCAAATTGTAATCGATGTAATTCTAAATGGAGACAAGACTTCCAATATATTATTTCAATAAATCATTAGGTAGATTCATTAACAAATCGTAAACTTTAATGAAACATGATAAATAAAGAATTTACATTACTTTTTCAGAGATGTAAGGTCATTTGCGAATCTTCTGAAGTCTTCTCTTGGTTCCGGTATTCTCGCTATGCCAGCTGCATTTAAGAATGCAGGCACGGTAGTGGGCATCATCGGAACCATATTACTGGGATACATTTGTACACACTGCGTTTATTTATTAGTAAGTAACAAACAGCTATTGAGATATAAATTATAGTCACTAAATACTACAAATGTAAGGAACATTATAGTTATGTGATTTGTAATAACAATACTCAAAGCAAATAAATACATCCATCTATCTATCTACAACACTGGATGGATGTTATCGCCTACGTATTCTACTTTTAATATGCTTTAAATGAGCCTGAGAAAATCACTATTAGCGATTATCATAGGAATAAGAACCACCAAAATCTTGTCAAGTGGGAGTTGAACTGCGAGAACTGGAGAGGACATCGTACATCATTATCATTTAAGCCATAGTACGTCTGCTGCAGAACATGCCCTCCTCAATTACCTCTAAGGAGACAAGGTCATTTGTTCACCTTGTTGGTAAAAGACCAAAGCTGCACTTGCCGATCCGCGGTCTTCACGCCATAAACTTTTGTCCGGCCCACTGCTATTTTAACTTGTTTAACCGTTGGGCTGTCTTGGTAGTCGCCTGCGCATATTTACAAATACAATTTGGTCACTTTCATATACACCTATTTATAGCTAACTCTCGTCTGTTTTAAAGGTCAAAACTTCACAAGAGGTATCAAGAGTAACAAAAGTTCCATCACTAGGATATGCTGAAACAGTGGAAGCTGTGTTTGCAACAGGACCACATCCACTAAGGAAAATGTCGAAAGCGGCACGGTGCGTAATTCGATGGTCTAATTTTAATGTGTCCTTGATTCTTTGTTAACCTAAATTCAATGGTTTTTTTTAATTAATGATAACGTTTTACTTAATTTTTGTTCGAACTTTCAACAAGATTGTCAGTTCCTATACAATACTACACAATAAAACTGGCTACTCACATATGTAGTCATGCAATAGAAGTATAACAAAATTATGTAACAATTAAACCAATGTTTAAGTTGTAAAATCTCTGTCCTTTAAAGTCCGAATTGTCACATTAAAATATATACTTCTTTGGTGGCATTATACCTTTGAAGAAAATACATCACAACAAGTCAGAGAAAGAATACTTTTTGGTACTAGCGCTATGTTACTGCTATCCCTGGTAAGATTACATCAATTCATGAACTTATCAATAATATATTAATATAGTCCGTATCTCCAGTACGTATTTATTTACGTGTACGTATTTACATTGAAAACATTTTTATATAATTACATTTACAGTTTATTAGCCAAAAAAAAGAACTTCTATTATAGGTCTTAATTATACTGATTTAATCTAATTCCTACAATTTACGCAGTAAATTAGATCATGTAATATAATTGTATATTTTATCATGTGATCGCCGTGTGCAACAAAAATTAATGGCAGTTACTTACCAAATAACAGCTGGTTTCTTGATTTGTACATAGTGTTCCACCAAAAACATTTTCATGTAAAATGTTGCCAAGATGAGACCATGTGGCTCGCACATGGTCTATTACAGAGATAGTAGATGGAAGATGTATTGTTTTGTAATATGATATTTTCAAATACCTTCACTGTTAGAAATATTTCTCTTCTTACATAATTATGTATTTTTAGTTCATCCAAGTTTCCTATTTGAATCATCGAACTGAACAATATAGTTTTCACTGTAGCTTTGCGACTTGGTAGAATGAAAAGGTGACTTTGTGTATATTGACTGATAAGTGAATGTTATGATAACATGTTTTATTTATGCTTTCTAGAATAATTATAGACTGGGTTATGGCTTTCACCATTCTTGGCGCCTGCGCAGTGTATGTCATCCTACTAGTGGATTCCGTAAAGCAGGTATTTTGGCTAGCTGACAAGTAATTTATCTCAAAACAAACTGTTTAACACATCTCTTCTAAATAAATCCGATTTATATACTGTTACTGTACGTTGTATAAAGATATTCAAAGTGTGATAAAAAAACTCAAGACTGTACTCTTTTTATAAAAACATAATAAAAGAAAATACAAATGAATACATTCCAGTTTATGTCATTAACAAAGTTTCACTTATTTTCAGATAGTTGATTATTACTACATGGACAATACAATCAGCGAAACCAAATACTTCTTGTACTTCTGCATCCCTATCTTGCTATTTACTCAAATAAAGAACTTAAAATACCTTGCGCCATTTTCTGGATTCGCCAACATACTTCTTGTTTTGACATTTCTTATTTGCTTATACTACATTTTCTCGGATTTCAAGCCTATTGACTCTCAGCCTATGTCTGTCGAAATTGGAAAACTACCACTTTTTATCGGGTAAGGATTTTTTTATCTCAGTTGGTACTCACTCTTAAAAACAAACCACTAAATTGAACAAGTAGTGTATCTTCAAAGTCAAATTTAGCACTAGAGCTGTGATGCTGTTTTGCAATTTAACTTAGCTTTATTTCTCATTCGGTATCCTTATATTAAAGCACTTTCGATGTAACCTAGAACGTAGAGGTGATTCCTAGTCAGTTACATAGCCACCATTGCCAGCTACTCCAGATGAAGCCTTTTGATGATGCCTTCAATCTTAATTATGTACATTGTATATAAATAATATAAATTAACCCAGCATGATACCTTTTTAATAGCTTATTATAATCAAAGTTTAAATTCATAATTTTAGATAGCGCTAAAGGTGGTGGCGATAAGTACGCGTGCGTAGCATGCCATAGTGAAGATTGTAAAAAATGTAGCGTGTGAGTAATGCACCACCGAGTTAAAATGTATAATCTTGTTGATCATTATGAGTCTTGTGCATACACATTATCAGTGACATAGCAAAGGACATAAGTTATCTTTGATTTATTATGATTCAGTGATAGAGCAAAATAGGAGTAAACGCAAGTAGAACTGCGGGCTAGTGAAAAATATGTTTGCGTAATATCCTACATTGCCTTTAATTTGTGTGATAAAATATAAGTAAAATTCATTTGAAATTTGCTTTCATTTCAGTACAGTTATATTTGCAATGGAGGGTATCGGAGTCGTACTCCCCGTAGAGAACGCTATGGCTAACCCACAGCATTTCTTAGGTTGTCCTGGAGTATTGAACATTACTATGTCAGTCGTAGTACTACTGTACATGTTTATGGGGGTTCTCGGATACATCCGCTATGGTGATGCAGCAATGGGCAGCATTACTCTGAATTTGTCTACAGGAGAAATGTAAGTATATTTTTATTCTTTATCTCTTCAACGTTAAACTGTACGGTACAAAAATTATGGTCAACAAAAATACAGGCGTCGCCAGTCGATTTACTCATTTTTCATAACCATACAATATAAACAAAGAGACAATAAATAAGTTGGTTTTTTGAATGTTAACAAACTTTGATTGATCAACAAAATCATGATCATAAATATCTGCTCGAGTTAGAGATCGCAAACTTCCCGGCAACTGTCCGTATGAATTAAAGGAGATTCTCTTTTCTTCAAATATAAAACATTTGCCTTTCAATATAGTCTACCTCGTCTATATTTAATCATTCATTTGATGAAGGCAATAGGCATCACGACTAGAAACTCGTAATGGTGTAGATACAGTACTCATGTCAGCCCAGCCATTGATTGGAAATTACCTCGAAAAACCTAAAGTTAAAACCGTTTTGTGTTGTTTGTTAAAAATGTTTCTGAAATTATTTGAGATTCTTTGTTACAATAACTACTTAGTCCTGCATTACCCTATTTGTCTATTCGAAAACTGATAATAAACTCTATTTAAGGATTATTTCGGTCTCACAATTATTTAAAATAGGATACGTGCAAAGTCCATGCTGTAATAAATATAAAATAATCCCAACTCATAATTAACTTGTTTTTTCAGCCCGGCTTTGATGGCAAAATTATTTATCGTTTTGGCGATCTTCTTCACATACACGCTACAGTTTTACGTGCCCATGGAAATCGTGTGGCGGAATACCAAAGAACATGTCACTCAGAAGTACCACAACATAGCACAGGCCATCATGCGAGCTGTATTCGCTGTACTAACTGGTTAGATTCAATATCTTTTTTATTTGCTTGTTTTATTAATATCGCCATACCCGAATCTACATATCTTATATGAGGTATTACAGTTTACATATCAGATAAAATATCTGCGACTTTTGCGTTTGCTAATGTAATGTAAAAAACAACTTGGAAATGCTTATAATAAAAAACGGTTGAACACTTACATTGCAAGTATAGACTACATCTGAGTTTTTACACATTTCCCTGTGTTAACGTTTACTTCCATAAACATGTAATTATATAAATAGAATTGGATTATGTTCTTTTAAGTACAAATATTTGTTAACTCTAAATGCAGCGAATACACAAAAATTACTACTTTACCTAAAACCATTAAAAAATTACAATAACTAAATCATGAAGTATAGATGCATCACGTAGGTATATATATCAATATCGGTTATGTTATAAAACGTTAAGCACACAAAGTAGTATTCGTATTTATTTCGATAGCTGTAAATAGTCTTACCGGATTTGTTTGCTGATACACTCAATCGAGTGTTTTCCACTGATCATCAAGTCAGCAAGTTATTCATTTAATATTGAGACTACGGATCGATGCATTAAGCATGAAATTATTTTATCATAACTACTATTAATCATATAATACTATTGGTTTGTTGTATACTGATTCTCAAAACTTGGCGGTTACAGTGGCAGCAGCGGCAACATTGCCCCGACTTGAACAAGTTATCGGTCTTGAAGGAGCATTTTTCTATGCATTTCTAGGCCTCATTGCACCTTCTATCATGGATCTTATCTTCAAATGGGAGAGAGGACTTGGCAAGTTTAAGTGGATTCTCATCAAAGACGTTGTTTTAATAGTGTTTGGAACTTTTGTGCTTGTAACGGGAGTGACACAAAGCATTAGAGAAATTATTAGGACTAGTGCGTCATAATTGTGAACGAAGTGTTATGTACGAGTATGTATGTAAATCAGTTTATTATGTAAATATAGATAGGTGAATTATTTTTTACTTAATTTAATTTAAATACAGGAGTATAATAAATAATTGTAAATAATATTTAAGTGCTTTATACGAAATATATGAACAATTTCGTGGTTTTTTAATTATTGTGTTATCGTATTTGAACATGAGGATAAATACCGTTACATTATTAAAATTAATATTTTGAATTCCTTAATTTCTCTTTTAAAAAACATTGAACCCTATATTTCCTGCATTTCATTCTCTTACAGGCACCAGATGGCAAGCGTTAACAGCGCTAAAATATAATTGCCATAGTAGTGGTGTCTTACTTACTTTCGCGTTGCTGACTCTTTTCTTCTTGGGAGTATTGGCGACTCTAATCGGGAAATAATCTAATCTAGATGCCCCTGATCCCTAAAAATAGATTACATGTTAAGAGGGGAAAAGATCAAAAGTGTGCGACATTCGACTTCGTAATGTGACAAATCTAATACAAAACATTGCCATTGATTTAAGAAACTATACACACTATACGCTTTGTAAAGTTGTTTTAAGTATATTTTATTTTCTGACTGTGGTGAAATAAATTATTTCAAGCTAATGTATTGTTTGGCGAAATTTATATAGCCTGTAATAGTTCAATTCCTACTACTTCAAAACAATCCGGTATTAGTTGTACTCATAGCCACCTCAAATGTATGTTTGTTACGACATTTCTGCAAAAAGTGAGTATAAACGACGTGGAGGCGACGGCGTAACCAACTTTTTTTTCTTGTGCGAAACTGCCCTCAGATGCCACCCACCAGTGGGGTGTTTATTTTGGACTCGAACCGACCAAAAACCGCACGTCGTCTCCAGGTACCAGTAACCGAAGAACCAGGTATACCCTAGAAAGGAAAGCCAGACGGTGGCGTTCCACGCACTCTCGCTCCATACCATGGCTGCAATCATGTCAGCGAGCGAGAGAATTCATACTCCGATAGCCAAAACGAGGTCACGTCACCCACGCCGGGCATTCTAACAGCGTGTAGAGCGCCGGGTCCACGGTCCGGCCATCGCAGTGGTGGCACCCAGGCGTTGGCTCCTTGAGGATCAGACACGGCGTAATCACCTAGGTAGTGTCTATCTTTGTTGTTCATTAATTACATTTACATTAGTTTGCTAGAGATTGAGACCCCTAAGTTGATAAAGTATAATAAAAGTAAATTTGACTTCACCATTTCACATTTAGTTTTGGAATATAAATTTAACAGCATTTCGTATCAAAATAAACCTATGAAAAATTATTTATCACTTTTGCCCGAGACGTCGTGACACTAAACAGGTACCTCTCTGTTGTGTTTGTATCACTCTCTCACAGTGTAACAATGGTACAAACACAACAGTTTATCGAAGCAGCTGTAATCAAAGAAAATAAAACAACCATATATTTTAGTGGACTCCGTAAAAGATATTCCAAATATCTTGGATTCGCAGGCTGGAGTAGTAGTAGAGTATTATCTAATCTGTAAAGTCTGAGCTCTACAATATCCTTCAACCACTTCTTCAACTATTACTGGCACCATCATCTGGCTCGGGACATGAAACAGCAGATTGACAGAGAAAAACAAAGTGTCCAAGAATAGTTTATTCTATTTATACATAACTCCTTAACGTCACTATGAGCAAGTGATATATTAGAAAAAACTTTATGTTAGTTAGATGTCAATCATTTAAAGTATATTTATGTATATTTATTTCATAAAAATGCATGGGATATTCTCATGAAATACTAATCAACCTCTTCTATGATTTTTTCATTACTTTAGTTCCTCACTAAATATAATACAGCGAATATGATCAAGAAATAAAAATGAACCCAGAAACACGCTCAATATTTAAGTTTATAATTATATTTTATTTAAATTTATATAAAAATATTAATATACATATTATGTCAGTCTTTGAACACAGTCAAAGGCCAGCCAATCAGCTAGCCCATAATTACCTTTACCTATTACGGGTACATAAATACTTATGGACATAGGCCTATGTCCAGCAGTGGGCTATAAAAGGCTGATGATGATGAAATACTTATATAGGTATATACTTGGTGTTGTCGACAATACATCGTTGTATTGAAGATGTTTGTTGATAGATCTTTATCTGACGCAAACCTGAGAAACCAATAACAGCACAAGCGCTCAAATTACCTTGACACTAGCGCGTACCCTTGACTCAAGCTAATCCATTAGCTGTGGTTTCGCCTGTATTATTCTGAGACTTTTACGAGACAAAAGAGAGAAAATAAAGTGTAAACGTTGAACTTTTTTATCCAAATTTTCCTTTACTTGCTATTATCACTAAAAATACTGCCCAGGTTTTGCACAAGATCACACGCGTTCATGTTGACGCATTTTTTGTTACGCATGTTGTATTGAAAGGTCAAGACGCATGATGAACATTGAAACAGTTTGGTTTGGACAAAGCTTATCGCTAATCGTTTGATATCTTTATCTGTACTTTTTATCGAAATACATACTAGCGTACGCGACAGATATACATATACGTGACTTACGTAGTAACTGTACCTGTAGTATTTTCTATTGATAAAAATGTATACTAATACTAGCTGACCCGGCAAACGTTGTATTGCAAAACAAAAAAAAATTGGGATGGGTCACCCTTACCATTTAGGGGTATGAAAAATAGATTTCGGCCGATTCTTAGACCTACCCGGTGTGCACAAATTTCATGAGAATCGGTCAAGCCGTTTCGGAGGAGTACATGAACGAACATTGTGACACGAAAATCTTATAGATAAAATTCTCGTGTCACAATGTTCGTTCCCGTGTTTTGCAATACAACGTTTGCCGGGTCAGCTAGTTTATATAAAAGATAATACAGTTGACTTATTATTGTGGTTGAGTTTATATTTTATATCGCCACTGAGTTGGCCTAAAAGTCAAGAATTGAGTTTAAAATAGGAATTTTAAACTCAATTCTTGACTTTTAGGCCAACTCAGAGCCCAGCAGTATCAATAAGCGCAGACAAAAGTATAGATGGCAATCGTCTAGTATTCTGTAAAACTTTATTGGAAAGAAGTTCCTTATCGCGCGTTACACGCTCTGAGTGGATGAGAGAGATGAGTAACAAGACTTCTTTTCGACGCTTTAAATTTAAAGCAGACTGTATAGCAAACATCTATCAAAAAGCGAAAGGAACTTCGTTCCGACCGGGGGTCTATAGACCCCTCACCGGTTATTTTACTGTCATGCAACATTAATGTGACTAAAGTAGTAATTAGTACAACACACATCTGATACAATTTAAATTTGTGGATAGATGTAAAATACTTAAGTTTTTTACTTGCTACTTGTGAAACGTCCCTATTTCGCAGCATGAAATTAACAAGCACGCGTGTTGCATTAGAAAAAGGCTGTAACACTCGGCAGTAATGTAGCAGCTACGAATGAAAGTTTCATTGGGGGTATACCTATACTTATTTACTATCTCTTTGACTGCGAGGATCTAGCTAACAAAATAGAACATTCAATTTTTCTTTTTTTTTTTAATAAAAACTCCTATGGACGAACATAATTTACTATTTATTATTATATATATTTAGGTAAAACCGTCAATTGTTTGATAACTTTATCCACATTCCTTATCATCCGATATTATACATAGTCAATTGATATTGGAATTTGTAAGTAGCCTTTTAGCCAATAAGTACGTTTATTCTTACAAAGGCAGACGGGGATCACCATGGCAGTGAATTTGGTTTGTGTTAAATTAAGTTTTGTATTACATTTCATCATTATTTAGAATAGCAATCCGGTCATTATAATTAGATTTTATAAGAAGGAATTTGGTGCATTAGTGAACGACGTCTATTCATATTTACTTAATAGGTTCTCTCGAGTTGGGGAAAATTACGATTTGTAATGTTATAAACGATATCCTTGACTGTTCTCGTAAAAGCAAAATATTAGTATTCAGTTTTTAATCTACCCGATACTAAGCAGGTTATTATTTTACCATTAAAAATAATTACACTAATACATTTATTTATAATTAAAGAATAGTGTCAAACTCTGGTTCTCGTTGTAGATTTAACATGCGTTATGGGTACTAGTTCTTCTCTCAATCAAAACTTACATATGCACATGTTATGTATTTCTTTTACCAGTTTTCTGTCTGGTGTGAGTATGATAGGTATTTAAATGAAATATTTAGTGTAAGTGTGTGAGTATTTAAGATTTAAACCTTGCAAGTAGTGTTCCGCTTTCGTCATAGTCCTGATTGTACATTAATTTTACATACCAATTTAAGAAGATTATTTCTAGAACCAGATTTATTTAAACCACTATTGACCCAAGAATAAGGCCTTGAGGAAGGTCATAACGGAGGAGAACACACACTGAGCTCACCCTCAAACGACCTTTGATTCACATTTTAGTAATTACACAAGAATTTAAGTAAAGCTGCGATTATACTTCTGTTTATTATCCATCCTATCAATCACATTGTCAATAAGAGATTCTTCTAAATTGTTCTAAACTTCATGACACTTATATTTTCAGATGTGGCCAATAATTGGAGGAGTTACCTCAGTAGTGGTGTTGTCAACAATACTCGCACATCTACTATGGGGCAGAAAGTCAAAAAGACCAATCGGAAGTTCAAGCCCTGTTACATTAGCCAACCCTAACATTAAGTATAAACTTCCTCTCATTGAGAGACAAGAACTCAGTCATGATACAAGGCGGTTCCGGTTCGGATTACCCTCTTCTCAACATATCTTGGGTAAGGATAACCTCTTATTTTCCTTTTATTCTTTACCCATAAATTATTAATCCCATTGTTGATTGTAACCTTTTGTTAATATTCATTGAAATAACCGCCAAATATCTTTAGTTCAAATTTGTAAAAATATGTATTTTGCCTGACTTCCAGGTTTGCCCATCGGTCAACATATTCATTTATCAGCCAATATCGACAATGACCTTGTTATCCGGGCATACACGCCTGTGACGAGTGATGAAGAAAAGGGTTACGTTGACTTAGTTATAAAGGTAAGATCGGTAAATAGATAAACAGTTTTATTAATTCAGTAGGTATCCAAGTTTGGTATTTTCACACATCTAAATACGGACAAATTTATTTCTAAGTCAATATCGACATCATCTACCTAAACGGGGACCTCAGGACTAACTTCTCTGTCTGATCTGCCTCAAGGGAAAACGACTCGTATCGTCGATAACGAAGACTGCGTATAGCTTCACTCTGAATTTTTTTACGTTTGTATTATGGAGACTGCTTAGAAGAATTGCCATCATTTAATTTTATAAATTAAATAGTTTTACGTTATTATGTTTAGTCTCGTAAAACCCATCTGTGGGACAAATTCTCTATTGCTACAAGAATTTACACTTACTTCAAATCGCACTTGTGGCTCTTCAATCGAAGGTGTCCGTGGGCGGCAGCAGTCACTTACCATCAAACGACCCGTCTACTCAATATGTCTTTAAAAAAATGATCCTTAATTCGTTAAATAATTGCAGGTTTACTTCAAAAATGTGCACCCTAAGTTTCCCGACGGTGGCAAAATGTCTCAATATTTAGAGAGCATGAAATTGAATGACACTATTGACGTTCGTGGTCCCTCGGGTAAACTACAATATATCGGCAATGGTTTACTTCAGGTCAGGAAATTGAGGCAAGACCCGCCCATGAAGATTGTGGCCAAAAAAATAAACATGATAGCAGGTACGACTATATTTAGTAATATTTTCAGTTTTGATTGATGTCATAGATAATCTGTATCATTAATTAAATTGTAGACTTTCGTCCCTGACGTTTATTTATTTTTACTTCTTACTAACAGTAGGTAATACAATCGTAGGTATTATTATTCATTAGTACAAGCTCTGCTTAGTTAGGGACTCGATAGCGTTGTGTAACTGTGGTAGAATATTATTATTATTAATGTAAAAGTAAGAACGTTTGTTAATTTGTTACGGTTTTGACTCAACCAATCATCGTTATACTTTGATTAAAATGCTTCCGATAGGGGGCACTACGGATAGTTTATGTGAACTCAATATCTCTTCTTGTGTCGTGTGCATTTGTCAAATAGAATTTTTTTGTTGCAAATTTAATATATTGACTTAGTAGGTTAGATGAGGCATGTACCTATGATCGCTTACATATGAGTGCACAATCAGTAGACAGGCAAAAATATTTGTTTGTTTTTTTATTTTTATTTCTGTTGACAAGTCTTATGAACCACCGGGATAGAATGATCCGCTACGTTCATAAATAACTAGACATTTACATGTATTGTAAATACTTTGTTCAGATTTTATTCTATCTAATTTAATAACTATATTTACATTGTGTTACGTATTTTGATTATCTTAAAAACTAACAAATATTTAGTTATTACCTTTATGAAATTTATAACCAGATAAAAATCAACCTTCAAAAAATCAATCTATTGATATTTATTAATCGCATACCTTGATAACGCTTAGAACAGGGATTTCCAAAGTGGTCGATATCGACCCCTATTAATTTACACAAGTTCTCATTTGGAACTTTCAAGATACTGTATTAGTTGTGTTACGTGTACTAAGTTGTTATAAGAATGATAAATATTGTAGTAGGAAGTATCATTGTTGTACTTTAAAATAACCCAAAAAGTCGATAAGATAATACAGTAATGTGGCCATGGGGGCCAAAATAGTTTTTGAATCCCTGGTTTGGAAGGTGGGAAATGGAAATACTGGATCACGTCATAAGTCTTATCAAAGAAATGTCGAAAATATTTTTGATTTCACAACCCAACAACTGGCGTGTAAATGGTTAAATATTGTTTTAAAAAGGTTGTAAAGCTACCATCCAGGACATGAACTGTTCGAAGATCAGCAGCTCTTTTCTAAAGGTTCAAAGATTTTTGAGTTGGGTATATTTTAAATCCTTAATTTCTACTCGTCATAAATACTGATACCTTAAGATCAGAAAGCGCTAATTAGTAATAAGCGTAGTAATTATAGTAATGAACTATGGTAATAAAACTTTTAGAGTACTCTAAAATTAGGTATTAAAAAATAAAATAAAATAAAAATAGCCTTTATTCTACTACCAATAATCGATAAATACACAAATTATTTTTATCATGCTCTTAATATATCTACAACCAATTCACTATAATTATTATACTATTAAGAATTTCTATAAATTATCAATAAGCAATAATAATTACACATTTCAATATTTACAATAATAAAATCATTTAAAAAAATTGGAATTTCATAATTTATATATTTTATTTGATTTTTTATTTAACATTTTGATTTATTATCCTTTTTTATTTATTATTGTGTTAAAACTATTTCGTTCAAATATTTAGGTAATAGTCGCCTCTTTGGCATAGGCCTACCCCAATACTTTCCATTGCTTTCTGTCTCTAGCTGTTCTCATCCATTCCGATCCAACACTTTGTGTGAAGAAGTCTCTCCATCTTGTTCTTTGTCGTCCTCTCCTCCTCGTTTCCTATCTGGGTAAACACTCCATTACTTTTTTTGTCCAACTATTGTTTTCCATTCTACATACGTGACCAGCCCAGTTCCATTTTCGTTATTGCCCTAATTTTTTTGTTACTGATTTGGTCTTTTAATTTCATGCCTAGCATACTTCTTTCCATTTTTCTTTGGCAAATTGCCAGTTTTTCTTCCTCTTTCTTTTTCAGAGACCAAGTTTGGCATCCGTAGGTTACACTTGGCAGGATCACTACTTCATAAATCTTTTTCTTAATTTCTATTTTTACTTCTTTGTTTCTGCCAGTCGACCGATTCAGAGAAAGGAAATATAATAAATGATAGGATTTTACTGTTTGTATTTACAATTTTTCTTCATGTATCATGTAAAACATCAGCTATTTAACAACACGGTAAAAAGATTGACAACGGCTTTTAATAGAAAACCAATGTCTTAGGGATAATTAGTTCAAAGGTCGATTTATTGATAAACGCCAAACTCGGTCAATGACAGTGGTGTAGTTAGATGAAATTTGAAAAACCAGCATTGCTTGCTAATATTGTTACTAACAAATTATATGGACTTAGTCTGAAAATAAATTATTATTATTATTATTATTACAGCCAATCGTAGCAAAGCGATACATTGCTACGGCTAAGTAATCATTTTCGAAAGAAATTGTGTAATTTCTTAAGTATATGATTCATAAATGACTACCTCAGGCAACTTAATGATAGGCTATTACACTAGCCATTAGACTTGAAACTAATCCATCAAATATTCATAAAAATAAATTATTATTTGTAATCATCGTCGATAAATGTCCCTATCTATTTTTATTTTATCAAGATCATATACATAGTGTTTGTTGGCTTTCATTCCATTTACGGCACTTAATTTTCTTTGATAATACACGTACTTATAATGAAGAATGTCCGATCTAGTCCATGATACCTTGATAACTAAAAAGTCATTGTTATTTTTAAACAGGCTGTTGTTTGTAACTCCTCGTCAACGCATCGTACTGCTTTCGACTACCCGCAATCTTTATAGTTACCCTTATGTCTCTATCTGTTGGTCTCTACTGCTCTTCTTTATGAATTTCCAAATTTATCTACGGGGAAATCTTGTCCGTATGCTTTTAGTGTTCCTTTTCTAAGCTCTCTTTCACAAAATCTAAAGGATTTGAGAGAAATTTCATAATTTCATGTTACATATTTCATTCTTACCCAACATGGGCACAAGTATCAATTTAAATACCTTAGTGCAAAGATTGGAGCCAACAAGGCTGCTCGTTTGCCCATATATATATATTAACATATTCCATAACAAAAAAAGAAGTTGGCCAGTATTCTAATGATCAAATAATGAGCTGTTAATAAATTTAATAAATAGTCATAGCAGAACACTGACACCCATCCTGGGAAGTGTGTTTCTAGTTCAATGCCGTTAGTTTATAATAATAATAATATGCTACCACATTCACACAGTACCATCTAGTCCACAACTAAGCAGAACTTGTACTATGGCTACTAGACAACTGATATAAATATATATATACTTTTTTTTTGTAAATATATACTTATTACACATAGAAACACCCTTAAGGTTTTGTGTAGTTATTGTTGAGCTAGGAATTTTCTTAACCCGTTCACTTCAAAGTTTAGACAAAGGCTTTTTACTGCCGCAGAATTTTTCCATATTGCTTTGCGATAAAACTTGATACGTTTTTTACGGAAATGGCACTCTTGCATACCAATTCTCGTCAGTGTTAGTGACCTTAACCTTCCTCGTTTTAGTAAAATGTTTTGCTCTTTGGTGCTTCGGTTATACATGTATGATTATGATATTGTTTTGGAAACAGGTGGTACTGGTATCGCTCCAATGCTTCAACTAGTTAGACACATATGCAGAGATCCCAATGACAAGACCGAAATGCGACTTTTGTTTGCCAACCAGACGGAAGAAGACATCCTACTAAGAAATGAACTGGAAAATTACCAAGCCCAACATCCTGAACAATTCAGAGTATGGTATACGATTGACAGGCCCAATGAAGGTAATTTTTTTTTTTTTTAATAAAAATTGGTCGGTTTGTGTATTTGGCATGGCACGAGTAAACAATTATTCTATACGATTGACATATGTTGAGCATAAAATATTTATAATACTTATATTTCTTAATATATATTCATTTATATATATTTTATCTTTTGAAACTCGTGTCGTATGGGATACAAAACTATAACGTTGCTGTCTTGTTCTACATAATAATTATTATATCGTCCCTGACTATTTCAAGATATGACCACTATTATGCTTTCAGGATGGAGATACAGCGTTGGATTCATCAACGATGAAATGATTCGTGATCATTTATTACCACCATCCGACGACGGCGTCGTACTTATGTGCGGACCACCGCCCATGATCAACTTCGCTTGTAAACCGGCTCTTGCCAAGCTTGGCTACAAGGAAGAACTATGTTTTGCATACTAATCGCAATTCCTCTCTTACTAAACTCTCAGCAGCGGCTAAAGTAATCGTTTTTTTTTTCAAATTACAATTGACATTTCATTTGAAAAAATTAGGTCACTCTCAATATTTATGTATTTAGAAGAATGAAAGAAAAAATCTTCTTTTGACGTGATATTTTTAGTACAATCTGGATAAAATTAACAAAAATCATCCGTGCACTGTCAAGCTTAAATTAGCTTATATTTTTAAAATCTTGAGCTCATACTTTTCTTGTTTACAATGGCAAATAAAAAAAAAAACCTCAAACAAAATTTCAAAAATTAAAGATTTACCAAAATATATTATAATGATGTCAAATAGCCTGTCTGTCGCATAGGTAAACGACAATAAATTTTTAAGAGGTAATTTCTAGCAAAATACACATAACTTAGACATCATGAATTGCTTAGATACCTACTTAAGTTGTCTTTGGATAACATAGATAGCATGTTAACTCGAATCTCGAAACAACTTTTATTAATTATCGTGGCAAAAACATTAGAAACACGTTATTTAATTCTATGCGACTTAAATACTAGACAATTGGTGACACGATTGAATGTCCGAGTATAAGAAATACTATCAAGATGAAGTTTTTTTCACGATAATATGTTCAAACGTAAAACTTTCGAGTAAATATTACATAGCAGGTATATATTTACACAAGTGTAGTATTAATAAATATTAATAGTAAAATAATTTATTACTTTATGTTCACAATTAATTACATTTAATCACACATTTTGCATTTTTACATACACGCATGTGTTTGCCTTTCCTTGTTATGGATCATATTCAACTTGAAAGCATTTGAATCTAGAAAATTAGAAACATTTTGTGGTAACTACACAATAAATACACAAAAACATATCGCCGGAATAAAATGTTTTACTGTGTCTTGGCGAATGTCTCTGTAGTAAAATAACATATAGTCAGTATTAGTTACATTACAATTAAATATTTCCAACGAATTATTAGACTGTTTTTAATTATTTGCATGCATTTTTAATGTTTGCCTCTATAAATACATACACTCGATTGAAAGTAAAACAATATCAACACAAATCGTGTCATAATGCGTAAAAATGTACTAAAGAAAGTTTTAAGTATGGAAGTTGACGGATCTAAGAATAGAGGACGACCGAGAAAAGATGAATGGACTGCGTAGAAGAGAATATGGCTAGAAAGGGAGTACCAAAGCAGTGAACTGACCAGTCATAGTGGAGCTTAGATTTACTATGACTTTAATGGTTCACGAAAGTATAATGTAAAATATTTTACAGAAATTAGGGAGTCGCTTAAACTTAAATCTCAATCTTTAGAGGTCATCACCAACTTATCACAGTAAAGTCTTAAATCGAAGTCTCTACTCGTATCTATTAGCGGCGGGAACTAAAATCATGAAGCGTTGAGATGGAGTGGTTGTGGGATAGCATGCTATGTGCTAAAATCCCGTGAACCCAATACCAACGCTTGTAACGTTTGTTGGAGGTCCTTATAAGAACACTAGTACTAGGTTAAAGGACCGTGATACATAATACATGATAAAATTATTATTATTGTATTTTTATCTTTATCACAAAGACCTCTACATTGTAAACTGGATTATAACAACTATATTGGTGGTGATAATTCCTATTAGCTTAAATACCAAAGATTTGTCTAGAATAAAAATACTGTAGATCGAAAACACTGGGCTCATGAAGTCTATTGCGCGAAGGATGTCGTTGGCTCCCTGACGAATAGGACCTGAAAAGTAATAGCAAGGTACAGTTTTGAAGATAACATTCGAGCCTCACATCTCAATGTAATAAACATAATTTTAGGGTTCTCCTGCCTGGTAGACCATCCAGGACTTTACTTAAAGGCGGTTAATACTAGTGTTGTTTAAAGTTATATTTAAATTATGCAAAAGCTAAAAAATATTTCAAGACTGGTGACCGGGGCGGGTGCCTAGCATGTAACGTGAGAGAATTTTTTTTTCTCTTTTATCCTATAGTCTGAGGATAGAATTTTTGATTCAATGAACCATTTGCCATATATTAAATTCAAATTCAAAATATCTTTATTTCATAAAAAAATAAAATTGTTTGAAATCGTCTTGTGTGTAGACTCTAAAGACGTAGATCAACGCACACAATAGCAACAATCTCTGTTTTGTCAAATAGTAAGGGATTTTTTTAATAAAAATGTGTCTGTGCCGATCCATAACCGTCCGTTTCCAAGGGGTTGAGCCTTATCAGAAGAAAGGGCAAACAAACTCATGCCCACTCTTTTGCAATTTACAGATAAATTCAATGTAATCTTTAAATATAATCTTTAAATATACCACCACATTGTGCCGATGTGTGCCAGTATGTCCGTTATTGATAATTGAAAGGTAAAAATACTATTGTATTAAGAGAAAAATAAGATTAGGAAAAAAGATCAAATAAAAGAGAAGGTGAAGTGAAACATAAAAAATAGAAAACAATAATAATAATAAAAACACCCTAGCCCACAGCACATTTCCACTTCAGAAATAGCCTGCGCCAAAAAAACAATCGGGTAATAGGCTTTCTAATTGCGGATTTAATTTTCTTATTATTTGTTTACCACAGGTGATATCCGAAGGGATTTCCTCACAGAGAAAAAAAAGACCTTGTGTAATGTGTATATGATATAATAACATTAAAGTTGGTGTTTGCGTAAGATTTAAGAGATATACCTACTTTTTTCTATTTTAAAATTACCTTCAAAGTATTCAGACATCGCGTAAATACAGTGCAACTTAGTCAGTCTCACTTCTTGAATAAAAATCTCGTTTACTAAAGCTAATGACCAGAGAAGTATGAAGTAGTAAAGGACCCATAGACTTGCGCATGTAATTGCTACCTCGGAAAGAAGCTGCAAATAAAATGATTCATATAATTATACGTCGACTATAATTATCCTAACCTTAATAAATATTAAAATGCAAAAGCGAGTTTGTGTACCTATATTATGTTTCACATCACATCACATCAATAACCTTTAATAGTCCACTGTTGGACATAGACCTCTCCTTAGAAAGGATGTTTTGGCCTACTATACCACGCTGGTGAGACGGGTTGGTATAGGGTTTGTGTGGGGTGCTAGCTAGAAAACCTCCCCGTGGTGCACCCTGGAAACGCTGGCGATGGTACTGTTTCCTCCTTGTCCTCTTGGAGGAGAGGATTATCGCCAGCGGCCAATATTCTAGCAGAAGAGGCAGCCGTTCATCGGCTCTCGGGCAAGGCCTGGTCCAGCAGGGTGGGCGTGTCTGCCGGTTGCCCTGCTGGCTCTTCGCTCTTCGGAGCATGGAAGAGGAAACCTCGGTAAAAAACCTGATGGCGGGGCCCTGTAGGGGCCACAGTTTTCTCCGCTGATAGCGGTGGAGAAAGGAGGACGGGCTCGGCGTGTACTCACACTACCACCGAGCAGGCAGGGGGACGTAGTCTCCCTGTCAACCGTCGGCATATCGTAATCCCGAGAAGAGCGCTGTGGTTAAGTCTCGCGGCTCTGATCGGGGACGAGGGTCTTGGCTTAACCGCCCGGACCGCGAGGAAGATAACCTCTCTAAAAAATTCCCCGAATCCCGTGTTCTGGTGCGTGGCCAGGGGATGCATGGCTGATGGGAAGTTCAGTCGCGAGCGCACTCCAAGCCGAGGTACCTGCGGACTCCTCGGTTGGGTTAAAAACTTACGCTTGCCCGGGTAATGGGGGATCTCTGCCCGGGTGGACCTTTAGTTCTCCCCCACTCGTGGGATCAATTATGGACAATAATAAAACTAACACAAAGAAAACGATCGGAACAAAACAACAACAAAAGGCAAGCAAAACGGACACTGCAACGAAATGTGCAAGGGAGAAGAGGAACAGTGGAGCGGATGGGTCGTCCACTGAGGGTGAGATGGTGTCAGGAACGCCTATCTCGATGGGGCTCCCAGAAGTCAGTCTAACGCTGGTCTCTGGGAGCCGAAGAGCATCGGATCGGCTGCGTTCCGGATCCGCCGCTTCATCGGATGGCGCGGAGGCCATGGAAGCGGAGCGGAGCGACAGCCGGAAACGCGGACGCTCAGGGGACGTGGAAACCGACACGTCCGGCGAAATGATGCCACCAAAGGTGGCAAGCAGCCGCCGAGGGAGGGCGCGCAAACCGGCCTCGGTCGCGATCCCGTCAGGCTCCGCGTTCTCCAACGCGGAGTCGTACAGGAACGTACGGGTGGACGGCGAGGCCGTAGCGGAGGAGGAGATCGCGGATCTCCTGCTCAAGGTTCGGGAGCCGGTGGGGGGAAATGCCCCCCAGGCTCCCGTGTCCGTGCAGGAGAGGGCGAAAGCGGCGGTGGTCTTCATCGACAAGGTGGCCACCAAATCCGTGAACCTTAAGGGCTCGTTTGTGAGGGCCCTTAAGGACTCCTCCTCCGCTTTGTCGGAGGTCGTGGAGGGCCTAGCGGGCGACGTCTCTCGCCTGCAGGTGGCCAACGAGAAGCTGACGGAGCGGGTGAACGAGCTGAGCGCTCAGTTCGCCCGCTTCCAGGCGAACCTCCCCGAGCGGGAAGCCCCGTCCGCGTCCCAGCCTGCCCCTACCACCAACTCAGGGGCATTTGACTCCCAACTGCGAGAAATCCTCATCGCAGTTGGGAATATGCTGGACGGACGCCTGGCTGGCCTGGAGGCGAGACTGCCCCCTGCGCCGATTATGCGCCCCCCGCTCGCGTCGGCACAGCGGCCTAAGGCCGCCGCTCCGACCGCGCTCCCCGTAGTGGGAGGCCGCGTCTCCTACGCGGCGGCGGCGTCTGCCCCGACTCCATCGGCTCCCCAAAAGCCGAGGAGGGGGGCCAAGGCACCGGCCCAGGCGCCGGCCAAGGCACCGGCTAAGGCGCCGGCCAAAGCACATCCCCAGGCGCCGGCCAAGACGGGGCCTAAAACGGCGCCGAGGAGCGGAGTGGCATTCCCTCCGCTCCCCACTCCGACACCCCTGCCGGGCCCCTCCGCACCTGCCCCCTCCAACGAGGGTTGGCAGGAGGCGAGGGGCTCCAAGAAGTCCCGAAGGCGGGCCAAAAGGGCAATGCCAAAAAAGCAGCCCAAGCCACGCCTTCGCCACCGGTGACAACGGCCTCCACAAAGAGGCCGCGGAAGCTGCAGCCGCCCAAAACCGCGGCTGTAGTTGTGACCGTGTCCCCGGAGGCGGCTGACGGCGGGCTGTCCTACGCGGCCGTTTTTAAAAAGGCCCGGGACAGCCTCGCCAACGACTTTGGGACGGTGGGGGTCAGGACGCGCCTCGCCCAGACGGGAGCTCGAGTCCTCGAGTTCCCTGGGGCTGAAGGCGCTAAGACGGCGGACACATTTGCCGAGAAGCTGCGGGGACTCTTTACAGCCACGGATGGTGTAAAGATCGCCAGGCCTACTAAGTGCGCAGAGCTGCGCATCTCGGGCCTGGACGACTCCGTAACGGCCGAAGATGTCCGCGCTGTAATCCGGGAGAAGACGGGGTGCAGCGCGGACAACGTCAGGGTCGGCACCATCCGCCCCGGTCCAGGAGGGCTTGGCGCCGTGTGGGTCAGCTGTCCCGTAGCGTCGGCCAAAGTATTGGCCGACGCCGGCAGGCTGCTCATCGGTTTCGTGAGCGCCAGGATCACAGTCCTGGCGGCGAGACCGATGAGGTGCTACAAATGCCTAGCATCGGGACACACGCGCGTCAAGTGCGACAGCTGTTTCGACTGCGGCGGACTGTGCTTCCGCTGCGGTCAACCGGGGCATAAGGCGGCAGAATGCTCTGCCGCCCCTCACTGCCCAGTGTGTGCGGCGGGCAATAAGCCCGCCAATCACCAGATGGGGCAGAGAGGCTGCAAGCCTCCCCGCAGTTCTCGGCAGACGTCAGGGGCTAGCCAGTCGACCCAGGCTACCCCCGACGTCAATATTGCGTCGACGTCGTCGCCCATGGAGGAGGTTGTAGAGACGATCCAGTAATGGATCAAGTCTCCAACCTCCTGGTACAGACGAACCTGAACCACTGTGCCGCGGCGCAGGATCTTTTCCTGCAAACCATGGCACAGTGGTCGATAGGTGTTGCCGTAGTCGCGGAGCCCTATTCTGTCCCTCCCCGTCCAAACTGGATGGGTGACTGGGACGGCTCCGTGGCAGTCGTCGGTTCCACGACGGCTCATTCCCCGCCCTTGTCGCTAAGAGACAAGGGCTCTGGATATGTTGCCGTCGAGTGGGGGGGGATCACCATATATGGTGTCTATTTCTCCCCCAACCGGAGTTTGAACGACTTCGAGGTTTTCCTAACCAGCTTGGAGACCTCGATACGGCGACTAGCGTCTGGGCACGTCCTTGTGCTGGGGGACTTCAACGCAAAGTCCATTGCGTGGGGTTCCCCCAGGACGGACGCCAGGGGCGAGGCCGTAGAGGAGTGGGCGGCCTCGGTGGGCCTCTGTCTTCTAAACAGAGGCTCCACCAACACGTGCGTGCGACAGCAGGGGGGGTCGATAGTGGACCTCTCGTTCGCTACCCCTGCCCTCGCCGCACGAGTAAGGAACTGGCGTGTCCTGGAAGAGGTTGAGACGCTCTCGGATCACCTGTATATCCGATTTGAGCTCTCCCGGACCCAGGACTCCAGTAGGGGTCACGTGGCGCGGCGTTTATCCCGCTTTCCGCGGTGGGCTGTTGCCAGGCTGAACCGGGACCTACTAGAGGAGGCAGCCATAATTCACTCGTGGCTGTCTCCTCAGGCTCCGACCGAGGAGGTCGACGTGGGGGCTGGCCGCTTTCGCGATGCGATTACATGTCCCGCGTTCGAGGTCGTCGGCCTCCAAGGAAGGAGGTCTACTGGTGGTCCCAGGAGCTGGCGGACCTCCGTGCGGCCTGTACACGTGCCCGGAGGTCCTACACGCGCAGTCGGCGGCGTCACCGTGGAGACGGTGAGGAGGACCGGCTTCATGAGGAGTACCGACGGGCGCGGAAAACTCTGAAGCTGGCCATTAGCCGCGCCAAAGAAGAAAAAAGACAGGAGATGCTGGAGGGTCTTAATCGTGACCCCTGGGGTCGCCCTTACCGCGCGGTGCGACAAAAGCTCCGCGCGTCGGGCCCCCCCCTTACGGAGACTCTCCATCCCAGCTTCCTGCGAGAAGTGGTTGAGGGCCTTTTCCCACAACGGGCGGAACACACTCCCCCGTCGATGGCCTCCCTGGCCGGAGACGACGGGGAGCACGGGGAGGACAATGTTCCGCCCGTCCGGGAATCGGAGGTAGGGGCGGCTGTTCTACGGATCCGTTCCAAGAACACCGCCCCTGGGCCAGACGGGGTACCGGCCCGAGTGCTGGCCCTGGCCCTCAACCACATGGCAGACCGCCTCGGGGAGGTGTTCGACGCTAGCTTGGCGTCGGGACGCTTCCCTGAGTGCTGGAAGAGCGGGAAGCTGGTCCTATTGACGAAGCCGGGACGGCCTGCCGATTCGGTCGCGGCCTATAGGCCCATCGTGCTGCTGGACGAGGCGGGCAAATTGTTGGAGAGGGTTCTTTCTGCCCGCATCGTCCGGCACCTCTGCGAGGTGGGCCCCGATCTGTCGGACGCCCAATTTGGTTTTCGGGCGGGGCGTTCGACAGTCGACGCCGTGTTGCGCCTGAGGGCCGTGACCGAAGAGGCCGTGAGCTGTGGCGGCGTGCTGTTGGCGGTGTCATTGGACATCGCCAACGCATTCAATAGTCTGCCATTCAGCTGCATCAGGGAAGCACTCCACTATCATGGGGTGCCAAAGTACCTGAGGCGGCTAGTGGCAGACTATTTAGAGGAGCGTACCGTCGTGTACGTGGACCGAGAAGGTAATCTGAGGTGTCGGCCCATGTCGTGCGGTGTTCCACAGGGGTCTGTTCTTGGACCCCTCTTGTGGAACATAGGGTACGACTGGGCCCTTCGCGCCGATTTCCCCCCCGGGCTGGGTGTAATCTGTTACGCAGACGATACCCTCGTGACAGCCCGGGGGGCAAACTTCCAAGAGGCGGCGCGCCTGGCCACAGGGGGAGTCTCCCTGGTGGTCGGGCGCATTGAGGCGCTGGGCTTACGGGTGGCCCTAGATAAGACGGAGGCCCTGTTATTCCATGGGCCCCGTCGTGGTCCACCCCCTGGCGCCTCAATCGTGGTCAACTCGGTCCTCGTACCGGTTCGGGCCCAGATGAAATATCTGGGCCTGATCCTCGACGGGAGGTGGCTCTTCGACGAGCACTTCCGACAGCTTGCTCCAAAGCTGGTCGGCGCTGCGTCTGCCCTAGGGCGACTCTTGCCCAATATGGGTGGACCCAGCGTCGCGACAAGACGGCTGTACACGGGGGTTGTCCGGTCAATGGCACTGTACGGTGCACCGGTGTGGGCGGCGGCTCTGACCGCCCAGAATAGGGTACGCCTCTGGCGCCCTCAGAGGGTAATGGCGGTCAGAGCCATACGCGGTTACCGCACCGTTTCTACGGAGGTGGCGTGCGCGTTGGCCGGAACTCCCCCGTGGGATTTGGAGGCGGAAGTGCTCGCCGAGGTTTATCGGCGAGTGGCTGACTCCCGGGCGGAGAGCGGATTTCGCCCTCCGCCCGAGGATGTGCGCGAGTGGCGCGAAGCCGCTCGCCGAGCCACGATGGCTCGTTGGTCGTTCCGGCTGGAGACTCCACGCGCTGGCTTCGCCGCCGTGGAGGCTCTCCAGCCGGTCATCGCCGAGTGGGCAGGGCGGCAGCACGGGACCCTTTCCTTCCGGCTGACGCAGGTGCTTTCCGGGCACGGTTGCTTCGGAAAGTACCTGCACACGGTCGCTAGGAGGGAACTGAGTCCCGCCTGCCACCACTGCGACTGCAGTGAGGACTCGGCCCAGCACACGCTAGCGGTCTGCCCCGCATGGGCGGCGCAGCGCCGGGCCCTCACTGCAGTCATCGGAGTGGATCTCTCGCTACCGGCCGTAGTACGCTCCATGGCCGGTAGCGACAGTTGTTTTACCGCGGTCGCAACCTTCTGCGAGGTAGTAATCTCGCGGAAGGAGGCGGCGGAGAGGGCCCGGGAGGACGACCTCCACTCGGACCCGATCCGCCGCCGGCGAACCGGGCGGCGGAGGCCTGCCTACCACAGCCTCATGCCGCCCTGAGTGTGGCCGCGGGTGGACGGGGTGGGTTTCCCCTCCACCCGCATTAGTTGGCCAGCCGCGAGGGGGCGGCGTCCGCGTGTGCCGGACGTCGCCTAAAGAGAGGAACATCTACATTGAGACGGAGCCCGCACCAGGAGCGGGCTGGCGCTAGGAGGGGTCCGGATGTCTTAACAACAGCTGTTCCCGGATCCCTCCTGTTACAGGCGCAGAGTGGCACACCGTGTGGTTTTAGTCGGTCCGAGTCCGACACACCACCCCGCCGCAAACCCCGGAGGGGTGACGGTCCGAGGGGATTTCCACACGTTAAAAAAAAAAAAAAAAAAAAAAAAAAAGGGTTTGTGTCAAATTTTCCTTTTCTTGGCAGTGCTGTTGTCCAAGTCTATACTGTGTATATTATGTTTACACTACTTTACATTTTACCTACACTGTGTCTGTGGTACAGAAAAGGAAATAGTAACTTTCATTCCGATAAAATTTACTGTTCTACAGAGATGTAAAAACATAAAAATTTATTAAAAAACTCAAATTGTGTATATTCTCAAATGTCAATGTAGTAAGTATCTAAAAAATATGAAAATAATAATATATTAAGATAACAAACTATTTTATAAAAAAATCGAAAATAACCTATATAATAATAAGTTTAAATTTTCGATACCTGAGCGCGGAGTCCTGCAACTATGGCTTCGATTATCACTAACGCCCAGAAAAAAGTCGTCGCAGCAATATTAAAAACCTGGTAGATAAATAACACATGCCTATATTAGTACTATATATTAGTTCATCATGAAGAGGAAAAAATTAAAATAGATAAATATTACCGTAAAGCTAAACGCTTCAGTGATCTTATCATATGACCTTAGTATCCGCTTAAGACTTAAGAGAAATTTGTTTAAGTTTATGTTCGGAGTATCATCAGCACCGTCGGTATCGAGTGAAATGACTAAGTCTTGATTCAGCTCAGGTCGAGCACGTTTGCCAAGATATTTGGCAGAAAGGTTGTATTTTATAATTTTATTTAAATATTTGAGACGTATCGTTACATAATAAATCAAGCTTCCCGTCAAAAGTAAGTCCAAATATGTATTTAATAGGCCAACTGCCCAGAAAACGGTTAGAGCCGGATATTCGACTGTTAGTACCATGTAATACATGAAACCACATTCAAATGGTACAACAATTAATATCATCAAAGCGATATTCCAATAGTACTGGCTGTGTTTTAAATTTTTAAACTGTTTTAACATCATAGTATCATCTATTTTTTGTATCAAAATATATACTTCTTTAGAAGACGTGTTATTGAAAAACCTAACATTGATTATATTGGACAAATAAGAGATATACTGGACAAGACCTCCGATTACTGAAGCAACATAGAGTACTGTATCTTTGTGGTAAAACTCTTGAAAATAATGTAATGACAAATAGACAAATGAAACTGTGAAGGTAAGGATCCAAACGAATGAGTAAAGTTTCTGCTTAGCCGATATAGATGTTACTCGATTGTTCTTTATATTTATCCGACATGAGCCTAACAGAAACTGTACAATATGAATTGGAGCAAAGCACTTCACGAAACTGTCATTAAGAAAAATCTTCTTGAATATCCGCTGAGAATACATATTTTGTTCAGTCAAACAATGGATGATTATCGTATTTTTCCAACTTCCACGCACTGACGCAGTAGGCTTACTGATAATAATATGAGCAATTTATGATTAAAATACAATACTATTCATCGCCGAAAGTAACTTTTAATGTAGAAAATTATGGACATTATTTCCTGATTAGCTGTAATTTGAATATTAGCAGTAATTTGTATATTCATGCCTAAATTAACTGAATTTTCATTAAGTAGCAAAAACAGAAACACTTGAAATAAATTATCTAAAATGTCCTACATAATGCAGGACTACATGCAATACTCTTTAATGTATTACATTTCAGGTAAAAGTTTTTCTATCTCCCTAGAGAGTAACTGGCGACGATAACAAAATGAAATTAAATTACTATGTCGCATTTCTATCAGTTATAACTGTACACGCCACGAGCAGCGTAGGTACTCACTGTCCTTTTAAATATTGGGAATATACATACAAAATAATATGGAAAAACTCTGTGCAAATGTATTAAACGACGATTTTATTAAAATTTTCAAGCCTACTTTCTTGATGCAATGGATTCTGGGCTTACTTCGTGTTAACGTCAAGTACAGATACCCCACAACACCTACAATGGCATACAATTTCTATAGTGTTGCTATTTGGGTTGTTAATACAATGTGTTTGATCGAATATATAATAAATAACAGCTGTAAAAACAATTTCAATTCAAAATATATAGATTCTACCCTAAAATTTGGAACTATTATGAATGGTGTGAATGGTCTTCTCTTTATTTGTCGAAACAATTTGCACCGAAGAGATGACATTTGTCGGTTTTATGTTAAAATGCAGAAAATAGAGCGGTACCTGCACATGAGAAATGCCAAACGAGAAAATCAATCATTGTGTACCTTTACTACTGCAATAACAAGCACCGCTTGTATTTTACACATAATTTTTTTTTTACTGTTCAATGTATTCTTCCTGAAGAAAATATGCCCGACGTCTTTGATAACACTATTTACAAGTATGAGTACATCCGTGGAATTAGTACAGATTTATGTAATTATCCATTTTATTGCAATAAGACTGGAGTACATTAACAGCTTACTGCGGCAAACAACTTCAGACCTAAATATGTCCGACGTTGATCATCAAAAGGTATTTTACTTGTCATGCATCAGTAAAAATATAAACGACATATCATCCTTAGAAGTGGTGCGTGGTATTCATTGCATTTTAGACTCATTGTTAGATTTCAGCAAATATTACCAGTTCTCGGTAAGTGCAAATTATATAATTCCTATTTATAGTAAAATCAACATTCTGGACAAGTTCAAATTTGAGTTTCGTTGTTTTTTTTAGAGTCATAAAAACGTACATGCTGTAAGTTTAATCTTAATAACTCGATTGAATCCAGAAAATTAATTACTGAC
This sequence comes from Arctia plantaginis, assembly GCA_902825455.1. Lineage (NCBI taxonomy): Eukaryota > Metazoa > Arthropoda > Insecta > Lepidoptera > Erebidae > Arctia > Arctia plantaginis. The sequence continues at coordinate 8,021,305 of CADEBD010000300.1, forward strand.
ATCACATATTCTCTTGTTAGCTATAATAATGCGCGAATCTGATAGTATTTAATTGTTTGTTTATAAACATAATATACATTCATTTATGTATATTTAAGTGATAAATAAATTTTATATACAAAAGTGAACTAAACTCAAGCCTGAGTTTTCTTCCATTGAACCTTTAGAATGTATAGAGGATAGTAAAGAATGTAAGGACAAAGTCATGTGTACTTAGGAATAAGTAAAAAACAACAACAAACAACAAATACCAACATTATTTTGTATAGCAAAATACAGGGTTACTCGTTAAGTCGACCTCTGGGTCGAATAAAGTATCTGTTCTTTGAGGGGTGATAGTTGTCATCATTTCTGATAGATTTTATTTTATAATTCCTTATCCCAAACCATAAGTCGTACGTTGGAGTGTATTCTTGGATATCAGTCAAGCCTTTGACAGAGTGTGGCCTGACGGGCTTCTGTTCAAAATCAAACAATTGCTACCACATTCGTTCTTTCTAATACTCACTCTGCTTATGTCGAATCCTACCCTGACGAAAGATGCTTTGAGGTGAAATTTAATAATGAAACTGCTCCCTTAAAAGAAACCCTCTCAATGGTGCCTCCGGGAAGTATTTGGGCCCCATACTTTACCTTCTGTACACTGCTGACCTGCCGACACAAGGTGATACTATAACAGCCACATACGCAAATGATACAGCTATACTATCGATCCATGAAAACCCAGCAGTAACATCAGCCAAACTATGTCATGTCTTCAAGGTAGAGGAGTGGCTAGACAAGTGGCGCATTAAGGCAAATCAAGACAAATCTATTCATGTAACCTTCACCCTTAGAAAACCAACCTGCCCCCCTAAAAAGCTCTGCAACAAAGACATCCCTCAAGCTGAAGATGCTAAATACCTTGGTATGCATCTTGATCGCCGGCTAACTTGGAGAAAACACATATGGGCCAAACGGAAACAGTTGGACATGAAAGTCAGATCTATGTACTGGCTGGTAGGTCGTAAGTCAAGCCTGTCTCATGAAAGCAAAATTACGATTTATAAGACTATAATAAAACCGATATGGACTTACGGTATCCAACTGTGGGGAACTACTAGCAATAGTAATATTGAAATTCTCGAAAGATTTACGTGAGCAACAAATACATACACGCGGATTTGAACATCAAAACAGTTAGACAAGAGATTGCTAAGTGCACTAAAGGCTACCAAACCAGAATAGCTACTCACGTTAATAGGTTGGCTTCGAAACTACATGGTACAGGCAGTGTCTCACACGACAAATCAAAGCGGCATGACGTCACTACGCTGACTGCGAGATTTGATTAAGGAATTTGAAGGGAATTCCCAGCTATTCTTTCTGCCAATAATGACATATAATTAAATACCAAAAGACTGGCTTATTGTGTCAACACAGATCGCCAAGTAGCAGATAAAACACGAAAAAAAAAATATCCCAAACCTAATCAAGATATTGGACTATTAGGATTTTTTCTTTAATTGCTGAAAATTTTACCGAATACAATATTTTTTTCTTATATCCTAATCTGTTGTGTCATCGATATAATGTTTTATAATTTCCATTACCAAAATTGTATAATAGATAACCAACCGGGCCGAAGTAAATGGTTAATAATACCAAAATGAAATAAATTTATAATTTCTTTAACGAATATTTTAAATATTTTTTTGACTGTTAAGTTGCAGATATGTTAAAAAACATGTGTACAAGGTATTACAGGTTAGCATAGTTTCCGAATTCATAGAAAAACCTTAGATAAAAGACCGGGAGTATTAAGAATCAGCGTACTACCCAGTAGTACCTAGTTAAAAACATGGCTTGAGTTTTTGCACTATTGCTAAATGGACTTTACTTTATGCTTCTAATACTGTTGAAGATTATGACCTATATGAACGAGGAATATGTTGATATTTTTATTAATTATTGACACTGCCAATGCGTATTGTATCCGGACGAGCCACCGAAGCACCTCTTTCTATCTATTCTTCTAAATCTGTATTAAGCTTAATCTGCAGAAATCCAACTTCTTCAAGGAATCTTGTGATAATAGTGATATAGGTATATGCTATATTACTGAAATTCCGCAATATTACTGGAATCCGCTGTCCAGAAAAATATATGTCTCCAAGTGCACTCACAACTCGCAGACGCGCAACACAGGTTTCGACCTACAAGAAGAATTTTCTAAACTACGTACCACTTCGATACCAACAGTGGACAATTGGGGTCAGATCGATGCCGCATACTTCGACATTAAAAAAGCATTCGACTTGATCGATAATGACGTGATGCTGAAGAAGTTGGCTCTCGTCACGTTCACTCAGTTTAACTTCTTTGCAAGTTATATTAGTGACAGGCACCAATATGTAGATTATGCAGGACACCAAATGCGACCAGATTTTAGTAGATCTGGCGTCAGTCAGGGAAGTAACTTGGGTTTTTTGGGATTTTTATTAATGGTTAATGATCTGTTGAGTGTTATACAAGAGGCTAAGTGTTTGTTATTTGCGGAAGACCTGAAATTGTCTCTCACTGTTGAAAGCACGGCAGATTGTAAAAATCTGCAAAGGGATATAGACAGAGCCCTTAGTTAGAGCAGGCAGAATCAGTTACAGTTCAACGTTTCGAAGTGTGTGACTATCTTATTCTTACGTGCACGCACACCTATCCAACACAATTACACGACGGAGTGGGGATTTGGGAGTGCATTTTACCACTGACCTAACGTTTCGTGATCACATACTCAAAATCTGTAAAAAAGCTTATAGTAACTTGAGGTTGGTACTTCGTATGGCTAAAGACTTTCTCAAACACAAAAAAATTCGCCACACGACGGTCGAGATACCGCTCTATGTAGTCATAATCATGATAGACAATTTGGATTTACGTTGGGGAAATCGACAACTGACGGTTTTATATCGGTTAGAAAGTATGTCACAGAGTCAAAATTTCAATACGTGCTAGCTATTTTCTTAGATGTATCTGGCGAATTCGACAACGCATGGTGGCTTATGCTGTTGCTGAAATTAAAATCACGAGGGTGCTTGAAAAATATTTATTCCCTTATCTCATCGTACTTTTCACAAAGTACAACTAAACTAAGACTTGGTCATTATTCTGTGTCGAAGGCGCAATGGGATGTCCTCAGGGATCAGTGCTATGTCACGTCGTCACGCAGAGTATGAGGTCGTTGAACGACATCCTGAACGGCGCCTGAGTCGTTTGCGGTACCTGGCCCCAGTGGCGGCCTTAGGGGGTGGCGAACAGGGCAATCGCCCGGGGCCTCGCTCCTACAGGGGCCTCGCGCAACAACCCAAGCAAATTTTAAAAAATATAAAATTTTTTAACTATTTTTTTTTATTTAAAACTTTTGATTTTGATCCTTAATTACTTATTAAGGTTATAACATAACCGTAAATTAAAATTAAGTTAGTTAACTAATTCATTCATTCAAAACATAATTGAAAAATTCATTATGTACACACTGTAAATTTTAGTGTCTTATTTTAAAACATTAAAATCGTTTTAATATGACGTCACCCATTTGATTAACATTGTCTCGATTTTAAAACGTTTTTTAGTGTTTTAAAATCGAGACAATGTTAATCAAATGGGTGACGTCATATTAAAACGATTTTAATGTTTTAAAATAAGACACTAAAATTTACAGTGCACTGAGAGATTTTTTTCGATAACCGTAAGTACAAAAAATGACAAGGCCGCGATTCGAAGTTTATAAGTACAAATGTGTGTAAACAGAAGTAAACTTTGGGTTATTGTAACCATAAGATGTACTTTATTCTATATTTTTCTTAATCTTAGTACAGTTTTACTTATCGTAACCCAAAATTAACTACGATCTACGTACATTTTCACTTGTTAACTTCGAATCGCGGACTTGTCACGTTTTGTGCTTGCGGTTATCGAAAAAAATCTCTCAGTGTAGTACTTGAATATCGCGCCTCGAAACACTTGAAGATCGGTTTTTTAATCGCATAACACTCGTGAGTCGGGACATAATGTTCTGCTCTTCTATCGCTCAGGAAATCCCCGTGTTTCATTTCATTTGTTAACTTTTGTCACCTTGGAATTATTTTACTTAAAGTATGAGTTACAAAATCGTTACCGTACATATCTTTCAATTTTATTGGATATTACGTTCTTATAGTATTGAAAGTATTGAGTGAGCTGGAAAAGTGTAAATTATAGTATTTGAAGTATTGAGAAAACTGAAAAAGTGTAAAAAAACTGTGTGAAAAAACTGTGTGGTACTTAAAAATTTATTTCTGACTGTTTGAGCGGAACAAAAAAAGATTTACGAAATGAGTTCGCGTGATCGTGATGCCGGTAGAAAATTTGAGTCAGGGAGTTCAAAAAGGAAACGAGCTATCAAAAGAAAGCAGGTAGAAGAAAATCTGCGTGGATCTTTATATAAATATATAAAAAGTGATGATAAAGAAACCTCTACAAAACATTTATTGACTAAAAGTGACTCTTATCCTGATCCAGCTGAAAACATTCCTTCCACATCATCATGGGTGCCGCCGCCGTCATTAAGTAAAAACAGCGAGGATGATGATGAATTAACTACATCATTGTCTCTTAGGTCACCGATGCCACCATCAACGCTATCCAGTCAAGAACACGAATCTGAGCCCGAGTCTATGTCTACATCCATGACTGCTGAAACGGAAAATCTGAATCCTCAAAATGACCCCGGTTTGTGGCCCATAACAATTACTGATGTAGACCGAACTGAGATTGTATTAAAAGGTCCAATCCGGGTTAAAGTTGATTTATTTCCGGTAAATGATAATGGACGGCGATTCAGCGAATATCATTATAATAAGATATTAGTTAACGGTGAAAAGCTTCACAGGCGCTGGATGATTTATTCACAAACAAAGGATGCCGTTTACTGCTTTCCGTGTCGAATATTCGGGTTAGAAAATACAAAGATTGGATCAAGTGAAGGAGTGTGTGATTGGAAACACTTGGGTGATTACCTAAAGTCTCACGAATCTAGTCGACAGCACAAAGATTGTATGTTGAAATGGATTAATTTAGAGAATGGTTTAAAAGGCTGTTCCACTATTAACTTGTTGGCCCAGTCACAAATTGAACAAGAAAGGCAACGTTGGAGAGATATTTTAGAACGATTGCTCGCAATTATAAATTTTTTAGCATCTCACAATTTGGCCTTCAGGGGTCATAGAGAGAAGTTAACAACTGACTCAGATTCGAGTGAGACAAGTGGCAACTTTATAGATTTAGTAAAGTTAATAGCCCGATTTGATCCCGTGCTGAGACTTCACCTAAAAGAAGTAAAGGATAAGACGATTAATGACCACTATATCGGAAAAAGTATTCAAAATGAGCTCATACAAATAATGGCAAGTCACGTGAAGACTCAAATTGTTGAAAAAATAGTAAATAATAAATACTACTCGATTATTCTTGATTGTACTCGCGACGTTTCTCGTGTTGAGCAACTTTCAATTATTATAAGATTTTTTAATACAAATACAGCTGAAATTGAAGAACATTTCATTGGTTTCTTAGCCGTCGAAAAAACCACAGCTGAGAGTTTGACTAATTATATAATCACAGAATTAGAACAGTTAGGTATATCATTGCAAAATTGCAGAGGCCAAGGATATGATAATGGTGCCAATATGCGTGGTGAAAAAAGTGGTGTCCAAAAACGTATTCTTGAAATTAATCCGCTTGCTTATTTTTTACCTTGTGGGAGTCATAGCTGGAATCTCATCCTAGGAGATGCAGCATCGTCTTGTGTCCAAGCAAAATCTTTTTTTGGTTTGCTACAAAGGTTGTACACTCTGTTTGCCGGCTCAAGTCAGAGGTGGGCTATTTTAAATGCTCATGTAAAATCATTGTCGCTAAAACCACTTTCTGAAACTAGATGGGAGTGCAGGGTAGCATCGGTGAAGGCCGTTAAATACCAACTAAGTGATATATGTGATGCTTTGAAGGATTTAGCAGAAAACACAACAGATTGTCAGTTGGTCAGTGAATGCCATTCTATAGAAAAGGAACTAACTACCTACGAATTTGTAGTTTCACTTGTCATATGGTATGACATTCTTACAAAGATAAATGTTATAAGTAAAATGTGGCAAAGCGAAAACATGCACTTAGATGTGGCTATACAACACCTAGACGCATTCACAAATTGGCTCGATAATTATCGAGAAAATGGTTTTCAGTCATCCCTTGTAACAGCAAGAGAAATAGCCGAGAAAAATGATATTGACAGACAGTTCAAAGAAGTTAGAAGACGACGTAAAAAAAGGCATTTTGATTATGAAGGGGAAGATGAAGCTCATGAATTGAAAGCGGAAGAAATTTTCAAAATAAACTATTTTTATGTCATTGTCGACAATGTGCGCGCAAGCTGTTATCCTAGGTTTGAGGCTCTTAAACATCATGAGAGCATATTTGGTTTTATGTATAATATAAAAAAATTAAAGGAAATTAATGATAGTGAACTTTTAAAGCAATGCAGCGACTTGCAAATATCTATGACAGTAGGAGAATCATGTGACATTGATGGACATGAATTGTACGAAGAACTGAATATGTTCATCCGTGTGTATGAAGGAAACGATGACATTATCTCGGTGCTAAAATACATAATAGAAAAAAAATTAACTGAAGTTTACCCCACTATCGAAATAGTCCTGAGAATTATTGCTACCACACCTGTTACAGTTGCGTCTGCTGAAAGGAGCTTTTCGAGGCTTAAAATTATTAAAACATATTTGAGGAATTCAATGACACAAGATCGGCTTTCAGCCCTCGCTATTCTTTCAATCGAAAATGACGTAGCTTATTCGTTAGATTATTGTGCTTTAATTAAAGATTTTAGTCTTAGGAAAAGCCGCAAACATCAATTTTAAAATTTATCATCTCTGTATTTGTTAATTTTGTGAATCTTTCAATGTAAAATATTTTAAAATTCAAATTTGATTTATTTGTATAATTTAAGCATTTTTCCTTAAACATGACAAATACCTAAACCAAACAACCAGACCTACTTTCGCATCACATACTTTTCACGAAGGACAAAGGACCTCGCAAAGACCTGCCGCCCGGAGCCTCGCAATGGGTAAGGCCGCCTCTGCCTGGCCCGTTCCCGAGCCTGGCGGGCCGGGAGAGTTCTAAACCTCTCCCGGTCCCGCTGCGCCATCTCCTTCGCAAGCATAACTTGCTCGCAGTAGTTTTTCAAAAATCCCTGCGACATGTACAAAAGAGCAATATTATAAATAGGCACATGTATTATTTTTGAACTGTAACAAAGAAGTATCTTGTACTTTTTACAGATATTTTTATTCACCTGCCAAATGTTAGCCTGGATTTTATGGTCTGTCCAAAACTTCGTCAGTTCAATGAAACTTCAGGTAAGGTTGTATATACATATAATAGTAGCTATGAAGTGCATTAGAGGGGCCTTGTTTTTTCGTTTTCGCTTCACTTTACAGGTGACTTCAGATTTAGCTTTAACAATAAGTGTAATACCGATCCTGCTTTACATTACTATTATCATGGTCTCAGTCTGTTTAAAAGCCCAAGAACTAACGTCAAAATTTAAAATGACAAGAAAACTGTGTCTCAATATAATCTCAAATCAAAATTCTGGTAAGTAAAAAGTAGATACTAGTTATTCACAGTCGAATGCAAATGTTACCTTCGTGTTACATAAAAACCCTGCTATTTTAACAAGACTGCTGATAAATATATTTCTAAATAATTTTATAGGTAAATTACATATAAACACAAATGATCGTCCTCCTCGTACAATTATTTGTCCTGGGTGGGAATGGAACCCACGACCAGTGGCGTAGCTAAAACCAGCTAAAACCACTATCTATTTTATGTACAATTTACAGAATAGCAATAGTTTTATTTGAAAATAGAATCCATTGCAATAATTCTTACACAAAAAGCAAAACTTTATTTTAAACTGTCCTGGACATAAATAAAAAAGAAGGATAAAAACTCAGTTTAAACCCAAACAAAAAGTCAAAACCGATCCTGTTTTCGTTATCTAATGAAAAACCTTATGTACATTATTACATCGATTACATTAAAACGGTAACCTTACCAATTACTAACGTATGGACAATTAATGTGAAATGGTTATTAATGGAGTTCAACTTAATAATACACAAAATGTATTCATTTGTCTATTTACTTAAGTACCTATGTAACAATATGTTTAACACTTTTAGCTATATTCTTGATATAAACATTCTTGGCAAAAAAAAAACAACCGAGTGACTCAAAAATATATTTTTAATTAAAAAATTATCAAAATAACTGTTTAGTTTACAAAATACTATGCCTATATTTTTAACAGGTAGATCCCGGAGGCGCGCCAAGCAAGTCATATTAATTATGGAAGGAAGAACTAAATTGTCTGTCTACAACATATACACTTTAGGAACTCGATTGCCTTTGCACCTGCTGGCAATCACGACTAGTTATACTGTTGTGTTACTTCAGTTCTCTGAGCTATATTAATAATCTCTAACAAATAAAAAACCCAAAGCTGTTATTAAGATAATTATTTTATAATGGAAAAAAAGATTGAAACCTTGACAAAAAACATTCTTAGTAAAGAATTCATAAAGTCTTTCAGACCGATGTACTGTTTTCAAATGCTGATAGCTTCTAGTCGCTTAAACATTAAAGATTCGTTTGTGACTTCGCCTTCATTATTACAAAAATGTTACACTATTCTCAGTGTGATAGGTATCATAGCTTTAGAAATTGTGACAATTCAAAACAATAGCTTATTACATAAAACAGATAGCTCAACTATTTACTATTTAAGCTCATGTGTAACAGTGTTGCAAACTTTAACATTTATTTGTAATATATTTCACGTACGCTTTGTTAATGGAAGCGAAAACGCACTTTTTTTTGTAAAATTGCAACAAATTGATAGATGTATGAAGTTAGACAGGAATAAAGTTATAACTGACATAATGTTTAGAAAGAATGCTTTATCTCTTATCTGCTTACTTGCGCCTTTTTGTGCACTATTTGGAGCAGCATATACAAAGCAAAATATCGCACTTTGGTCTTTACTAGGAATCGTTTACACTCAAATTAATGTTGTCGTAGAAATGGTAGCCTGTTCTAACATATTTATGTTTTTCTACATACGTACAAGATTTTTAAACAGTATATTATACAATTATATACACTATAAGAATGATAAATGTGTAATATCTTCAAAGAATAATATACTGTCCTCATTATTTCCAACAAAAAAAATTATGAACCAACTAGCTGCACAGACACATAATTTTGAAACCAGTAAAGCGGACATTTATCTAAAAGAAATTTTGTGTGGATTTTCTATGAACCAGGAAATAATTAAATTTCAAGTAAGTAAAATAATTTAATTTTTATAGATTTAGGTACATACCTTCTTGCGTTACAAATGCAAGAATAGTGACACTATTAATAATTATGTAATGGAATGGAATTGCAAAATGTGCTCCGTACTTATCTACAGAAGCAACACATTTACTTATAATAGAAAAAAAACAAATTTAATCTTAGGAACATCTATTTACATATTTTATACTTTAAATCCATAATTAAAATTATTTAACTGACATTTAGTGCTATTGGGTAATATTGGACCTGTTAACGTTGTATTTGCCTTAGAGCTGGCATAAATGAAATTGGGTAATATCTCGAATGTATACCTACTAAGGACTTAATTTAGTCTAAGCTTAAAATACTAATATAGAAACTTAATAATGATCGTTTAGTTTTAATAAACGCTACTAAACTGATTAAATTTACTAATATGTACAATTTGGATTCTTACTTCTCATCTTCAGCATTTATTCAAACAATCATTTGTCTGAGTCCAAAAACCTTGCTTTATTCCTCATTTTTTTTTTCCGTGCGGAAATTCCCTCGGATACCACCTATCGGTGGCATGTCGGACTCGAACCGACTAAAACCGCACGCCGTCTCGGGTACTAATAGCCGGGGAACCAGGTATACCCTAGAAAGGAAGTCTCTGGTCCCCGACATACCTCGGGCCATCTACAGACGAGTAGACGACCCCCCCCCCCGTGTGGGATCCCCATGTTCCCTCTGCTCCCTGGAAGCGAGCGCGCTTCGAAACGCGCTCGCCGCCACCCCGGCCTGCTTCTGCTAGGGTGACAGATGGCCTCACCTGTCACCCCCAGGCCTGCGCTTATGGAGGACGGAGGTCGTTCTGCGAACTCCGGCGCCTGAGTCGCCTGCGGTACCTGGCCCGCTCCCGGGCCTGGCGGGCCGGGAGAGTCCTAAACCTCTCCCAGTCCCGCTCCGCCGTCTCCTTCGCGAGCATAACTTGCTCGCAGAAGGAGACGGCAGAGTTCCACGCACTCTCGCTCCGCACGATAGCCGCAATCAGGCTATCGAGCGAGAGAACTCCAACTCCAATGGCCGCCACGAGGTCTCGCCTCTGCTCAACCCACGCCGGGCACTCTACCAGCGTGTGGAGAGCCGTGTCCACGGTCTGGCCATCGCAGTAGTGGCACTCAGGCGTTGGCTCCTTGCGGATCAGACACAGGTGATCCCCGAAACATCCTTTCCCAGTGATCACCTGCGTCAGTCAGTATGAGAGGGTCCCGTGATGCCTCTCGAGCCAATCCTCCATAACGGGTCTTACCGCCGCGATGACGACGGCGTGCCCGACCGGTGCTTTATTCCTTCTATCAAAATATTTAAGTTTCGTTCCGGTTCATCGCATTTCTGTTTTGAGGTATTGGCTATTTACAGCCGTAGTGTGTAATGAACGTTCGTCTATATAGTGTTCGTGCCCTAATATAAAATATTTTTGAAGTGAAACTTCTTTAGAATCGTTGTGATTTGAAACTCGATGAAACGAAAATGCGTCCCGATGAAACGAAAATGCGTCCCGATGAAGAAACACACATAAATGTAAAGAATTAAGTCCGCGAGAGAATAAGATAGAGTACATTACACATTATTTCTAATATAATACGGAAAGTAAGAGCCGGAGCCGACTAAGGTAACAATCTGCACAGAACAACAGCACTGCAAAAAGAAGGAAAACTTGAAACAAACCCTATACCAACCCGTCTTGCCAGCGTGGTATAGTAGACCAAAATCTCCTTTCTAAGGAGAGGCCTATGTCCAGCAGTGGACTATTATAGGCTGTTGATGATGATGATGAGTGTGAATATTTTTATCTTTTAATTTAAGTAATACTAGCTGGTACCCGCAACTTCGTTCACTTGTAATTTGGTTGGTTCGATTCCCAGGCCAGGCAAAGTATTACAGGGTTTTTCTGAGATAAAAAAATATATTTTCGGCAGTTTCACTTCTTCCGTGTGTGAATTGCACACACACACTTTTATTTTATTTTATTTACACGTTATGCACATTAGGTGCATGGCGGATTTAAATGCCTTAATGCATTCTCTACCTTCTATAGCACACTGTATATAAATTATTGTTATCAGTATATTACGTAACATTTACAGATTTTCTTATTTTGCTGCAAGCTGGTTGCTTCGTGTTTACTGGCATTCGAGTTTGTACTATTTGCAGCACAAAACGATGTAAGTCCTGTACCTATATTAAATTTACTTACAATACTCGTAATATACTATAAACTATACTATAAATTTCTAAGTTTCCATCTGGTGCAATTTATTTAAACGGTATAAATAAAACTAAATTAGAACTTAGTTTAATTAAGCTACTAAAAACCGATATTTTTTTTATGGTATGGTGGCAAACAAGCAGACGGGTATCCTGATGAATACCGCCACCCATGGACACCTACAACTTTAGGGTCACAAGTGCGATGCCACTCTTTCAGTCTCCCCCCAGAATCAGGGAGAGGGGGAGGATTTGGGCTGCAGTAACTCACTCGTTGAAAAGCAATGAAAGAACTGGTACCCAATGCTACCGGCTGCTAATACCCGGTTTTCTGTGAGGCTGTGGTATAACTCCGGTTGGACCTGACCCATCATAACATGTGCCTAATCATGACTGACCATTAAATGTGTGATAATTACTGAAGATTACTTTTACTATTAGAAAAAAACAGCACAAAATAAACTAATAAAGAAATTATTTCATTTCGATTTTCTCACGTCAAATCAAAAAATCTACAAGGAAACCAAAATCATGACTGTTCTACAGACATACAAATATAAAAATTGTATACTCATTAGAAAAATACTAACTAATAATATACATACGCAAATAAAATTTAATAAAAAAAAGGATGTGCATAGAATCGGTCTTAGGAGTAGGAATGATATATTTCTGTTAAAATCGCGAACAAATTATGGAAAGAGTTGTATTATGTATGAAGGTGCTAAAATCTATAATCAGCTGCCTAATGTGGTAAAAGCTGCGAAAAATATACACACTTTCAAAAAAAAAAAAAAAAAAAAAAAAAAAAAAAAAAAAAAAAAAAAAAAAAAAAAAAAAAAAATTATTAAAGTATCACATCATTGATAAATAATATAAGCACAAAAAAAAAACAATTTTATAAATTATAATGTTTATCTACTGCATTAATTTATATATTTTATTGCATAAATTTGTGGGTTTATATATTTGTGTGAATGTATTGTGTTCGTTTTAATAAATAGTTAAACTAATAATGATACTACATGCACTAATACTAACAATAAAAATATTTAATTTAATCTAAATTAATCAACGCAATCACATATATATACAACGCTAACAAATAAGATATACAGATAATAATTCAATTAGTAATCAACGAAATATGTACTAAGTTCATTGTATTATAAAAATTTATACTACAATTTACTACCATTACTAGCAGAAAATAGTTCTCATAGTGCAAAATATGTAAAAGTAAATTGTAGTGTGTACAAAAAGTTTTGTCACTTCTAGGCACGCTCGATCGCTGTATTTACTGCAAGCGTGGATGAACAAATGTTTGGAATGTATAATATTTTTAAGTTACCCTCACTATATTTGTGTAAGAAATTATTTTATTTGAATTGCTTTTTTCTGTATCACTATATTTGTGTAGGAAATCATTTGTTGATGTTTTGTATGAATTGCTTTCTTCTGTACCACAGCTAAATCGATGAAACTGTAATTTGATTTTCTCATGTAAGTGAATAGTTTATGTTATTCTTTGTGAGAAATAAACGATCTTAAACCTGAAAAAAACATTGCATTTTTGACCTTTCAAATGTTATTATTCGGAGTGCCACCAGGTAAAAACTATATAACATTTGAACTACTTCTTGTAATATTATTTTACCATTTATTTATGTTACGTAAAACTATTAAATGCATTCGTCTTGATTACAGAACGTGGACCTTACGGATAGCTTAACACCGGCAGTATTCACTGTAATCGACGTATTAGTGGCTTTGATTCTAGTTATACGCTGTGAATTATTCCTGAGAGAGGTAAAAGGAACTAAACGCTTGACTATTACTATTATGTCTCTTCAATTTGAAGGTAAATATAAATATCTGTACCTACCTAATAACTACATGCATGTTGAGCGCGAGGACCTCAGCCAGGAAGGTGCCTACATACTTAATACCGACTTATTAAGGTCTTTAAGTGTTGAGATGAGAGTTCGGAGTATCGAAGATACCAGGAGATAAGACAAAAAACTATCATTTTTTTCTACTCTTTCATAATATTATAGAAATATATATTTATATAAAATCTGCTGACAAGAACATCGGGCCAACATCTAAATAGTCTAAACGATTTTTAACCAAGTAGAAAGACGAGGTTTGTTTTAACATAGGAAACTTAAAAGATAATATAGGTTTGTGGATTTTATATTCCTATGTAGGTATATCAGGCAATATTTATGTATAGATGATTCTACTCTAAGATTGAAGATAAAATAGTTTAAAATACCATATACTTAATTATATATATATGGTAGGTATGTGGTATATATATATATATGTGGATATAAACAGTAACAGTTATTAGTTATTTCAGGGCCATTAAGAGAAAAAGCAAAAAGAATGTTGAAACTAATAGAAGAAACACCACCACGCTTATCAGTATACGAAATGTGGAAACTGGATGCTAATGTTCTGCTAGAAATGTTTATGCTAGTCACCACTCTCATACTCACACAGCTTCAGTTCGTGTTTTTGTAGTATAATGAATTTACACAATAGTTATTTTTTTATTAAAATTATTTAGATATATTTACTTATTCCATAGAGTATATCTAAAAATAAAGATCACGAGTTTTCAAGCATGACATAATTTCATAATGTATATCTAATAATTATTCATTTAAAAAAGACAACTCCCATACTAGGAATATATCCTGTGTCGCGGGAGACTTCTCAAACATATATAAAACGGACACAAAAAACATCCAGACTCAGAACAGCAAATTGTGGATGACACAAAGTGTTGTCCCATGTGGGTATCGAACCCGTAGTAGGAAGCGCGAGGTGACCGCTTCAATCACTACGCCATCCCTGAAGTCGAAGTTATTTCTCTGGAACCACACCATTTACACAGCGATGGAGATTCCAAGGTTTGATTCGGCTTTGACTAGGTATAAATGACGGCGCTTGAAATGTACCGTCACACAAAATACCTCTTCTTGTTGTTCTCTGTTCAGTGTGAGTTAATTTCACATCAACTCGATCATCACGGTGTACGCGTTTAGCGTTGCGATTGGTGAAGTGAGGGTAGTGAAGCCGTTCGCCGTCGAGAGAGAGAGTTGATGTGGCCCCTTGCAATATGATGCAGCCTACCCACTTGTCTTAACGCTGAGACCACACACTTCGAAGGTATAAGAATACGAAAAAAAAAATCGTGCGGTCTAGATATGATAGACGTAGTGCGTAAGCCGCAGATGTTCTAGTGCACCATAAAATATTATCTAGAGTAAGAAAGAGAAGTAAGTAAGAAAGAAATCAAACCACGTTTACAATTTGTTACTTATCAATATAAATAAAAAGAAACAACCTTTTTGTAAAAGACATATATTTCCCTCTGCAATATTTGTGACACATTGTCAATTTTTGTGATCAAACACCCATTTATAAGGGTTACCTATTACCAAATATAAAATGTTAATAACAAAGCTCAACAAGACGAATAACTCCCATTGTTTTGTAAAAAATAGTAATATGATCTTGAAAAATAATTAGGACTAACGCTATTCAACAAGAAATATACTTAAATACAACAAAACCAACAAAAATTAAATGCAAATATAAGAAACAACTTACTAAAAGCGTAAAATTGTAAAAGTATTTTTAGTGAGAAACTTAAAAAATCTACAACGCATCCACTTTTGTACTAAAAGATGAAACAGATTTCAGACTGCAATCCTTTGTTTGATGGTAGACTTAGCTACTTTATTTAAAGCATATAACAAATATGGTAGGAATATTTTCATTTATAACAAAATAAGTAAAACTTTTCCTGCGGTTGAGGTATATTATTTTAATATTATTTAAAATATGTCTATTTTGAAATTAATTCAGAATTAAAGTCACTTAATAATAAAAACAAGATTATTATTGTTATTTTTTTTCTTAATAATTAAGAAACAAATCTTGACTAATAAATATTAAAATGTGAATGTTTGATTTCTTAAGGTGTGTCATGTATCAAAAAATAGAATAGCTTCATGTAAAATTAATAAAAAAAATTAATAATAAATTATTATTATTGCGGCAAGGTGTTGTTTATTACCTAGTTTTCACAAACTTAGTAGTCTGTGCGTCTGGTAGCATTTTGGCTTCAAAATATCAAATATCGACCCTGAATCGACTGCCAAGTCCTTTTAAGAACCATCAGGGAGAAATTCAGCTGTCTGGAGTTTATGTTGTCCTCTTTATATCTAACTCAGGCACTCACTAAACTCTTCTTCTTTACAAAAACATTACATGTGTAATATAAAAAAAAAGATTTGCCTGGGCAATTAACCCGACACAATTTAACTGCATTTATTGTCAATTACTGAAAACTCGTCTATAATTTTTTTAGAAACACCTACTACTAAAATATCAACATTCCGAGATTATAAGATCGACCGAATCGCTCTAAGTCTAGTCATTTATACCACCACTAATTTAAAACAACTTGCACCGACAATATCTGAAAAATGTGACAAAAAATAGATTATTTTTTAACATGTCAGCTTAAACTCTACAATCACACATTACCTTTAAGTAGTAAAATAAAAAAATAAAGACGACGTAAGTTCAAGCAGTCTAAATTCCAACAAACTACTGCAGCAGAAAGTAAACAGATAGTTGTAGCACTCTGAGGAATAACACTAGTATGCAAAACACAGTTCTTCCTTGTAGCCAAGTTTCTCAAGAGCCGGTTTGCAAGCGAAGTTGATCATGGGCGGTGGTCCGCACATAAGTACTAAGCCATCGTCAGATGGCGGCAGTAAATGATCACGGACCATTTCATCGTTGATGAATCCGACGCTGTATTTCCATCCTGAAAGTATTCAATAAAAAAATTAATTTAATCTTTATACTAAAACTAGTACTAATATTTAATTCGATTATCTTACTACAAATCTTAATACAAATATCGTTAAAATATATAAAACCCAAAATTATAGCCGAAGCAATTTTTATGATAGGTTTTTATCGGAGGTAGCATTGCCTTTTTAAGCCAGTAGCCTTTTAAGTCGCTAAATTCGGTTATCATCAAACGTTCATTATATTATCAGAAATCTGCGTCGTCAATATTTATTACATTACATGACGCACCATTTCATTATTTAAAATGTAATAGTTAGTATAGTTCTTTACTATTTCATGACTTCAGGGTTTCTCCTTGTGTGCTTGCAATCCGATATCTACCTCATGTATCTAAGAGAATATCACCGTTTTACCTTCATTAGGTCTGTCAATTGTATACCAAACTTGGAACTGTTCCGGATACTCGGCTTGGTACTTTTCCAACTCATTTCTTAGCAAGATGTCTTCTTCCGTCTGGTTGGCAAACAACAGTCGCATTTGGGTTTTATCGTTGGCGTCTCTACATATGTGTCGTATAAGTTGAAGCATTGGAGTGATGCCGGTACCACCTGTCCATACAAGTAAAAATGATATTTGAAACTACTTTATTATTGTATCTTTAACCGATAACAATGTTATATTTCATTAGAATGAAGCAAATATTATCATATACAATAAAATCTCGGATTGTTGACAAAATAAATAAATAGACAAGTCTAAGTAAGTATATGGTTTTATGATATGAGCCGACAACGTTGTCATCAAGGTTATCATGCTATCGTGTCGTTGTCCGTACGATATCCATTATTTTTATTCTTGTACCCTGCCACGCTTCGCTGTGCCACATTGTGGTTACATTGATGAGAAGTGAGGAAAAAAATTAACGCAAAAAATATGTAAAAACATTCTTTGAAGCGGTTTGTTTATGTGAAAAAGTTCAATAGGAGTAGAACTTTTTGAGTTCTAGAAGCATAGATAGATATTAATCTCTTATTCCATTTTTTTTTTTCATTTTATTTGAATCCTAGGTCGTACTATTACGCATTCTCAAACTTTTAGTTAAATTCATGTACCTCGTGATTCTCAATATAATTATGCATACCTTTCCCATGAACAGCATAACATGTTTATTTGTATAAAATGAAGCAATTAGAATAATAAACCTTATAATTGTAAGATGTAGACGTTCGAGACCCTTTTCTTTAACTTTCAACTGAAGATCGAAACTCTTTGTATACTAGTAGAAGTAGTACTAGACGAGTAAGTTACAATCATAAAGGGAAGATAAGAGTGAGTCGCTGTAATAAAGTGGTATGTTAGTGGTGAACTCTAATTCGATACTGTAATGAACGGCTTGAAATAATGTAATGCGCAGTCTAACAATGTTTCTTGTTTAACTAATATAACGAATGACGCATTTCTTAATATAACAGTATCACAAGATTCAAACGTGAGACTTGTTAAGATAACTATTCATATCAGGTGCTCATTATTACACAATCTAAATACTATGCATTTTTTGCGGCACTACTACTATCTTTAAACGTACATATGAATATTACTAATTATTTATATTGCTTGAAACAAACTCTCTCCTGATGTTTCTTAACATAAGAAATTAGCGATCTAAAAACGAATCGGAGCAAAAAGATCAATATTAAAACAACAAGTATAATTTTTAACAAAAAAAAACCGACTTCAAACAGTAAACTAAAAAGCTGCCATCATCAAATCCTGATTTCCTGAACATGGGACCACCTTTGAAGTATCTTCTTTCCAACAAAAAAATAATAATCAAAATCCGTTCATAAACAACGAAGTTATCCGCGAACAAACATAAAAAAAGCATATATACGGTCGAATTGAGTAACCTCCTCCTTTTTTGAAGTCGGTTAAAAACTGATGCATAATAAATATTCATCAGTTTGTACACACACTAAACACACATACACGTATTGCAGTGTTAAGCATACACAATAAAACACTATGACAACTAGACAGTGGAGAAAATGAAGTGTAGTGTATTCGGCCATAAGCAGTTTTCTATCTCCCTCTGAATTTTACCACAAGTTGGGCAACCAACGCCTTCAAGGCTTGTTGTCTATAATTTCAATAACATTAGAAACACTATATACATAAACGAACTTACCCGCAATCATGTTTAACTTTTTAACCATAACCTTAGTGGGTGGGTCTTTTCGCAACTTCTTAATTAAAAATAGACCATTGCCTGTGTACTGAAGTCTACCGGATGGCCCTCGAACATCAATGGTGTCATTCAGTTTCATATTCTCTAAATATTGCGACAGCTTGCCTCCCTCCGGGAACTTGGGGTGTACATTTTTAAAGTATACCTGAAATATTTACACAAAATAACAATTGCAATTTACATGAAAGTACTCGTAAATATGGCGATTGCCGATACCGATTATAATTCAGAGAACCAGTTGACAACCATCCACTGGTCTGAAAACCCCTGTTAACAATGGAACTCTCTCAATCCTGGAAAACAAAGCCAAGCTATGCTGTCTGACCTTGGTCTTCACATTGCGTGCATTGCTTTAATTTTTAGGACTAATAAGAGCATTATAATGCTGAGAAGTTCGTTAGTTGTAAGGCGCTAATTTAAGTTTCTAATGTCTGATTATTTATAGACAAAAGCACAAAACATGTTACGACTTCCATAAGAAAAGCAATGACAAGGGACCAGCATATATGCATATTTATGCCATCCTCAGCGGTAATAGCATATTTTACCTAAGATCTAGTTGTGGTGCATATTATCGACACATTTACAATATTTTTCGAGCGCAGCGCACAGAGCGACTTGCTCGCTCTGCAGATTAGTATTTTCAGAAACTACAAGTGCTACAAGTTCAAATTCACCCTAGTGGATGTGGAGCGATCCTCAACCTATTATCGTCTATCAATGGAAAGTTTACTTATTGTATGCTGATTTTGAAATAAAATTAAAACCCACTTTCCTTCATTTTTGGGGTTTCTAAAACTTATCATTTAATTTCGCATATTGTGCCAATTTTGATGCATTTTTGCATGAATATAATAAGCTTTGCATGAATATAATAGGAATGACCATTATAACAGAACTACTTTCAAGTGAAATTTCAAGTTTTCCTGCATCTCGCTATAAAAAATTCATCGACTTAATTAATACCAATACGTACTTATTACATAATGCCATCATTGTACATATCGAAGAAAGAGAAGCCTATTTCTTTTTTTTCAGGGCAGAAATCTTCTCGGATACCAACCACCGATGGTTATATCGAACTCGAACCAACTAAAAACCGCAGGCGCGCTGTCCCGGGTACCAGTAGAGAACCAGGTGTACCCTAGGAAGGAATTTTTTTTTTTTTTTTTTTTTCCCCCAGAAACAAGAGTATACTTCTTAGTGGGATTTTGGTATGCTGCATCTAAATCCGGCTGCAGAATTGCTCTACCACGTCAGGTTTTTGAGATATTCTAACCTAAAAGTGCAAACGCCATTTTTGCCCATTTTTGAGGTTATGTATCTTAAAGTTCAAGTCGTCAGCTTTTAAGTGACTTTGAGTTGGCTTAAATATCTTTTTTTTTTGCCTCAAAACCAATCAAATACCGCCCAACCCGAGTTCAGCTAAGCAAACCCTTAACTGAACTACAAGCCTTTAAACTAAGTAAACCCTGTTCATTACTATCTCAGGGAAAAAAATTGGCCTGTGATTATTTGTCTCTTATGTAGGTACCTAATAATTCTTTTAAAGTTCTTTAATGTGTAAAGAATATAATTGTGTGTTGCGCCCACAATATCTTAAGTTTACGAATGAAGGATGTATTGCAGAATGTTAAAATATATTTTAGATTCATAAATATAAATGAGGTAAAATAAACATTCTGCTAACATTTTTATTGCCAATGTCAAACGTACTCCTACGTACGTATGACTAACTTGTTTTCGCTTTTTGAATATATGAACATAATTATTCAAAAACAATATTATCTTTCGTTTGGTAACAAAATAATTTAAGTACATAGGTATAAGAATTTAATAATATTACTAAACTAATAGTATGTAGTAGTTCATTGCCACTCCCTCTGAGAGCAAGTTATGCTCGCGAAGGAAAGAGCGGGGTGGGACCGGGAGAAGTTTGGAGTTCTCCCGGTCTGCCAGGCCCGAGAACGGGTCAGGAACCGCAGGCGATTCGGGACGGAGGTCGCTACACCCTCCCATTTCCATAATCGCAGGCCTGGGGGAGACAGGAGGTTAAGGAGTAAGAAGGGAACATCGTAGTTCCTATGGCTCGGTCGGTCGGGGTCGGAGTACCAGTGATTACTATTCTAGGTTACACCTGGTTTCCCAGCTACTGGTAACCAAGACGACGTGCGGTTTTAGTCGGTTCAAGTCAAACATAATCACCCCACCGGCCTGTCTGCCTGACTGTCGGGGAGGGGGAATCCAAGGGATTCCACAAAACATTAGTGATGGATTTAAATTTTAAATTTTTTATTATTTTATTAAATGCTTAAAAGGTACTCACTTTAAAAACGCTAGTGGTTATTGTATACTTAGTAAGTACTAGTTAGTATACATCCAGACATATTTATAGCTAAGATATAATTATATACCTATCGCCTCACTATATATCTGAAGTTTTTGGATGAAATCATATATTATACCTTCGAACTCACTACATTCAACGTATCTGAGATTAAACATGGTTTTTCTTGCTACACTTTTACAAACAAATTAAGATTTAAGCAATCCAAATATCATACTCCGTTCTGCCTAAATACTGTTTAAAAATGGTTACCAGGAATGAAGTTGTTAAATGAACTGTGTGCAAAGCAAAGGAATAATATTATTTTAACTGTGTCAGTCTATGTCATAATTATAAGCCTAATAAAATTATTATGAAAGATTTTATCTTTCTATTAATGAATATAAATACATCACAGTTATAATTATCTGACTGCACTATATATATCCTAACAATAACTATTTTGCCAGTTATGTAGTACAAATACAGAACCTTACCTTAACTACCAAGTCAACATAACCCTTTTCCTCATCACTCGACACAGGGGTGTAGGCCCTTATGATAAGGTCATCGTCCATTTTAGCTGACAGGTGAATGTGTTGACCAATTGGTAAGCCTAGAAAAAACTAGAATGCTATATTGGACTAAAATGATTATTATATAATTACTTATACCTATATATCGTTTTACTTTGTTTTGGTTGAAACAACTTATTAAGTCCTCTCAATAAGCACACTATATAGCAGCAGCAGTGGTCACAGTGACCATTACAACAGCTACACTATTTTTGCACTATATTATTAAAGTCAAAATAGCTGATGAAGACACTTTTCCAAGTATTTAAACAGCAAGACAAGTGCAGAAATCTCTTTGTATTAAGTATAGTGATAATAGTGTGTACATTTCCACTGTCAAATGACTTGTTTTTAGATCTGTTTTGGTATCCTAAATGTAATTGGTAACCAAATGCTCCAGTCAGGCGCAGTTACAGAAACCAAACTCCACAGGCGCAGTTACAGAAATTATAAAATAGGCTACAACGTTATGTTGATTATGTACTAATGCCCACCCTTTCACTTACCTAAAACATGTTCAGACGAGGGTAGTGCAAAGCGGAATCTCCTTGTATCATGACTGATCTCCTCTCTTTCAATGAGTGGCAGAGCATACTTGGTATTAGGGTCTACTAACGCAACAAGTTTTGAACTTCCCTTTGGCCCATTTTTCTTTCTTCCCCAAAATAAGTTTGCCACCACGGTTGCCAACACTACTGCTGAGCCAACTCCTACAATTATGGGCCATATCTGCAAATAATTAGCTTGTATATGTTAAATACTATTAAGATTTAGTTCATAGGACAGGACAGTTAACATTATATGTAAGTCTAAAGCAAATCTAATTACCTATCTGATTATATCTTATACCTACAAAACATCTTGTTTTAAAACTGCAATTGCTTTAACCATAAGAAATTTATTTACACTGTTATCATGTCCCATCATTATAATAATGTATATTTTAAAAAAATGTGGCAATTTCCCTTATTTCTAAAGTCCCTTATTTCTTTAAACTACTGACTGGTTACTAGTCATTTTACATGTAATGGACAATAGATGTTTCTGATATGACTTCAATTAAATTCAGTGTCATGGATTACTACTTTGTATACATTGTACCCAGCAGCAATCACCACCCAGTAAGTCGTTATTAACTTTACAAAGGTCATACATACTTGATTATGTTCTAAAAAGTCCGTCAATGCCACTTGTAAATTACTCATAGTTTACTTATCTTCAATGGGTTAAAAGTTCTTTAGTTTTCTAAACTTCGATTTGAACACAATGACATGAAACTTCATGAAAGGCCGGATTTTAGTTTTAAGTTTAAATTACCTACTGTAGACCTTGAATTAAGTACTTTATCTTGAAAGATAAAATTCAAATCAAACTTATTAACGATACGCGCGACGTTCAAATCTACATTATTGTTCAATTGTTCAGATATTCAAACAGCAGCAATATCAGTTTGGTTTTACGACACATACGTAATCGAAACATATTTGTAATTATTAGTTAGCAACCAAATCGTACCCACGATTTTTTGATGCTAATGTTATAGGTACAATATAATAGAGAAATAAAACTTAAGAAACAAGGGATAAGGGTTTACTGTACTAACAATATAACCTCAATAATAAGTTAAGATGCATATTTTGGTCATCTACTTACAAGTTTAGAGTTTAAAGTTGAAATCATTTTGAAATACTATGTAAAACACAATTCTAAACAAGAAACATTTAACGAAGTCGCAGAGGAATACACCTATATTGCATAATATGTTAACAGGTGGCTAACCGTGCTCACTGTACTAGTTACCTACTGTCGAGGAAAATGTATGCTTCAACATAACGACTGGCGAGAGCAATATTTGGATGAAGTTTACATGTCCTATGATTTGCTAGTCTTTATCTTTCATTGGTGTTTGTGCGAATGACAATGATCTTAAAATAGCATAGCATACGAGTCTTATTAAATCCAGTAGGTACGATAAACATGAGTCTAATAAAAAAAGGCAGGTGATATTTAAAGACTTCCTTCAATAATTGATGCTACCCTTTATGAAAATAATTTCAATTGTTTTAAAATGTAAAATTGTTAAATTATTGATATTTTTATATAAAAGTATCTTGAACAAAACTGATGATTTATGTCTTCCAACAATCCAACATACCTACCACATGTTGCATATATGCATGCATTTTCCCATATTTAATTTTGGCGCGACTCATAGGTGTCAATTTCCACTTCCATTCCAAATTATTAAATTATGGATCCATCATCCATAGCTTCGATAACGAGAATTTAGGAAAAACAAAATGTTTAATTATGTAAACATAATACATTAGCAAAATATTCTTTGGTTGCTCTATCCAAATATATACATCATGGAAAACAAGCGCGATGTCCATAATCATTTTATGATATTATCAAATCCTGTAATATTATCAATTTGTCCGTATGGATGGAGGAGCTACTTTAGATTTTAAACTGCTATTAAACGGAATTCATCCCATGTTTAGGAGGTTAGCAAATAATTTAGTAGGAGAAATTTTGAAATTTGTAATATTAAATATCCAAAGTTATATCAATGTAAAAGTGGCTCTTCAATCTAACATGACAGGAGCCGCGCCGTTGCGGGCAGGCGCTAGGAGGAGTCCGGATGTCTTAATAACAGCAGTTCACGGATCCCTCCTATTACAGGCACACAGTAGCACACCGTGTGGTTTTAGTCAATCCGATTCCGACACACCACCCCGCCGCAATCCCCGGCGGGGTGACGGCCCGAGGAGGTTTCCACACGTTAAAAAAAAAGCGTAGGATAAATTTAAAGGAAAGCGCCAAAAGTAATTGGAATAAGATAGACTAAAAAACGAGTGTGCTTTAGACCACACGACTAAAGTATAATTTCTTGGCTATGAGCGAAAGAAAATGTGTGCTCGCACCTCTCTCTCTTGTCCCTACAGTAATATACGAAACGTGAGTATATCTCTTCCTATCTTCACTAACTCATATCTCGCTCTCAACTCCCGTTCGCTTTGCCCGATTATACTTTTCGTAACGCTCTCGTCACGCATTCAGCAGCTTACTCCCCAAGTCAAGCGTGCGTAAAGAAATTTACTTCAATAAAATCACGTAAATAGTTAGGGTATTGTATACTGGCTTTGTACTAACTACGTTAGTCACGAAATTTTTCAAGTATTTGAGCTCAGCACACTTCACTCCGTCTACAACAGCTATGTTCATATCGTAGTTTTTCGTACGCCAACGACTTATTTTCAGTATACAGCTGGAGCAGAAAAAGATTTTTGATTTGGCCTTGCATCTCTTTCTCCTCTCTTCAATGATTGGTTAATACTGAAGAGGGCATTTGGGCCTTGTTCGCCTCTTTTATGTTTATAAGCTCTTTGACTTTGAAGTCGATAGTCCTGACAGCTGGCTATCACAAATGAGTTGTCAGTGCTGTCAACAAGTTTACGTAGTAGTTACTCAACTCAACTTTTGGTTTATGTGCTTTTAGTTACTTTAGTCCATCTAATCTAAGAGGTACCGTTTAAAAGTTCTGACAGATTGAAGTTTAGAGATGGGGTCAAAGAAATCAAATACTAAAATAACTGATTTTTATGAGATTTCGATATCATTTCTTAGTATGTACTAATCGATTACAGATTTACAGGTCTATCTATGTTTCTTTAAAAGCCCGTGTAATGGTTCATCATAGGTTTTACTAGCAAATCTTAGTATACACTAAGACTTGGACACGAGCGATTTTTGTTTTTTTGTTTGTTTGTTCATCATCAACAGCCTTCAAAAGTCCACTGCTGGATATAAGCCTCTCCTTATAAAGGAGGTTTTGACCTACTACGTTACGTACGTTAACTTACATAATTTTAATTATGCGATTTCGTTGAGATTCGAATGTCAGATGAATTTTAAGTATTATTACACACTTTAAGACGCCCGGACTGAAAATTACTCGATTATTAATAACATCGATGTTTCTTACATTAAAGCGTATATCTAAAAATATGACAATTGCATGAAAGTAGTAAGGATGATTCACTTTATGAACGGTAGAAATCTCAAAACCATCCATATGATATTAACTAGGTGTACCTACAGGATCTGCCGTTTTAAAAAGTTCACGTTCTAGGTATATAACTAGTTTTATTTTTCATTTATTCTAATACATTTTATTCATCTCCCAACAAGAGATTATTCGTGTAATGCTACATTACCAGGGCCTCAATTCTGGTATTTTATGTTCACGCCAAGCCACTGTCATACCACTAACACGCTACTGATAATTTTATAAAAACGTAAGATATTTTCAATAATTAGAAAATATATTCTTAATATATTCTAATGGCTTGGCGTGAACATAAAATAGCAGAATTGAGGCCCAGTAGAGGTGTTTAGTTCCAAAGTCACTCAGAGGGCGTAACTAAGCCGACATACAAAAGTTTTGTGTTGAAGAGAGCGAAGATTTATTAAACAAGTCCCGGTGACTTGTCGAATAACAGTCCGTCGAGATATGGGGTAACGTGTACGTTACGTCTGGGAAAAATCACCTAGATACCAACCATACCAACTTGGACTTTGTAACTCGATTCAAATATTAAAGAAATTAAACCTTTTAGGCTTAAGAAGGCAAAGTTTCTCCAACTTTGCCTCCTTGTGCTTCTTGTGTCGCTTGTGCTTGTATATACTTTTCTAGAACCAATAACTGTAACTGCGTGCAAAACTAAATTATATAGTAATAATCATAATTGACGAGAGATTTTGGCAAGTGCCTAATTTTATTAAAATCATTTTTTTTGTTTTAAATAAAAAATAATGTTAGAAAGTTATTTGAATTTTGTTATTCAAAATTGTGCATGTTTTTGTCGGTTATTGTTATTTTATACCTTGTCTGGTCTCCCTTATATTTTAAAGGGGTAACAAAATCTAACTAACACACGGGCCTTAGCCAAGTGTGCCAAAAAGGGATGATGATATGAAGTTAAGATGATGAGGATGAAGCGAGGAATTTGCGTGTGAGACGGCATGTATTAAGAAGGACTGCTTTTTGTAAGAGTATGAGAGAGGATTTTGGCATATCCAATGTGTTGAGGCTATCTTGAAGAGTCTTCGGTACTACACCAGTTGTAGATATGACAATGGGTACTATTTTAACTCTATCTACCTGTCATTGCCTTTTTATTTCCGTTGCTAAGTCTGTGTATTTTGTCATCTTTTCTGTGTGCGTCGTGAGGAGGTTGTGTGTGTTACATACTGCCATGTCTATAATAAGAACTATTTTGTTAGTTTTGTCTAGTATTGTTATATCCGGTCTATTATAATGTATGGTTTTGTCGGTAATTATTGTCCTATCCCAATATATTTTAAATGCATTATTTTCTAGAACTGTACTGGGTTTATATTTATAATAAGCAGTTTTATTTGAAATAAATGAGTATTTGTGAGCTAGATTTTGATGGATTATTGCTGCAACTTGGTCATGTCTATGTTTATAATCAGTTTGTACAATAGATTTACAAGAACCAGTGATGTGTTGGATGGTTTCGGAACTGCTATGGCATCGTCTACATAAGTCGGTAGGAAGGTTAGGGGTACGGATTATGTGTTTTTTATAGTTAAGAGTATCGATAACCTGATCCTGAATAGCGATCAAAAAAGCCTCGGTTTTTAGGAAGAGTTCTCCACGCCGCAGCCACTCGTTCGACGCTTTTCTATCGACGTGTGTTTGGCTGAGATCGGAGAGATGTCTGCCGTGTAGAGACTTTTGTTGAATTTTGGTTGAATGTTTGTGTCGTTTAAGTTGAGCGGAGTTAATTTTTTGTCTATATCGGTTAAGAATTTATGAAGATGGGATTGTCCGGCTTTGGCGTAGAAGTATTTGCGTAACTTATCTATAAGATTGTTGTGTAGATTCTGTATGTCGATGAGAAATCTCCCTCCATCTTGCCGTGGTAATGTAAGACGTTGTGTGCACGATCTGGGGTGATGTTTCCTATAGGTTGTCATGTGTGTGTTGATTGTGCGCTGTAATTTAATGAGATCGCTCTGGGACCAGGCTAAAATCCCAAACGAATAAATAAGAACTGGTATTGCATAGGTGTTGATGGCTTTGATGGTATTGCGTGAGTTTAATTGGGTTCTCAAAATCTGACTTATTCTGGCTTTGAATTTCTGTGTTAACTCTAATTTTGTCTGTTTTTGCTGGATCTGTCTAGACTGGCGGAATCCTAAATATTTATGCGTCGTATGTTCATCCATTGGTTCTATTTGTTCACCTGTATTAAGTGTATAAAAATTGTATTCTGTCTTGCCGCGGTTGATTGAGTGAGTTTTACATTTGTCTACCCCAAATTGCATATGAATATCTGTCGAGAATGATTGTGTAATGTCAGTTAGTTTATTAAGTTCAGTGTTATTAGTTGCATAAATTTTAATATCGTCCATGTAAAGTAAGTGTGCGAGTATGTGGAATGAGTTATTGCATCTTAATTTAAATCCTATATTTGTACTATCTAGCAGTTCAGATATTATTATTATGGTGTATGCCTATGCCAGGCCTAGGCTAGGCCTATGTCCAGCAGTGAATTGCGATAGGCTGATGATGATGATTATTATTATTACCGGCAGTGACGTCTTTTGCGCAAGTTTTCGGTGTAGATCGCTGAAATGCTGACACTGCCAGTCAAGACTACTTGGGAACCAACAGCAGGCTCTGAAAAATTGTACAATGCTTTTTGTGGATGAGTGTTTATGTTACTTTTATTAATTCTTGTTCAATTCTGACGCTATCAAGTTAATCGTGCTCTAAGGAGATTTAAATACAAAGAAAAACTTGAATAATAAGATGGGGATTTTATTGCTATGGGCGAGGATTGATTAGGCGTTTGTTGAAATTAAATAAAGCATTTATTATGTTTAAAGTGTTTATTGTAAGAATCAGTCGTATTTTATTATGACATAAATGTGTTCACACAAAAGTTAAAAAAAAAACTGTCAATTTTTAAAATAGTCCAGCTAACGTAAAGAAAAATAATAGTATTCAGATAGGTATCTATAATGTAGTCTTTTACTACTAAATATTGATCAGGCACATATATAACACACGTGTACTTACAAACTAATTAAAATAGGGTGCATTCGGTTAATAGTAATAAAGGTAACATTTACATAATTAGGCACCTAAGTAGTTGTTGATGTTTTCATTTTAGCACATTTAGATTAAGGTCATAAAAGCATGATTGTTTTATCGATCGTACGGTAAGTCATCATTACATATAAAGTGTGGATGTTTTTTTTTATCTCGTCTGTCTATATACTGTAAAATACTCGTAGCGTGTACTACGTCAGAACTGTCAAACGCTACTATCTTTAGATAGATTTTTCAAAAATCATTATGGGGGTTTGAAAACTATTTTCAGATGTGGTTTTGTTAGAGTCGAGTGCTCTCTCTATGACAAACTAAACTGTTGGCTTTAAAATGTAATAACTAATTATTATAATTAATACATGACATGACATTTAACTTATTTTCTTACTTATATATATATATATCAATTGGAAAAAAACTTTATTACATTTATACAATTATTGGTGATTCTACAATAAATAAGATACAACTTTTATTATTTGTGGAATTAAAGTAACTCCTTTTTATTTTGAGCGGCAATCCCCTCAGTTGCCACCCACTGGTGGGGTGGTTATGTCGGACTCCAACCGACTAACATGCCGTCTCGGGTACCAGTAGCCGGGGAACAAGGTTTACCCTAGAAATTCCTGGTACACCGACGTACCTCAGGCCATCTAAGAAATAGTATTGTAAACAGGTTGTGGTTAACACAGTTTGTTACATACACAAGTTTTCGGCAACATAAAGGCCGAATTTAGAAGAATTTTTTCACAGAGGTAATTTTGTTTAGGACTAATCATTATTAAATCTGAATAATTCGCACTAAATCTTTAATAACAGTGGCGAGACTTACTTCAAAATTACATAGACTACAAAACTCTCACTCTGCAAAAATTTCCTTTTACTTAGTTAACCAAATGCATCTTATTTTTCTTTAAATGGACGGAAGGTAATCTCAATATCATCTTGGATAATATAGCTACACATAATATATTGCCATCATTATTCCTATATAAAAATTTATAATCTATACTAAGGGCTGCCGTCAGTTATTAATATAACACAACTCATTAATAGATAAGGACAACACAATTTATATATTCACATTTTTAGAACAGAGAAAATATCTAATGCATTTATCAAAAGTTATAAAGTAATTGATTTAGGCTTGCCAACCTTCAAAAATGTTGGAATGTAAATTAGTGAAGTTGCAGGAAAAACACATTTTTTAATATTGATAATGAGTTGGTTGGCATGAAAAACAAAGCACATTCTGTTCTCACCAAACTACATAACAGGATGCAGAGCAACAATTTTCCCTTAATTATTTAATGTATTCAAGAAAGTTCAACCAGAATCAATTTAGGATACTTTTCTGACTTACTCATGAGCGCATTTCCAGGATGAAAAATTTGCTAAACATTCTTTGTGAATTTTTAGTGTTCACTAAAACCAGATATTAAGATTTAATAAAGTCTATAAATTATCCTGTTAATAGTTTGTATCTTTAAGTGAATGTTAAAACTGCCATGTAAAGGGTCCAACTCCTGCAGAGTTGTTGGCAAGCCTACTTGAGATTCATGTCCTTGATTGACAATAGTTGTTTTCAGGAGTCTTAACTATGAGTAACAATTTAATGAGCTACCTGGTAAACTGAAATTGATTACTTTGGATAACTTTTTAAATGTAATTCATGCACAATTAACATATTGGGCCAAGTATATAGGCTTAGTGATACAATTTCCTGACAGTATCATTGTCAATATTTTAGTGAATAGTAAAGTACCATACATGTAGGAATTAGTAATGCCATTGTAGTTGATATGCTTGATGCCCCATTACATCTATGATCAAGGAAACAAAAACACCAAGTTGTTTCATCATACCAGTCCCTGAAAATATAAATTAAATAAAAGTAGCACATCCATGTTCCAATAAAAAATTATAAGGCTATTTGAATTACTATGATATTTTTTAATAATAATATCTTTACAAATCACACACAAAGCCATCTGATTCCAATTTAAGCAGAGATAAATAAATTACACCCAAACACGAAAGAAATGATTGTGCTCATCACACAATTATTGTCCTGGGTGGAAATCAAACCCACAACCTCTGGCATAGCACTTAGGGTCACTAACCACTAGACCACCTAGACCAGCCAGTCCATACATTCAGGCAAATATGACAGTACTAATTTCTTATAGCATTCTTAGTGCACTTATAGGGCTTTCAAACTGTAAGGTCATGCAGGTCAAAAATAGAAGCTAGCTTGAATTCCCTTCTAACTATCATTGGCTTTCAGTGTTAAATATTCACATAAAAATTATTATTAACACTATAATGTTACTCTCAACCAGACAAATGTTTATTCACCTTTTAATATCTAGTTCTTTGATAGTATTATTAACATAGTTGGCCAAATTAACATCTCTAGCGGCTGGACGGCACCCCTCATATGTATCAGCTGGTATATCAGTCCGGAATGCTCTAAAGTTACTTAAACAATCCCTTGTTATGAATGTTTGAGCTAAAAATCAGAAAATATTTTTTTTAAGAAAGATTATTTGATAAAAATTGATAGTGTATATTCAGATCACATCACATCAACAGCCTTTAATAGTCCACTGCTGGACATAGGTCTCTCCTTAGAAAGAAGGTTAGTATAGTCTATATTATTTAAGTTATATTTAAGTTATACTTAAATAATATACACTATCAATTTTTCATGACTTCAATCTAAAAAACCTTATTTAACCTTCTTTTGTTAATTTTCCCAAAAAAACTTATGATATTTACCTCCTTTTCTTTCAATCAGTTTCACACAGATATCTTCAGAATCAGGGCATGGATTTCCAAGGTAACCAACACCACGCCAATTAAATGGTTCCATACATCCAGGTATAGCACTGGTGCACTGATAACACCATAATGTTAAACCTAATAAAAATAAATGAACTTTCAAGGCAAAATTCGGTAAAAGTAATTGCTTTTTTTATTTAATAATGCCAATTCAGCAAAAGTACAACACAATAGCCGGCTACGGTTACATTAACTATTCAAAACGTTAAACCACACCCAATATAGTTTCAAATAACTTACAGTCATTAAAAAATAATGTTAAACTGAGTAAAAATATGTAAAACTTCATGGTTTATAATAGGTGAATAACAAAAAGTTTTTATAAATTTAAAAACTTCGTCAACATCGGTGAAGTCTAACTTAGTTTCACTCAATAAACACGTAAATAAAGCTGAATGGAAATGACAACCAGTAGGTAAACTAAAACTACCAAGCAGACATGAAAATTATTGCTACTCTAAAATCACATTTATTTGTTTAAATGATTGTTCTTAGTCGCAGTGATTTCACATGTGATTGAGATTTGGTCATAGACAAAGATAAATGCCATTAATATCAATCAAAATTATTTCAGATTTAGACCATGTTATTTTTGACACGAGTCTGAAACTAGCGTAATAATAATAATAAGTGTCAGTGGTTTTGTAAATTAGTCAGATGTGTGTAAATCATATGATTTATCACAGGAGATTATGATTTTTTTTCATCGCTACTAGCTAGTGGTAGCAGTGTTGCCAAGTACGATTTCTAAAAAAACACACCACGTCAGACTAAAACTTCCAAAAAATGGTACAAAATAATTCAGAGAAGTGCATATACTTTACTGTTCTACGATTTGAAAGCATTAAGAAAAAGAATGTTGAAAATGACTAATATTTTCTTTGATTTATTTTGTTGAATATATAGATATGTAATAATGATAACTTTTACACTGTCACACACGGCCGTCTGGTCCCAAACTACGTAGAACCTGTACTATGGTAACCAGACAGCAGATTTTTTCTAAATACACACATATATTATTATAGATAAATTACACCCAGACACAGAACAAATACTATTTTATTAGCCATTTATCTTCTTATACCTACATACCACCTTTTTTTTTCTTTTTTTTTTCCGTGCGGAAATCCCCTCGGATACCACCTATCGGTGGCATGTCGGACTCGAACCGACTAAAACCGCACGCCGTCTTGGGTACTATTAGCCGGGGAACCAGGTACCAACATACCACCTACATACAGGGAACCTACATACCACCTAAACCCACTATTATAATGTTAAAGTTAAAGTTAGTATAAGCTTTATGGGTGGTTAAAAACGGTAAAATGTAAGTAGTAGTAGGTAGGGGTATAGAATGTAATTCAACAACAATTAAGTATCTACAAACAAATAAATCTCAGAGTCGTATTACAAAATGTTACTCAAAACTCCAGAAATGTTTGAGGTTAGTTTTCGCCTTATAAAATCTGTAATACGTCCTAATTAATATCTCAATCGAACATAATCTCTTTTATGTGTCACTAATATGTAAATAAAATTTATCAATGACAAACAACGACGATGACCGGCTGGAGCGCTTCCACTGCGGCAAAACTAGCACGTGGAGCCCCCAGCTGGGACGACCAATGAGCCATCGTGGCTCGACGAACGGCCTTGCGCCACTCGCGTACGCCTTAAGGCGGGAGCCGACTGCCGCTAACCGCCAGGAACTCAGTCGTCCGCCGATATACTTCGGCGAGCACTTCCGTCTGCAAATCCCGAGGAGTTCCGGCCAACGCACACACTGCTTCCGGCGACACGGTGCTGTAACCGCGTATGGCTCTAACCGCCAATACCGTCTGAGGGCGCCAAAGGCTTGCTCTATTTTGGGCGGTCAGGGCCGCCGTCCATACCGGTGTGGCGACTCCCACATACAAAGAAACAGAAACATACTACAGCGCCATCTAATGAAGACACACCGAACTACGGAGTAACTACTAAAATAAGAGTTGCTAATCCTGTATCGCGATATAAAGAATTTCCTCGCCGATTAGCATATATACAACTTCCCAACATCAACCGTTGGGCCGCGGTCCGCCAGGCATGATCACCTCGCCTGGTCGGAGGATCCTCCCTTTGTGTTGGAGGGACATGACACCCGTTCCTCCACAGTGGTGACCCCGACGTGATTGGAAGCAGCCTTCAAAAGGAGCAGATCATCAGCAGCACCATCGTGTACACTCCCACAGCGATGAGCAGTAATCAAGTCTCAGCCAGCCAGCAACCTCGGCCTCTACAGGGATACCACACGCAGGTAGCGACCGCTCCAGCCTGGTTACCTCTACGGCCTCATCAGCGTCTAGGCACAGCACACTGCACCTACGGTCCACGTAAGAAGAGCATTGTCTCTCCCGTCTACGCAGCAGCCAGCCACTACGCAGCAACCGCCCCGACTCACTGGAGTCTTCACCGCAGCACCGCGCACCGCACGCCATCCCGACTCACTGGGAACAGCGGACACTGGGGCTAGCGGCATTCAGTTCCGACTCACTGGAACTAGCGGCACTCAGTTCCGACCCACTGGAACTAGCGGCACTCAGTTCCGACTCACTGGAACTACTCACTACTGGCAATGGCACGCTCCACAACAAGGCATAGACAGCTGACTCATCATATATCGACCTCCGGTCTTGGAGGGTAGTGATGTGGCGACTCCCACATACAAAGAAACAGAAACATACTACAGCGCCATCTAATGAAGACACACCGAACTACGGAGTAACTACTAAAATAAAAGTTGCTAATCCTGTATCGCGATATAAAGAATTTCCTCGCCGATTAGCATATATACAACTTCCCAACATCAACCGTTGGGCCGCGGTCCGCCAGGCATGATCACCTCGCCTGGTCGGAGGATCCTCCCTTTGTGTTGGAGGGACATGACACCCGTTCCTCCACACCGGTGCACCGTACAACCCCCGTGTACAGTCGTCTCGTCGCGACGCTGGGTTCACCAAGATGAGGCAAAAGTCGCCCAACGGCATACGGAAGAAGATTAAGAATACGGAATGTCACCACCCCTATTCATCCGTGGGTGTCGTAAGAGCCGACGAAGGGAGCTACAAACTACACAGAACAACAGCACTGCAAAGAGAAGGAAAACTTGAAACAAACCCTATACCAACCCGTCTGGCCATGGTAATTCTAATTATTGGGTAGTTTGACTCGGACCGGCTTCCACCATCTCCTTCAATTCAGCGTAATGCACCTGTGTGGTCAGTCTTCGACGTGGTTCGTTCTTCATGTCGAAGTTCCCATTACGAAAGCGTTTAAACCAAAACGCACAGTGCGTTCATTAGCAGTCTCCTCTCCAAAACGCAGCGTTGATATCACGAGCCGTTTCTACAACGTTAGTCGGAACTCGTATTAAAAAAGAATCGGATTTTCGGAAACAGTTAGGCAGTAAGCCAGACAAAACAGCCGCTATTTTCATAAGCTTGGGGCCAGATTCCGGCAGTGATATCCGAAATCCCATCGAGTACGAGCTATTATTCATTGAAGGATCGATGGCGATTTTAACACTAATAGCGATAAGGCTAGATCCGGCTGCTGGTCTTTTCCAAAGCCCGTAAAATTAAAGCGCCTAGTATTTATAGGGTTACCTTGTACCCAACCACTGAATCCTTGTTGAATGGTAGCCTCGCGGTATGTTTTGCCTCTCGCCGCACAAGCGTTTTATCAGAATGGGATGTAAATCGGTACCTTCTTAGACTTGCATTTTCTTGCATTTTCCTGGACGTTGAACACGTTTTCTCAGTCTAGTATTTGAATTTAGGGCAAAAATAGGTTTTCCCAAAAATGTGGATTTTTAGTGGCAGTTCCAGTTACTAAGTTAATATAATGTCTACGAATAACTGTTATCTTGACATGCTGCCGGACTGGGGCGAGATTAGGGAGGGGGAGGGGGGCGTTTCTGAATTCAGTGAATAATAAGTTGTTCTTAAAGATGCTTTTTTGTTTAACCATTAAAAAAATACGAAAAACATATTTATTTTTTAAAATAGGCTATTAATTTTACATTTTCTTAAAAATAGGGTTTTAATTATTATTTTTTATTTGACGCACAACTGCGCTCAACAAGACACCTACTCGCGACAAGACTGTGGCACCCCTCACCACGCTTGACGTAGACTTCTGCAACATCAGGGGTTTAAACTCCAACCTCAATGCTGTCCACCACCACCTCGAGACAGTAAAGCCGGTCTTGCTCTTTTTAACCGAGACGCTGAAGTGTGCGTTTACGTCAGAGATGATATCAGTTCTCGCCGCCTCGGCAATCTTGAAGAACGGGACCTCTCTATTTTGTTGCTCCGTGTGAACAGCGACGACCATCCCCGCCTCTATGCATGCCTCTATAGGCTGTAGCCTATAGAGGCATGCATAGAATCTGTAGATTCTATGCTGCAGCAGATCCCAGCTGCAGAGATCGTGATTCTTAGCGACTTTAACGCTCACAACGCTGACACTTTATGCTTCGCACTTCCAACCTTCAAGTAAAGAGCGTACTCCTTCCTCAAAGGCTGGCAACGCGCTTGTGACTCCTGAGTTGCAGGCGTTCATGGGCGGCGGTAGTCGCTTTCCATCAGGTGACCCGCCTGCTCGTTTGCACCTTATTCCACAAAAAAAGCGTTTTCTCCCAAGACATAAATTAGACTAGAAGCAAACAAAGTTTATTAATTTATACCAATTTAATTAAATAATTGTGTTGTGTGTTGTGGTTTGAAAAAAAAAACTTTCAATCTTCTTCTTCATCCACAGCGGGGGTATCTCTTCCATACACCGCTTGTCTTAACATTATTATGTCCTCTGTGTTTAAGTCGATTCCCATTGTGCCAACGACATCCTCTACTCCAATAGTACCATCGTTAGCGATGTCTACTTCTTTGATGAGGGTCTGCACTTGCTTCGGGGTCATCTTATTACCACTTGTAAGTAGCAGTTCCCTAAAGAACTCACGATCCATTGAACCAGTTTTTCCAGGATCAAGAAGTTGCAACGCAGCACGCAGTTCTTCTTCTATGACCATTGATCTTTGCCGAATCGTCACCATCTTGAGAAACTGATCGAATGTAATATGTCCTTTAGGATGTGGCGGCCTAACACAATATGCTATGAGCTCATCCAATTGTTCCGGTGTATGGGTTGTTAGCATAAGAGCTTTTAGCATATATATTAATTCTTTTTTCGTAATGTAGTTATCTATATCAGTATAAGCTGGAGTGTAATCTTGATAAAATGCCCAGAGCTGTTCTACTTCGGCTAATTGATCAGGTCGTAAGGAAAAAGGTTCTCTTAAAAGTTCTTTCGAATCACTTAAGTCATAAGGGGCTGCTGGATCTGGTGGTGGTGGTTCAACATATGCCTCTTCTTCTTCCACTATCATTTCCTCCTCTTTTTTTGTTTCTACAACTTCAGGAGCTTGTTCGACTTCTAAGCCCTCACCCATGACCTCTTCTCCCTCTCCTAAAACTCTTTCTTCGCCT
This sequence comes from Arctia plantaginis, assembly GCA_902825455.1. Lineage (NCBI taxonomy): Eukaryota > Metazoa > Arthropoda > Insecta > Lepidoptera > Erebidae > Arctia > Arctia plantaginis. Next base: position 8,058,506 of record CADEBD010000300.1, read on the forward strand.
TCAGTTTCTGTCTGTTCACCTTCTGTTTGTTCACCTTGAACATGTTCACCCTCGATATGTTCACCTTCAACTTGCTCGCCTTCAACTTGCTCACCTTCTACATGTTCGCCTTCAACATGCTCACCTTCAACATGCTCACCTTCAATATGCTCACCTTCAACACCCTCTACAGCTTCACCTTCTATATGTTCCCCTTTGCCGTGTTCCGTATCTTCGGTGGGTTTAGTTTTGTCATCTGTTTAGAAGTATAGTAAACTTTATTATACATTTGTTACGGTAATATGAATATGAAGACGAAAAATATATTCATATTTTACCTTCAGTGATATCAGTAACAGTATCGGCGGGTACTTCTTCTGCCATGTTTTTTAATTTCGGTTACAGGAATTTGGAACAATAGTCACCTTGTCAATTCAGACTGAAAACTTATCACCACATCGAGGCCGTCTCAACCGCCCTCGCAGTATAGTGATCAGGTTATCCGTAATTTTATCATATAGACTGAGACTCTCTAGTGATATTATATCTAAAATATCAACAAATTCTTCAAAAAGTTCATTCCTAACATTATTTATTAATTTATACATTTATAATTTTTTGCAACATAAACATAGACATATTATAATACCAAATGTCAAAAAATACGACATTTCCCTATAAATGATTCCAATGTAAATTGAATCCAAAAAAATGTAGTGTTCATGTATATCTATGGTAGTGTTTGTATATGTTACCGGCAATCTGTATAATTCAGGTGTTCTATACAACACCTAGGTAATGTATAGAATAGAATACCTAAGGCGTCTAGGCAATGTATGAAATATTATGAATATTAGTTTTCATTATATACTTTACCTAGGTAATGTATACAATTCCTAGGTATTGTATAGAGTAATTGTTGATCCACCGGCAATCTGTAAATTAACTGTAGTTGGGCCTGTATTTATTAATGTTATTTAAGTAAGTAGGAGGGTATAAAATGACAGACAAAAATAACACATTAGATTTGCTTAAAATCAACTTTATTAAAATTAACAATTAGTAAGTAGGTAGTTAGTTCTGATTAAAAACAATATTTATTCAAAGGTAAAATTTATAGTAAAATCTCAACCAAATAACATTGAACTTAAAATTCTTCTGGGTTAACTAACATATTCTAATTTACTCATAAGTAATCAGTTAAAAAAATTAGGCAACAAAAAAAAAACTGTAAAAATAGGAAGTGATATACTGGCTTCTCAGAATAGTAAGTAAAAGAATATTATTTATTTTTACATAAAGAACTATTGTGACAATATTTTAAAGTGCATAAAATCTTTCTTTTAACACATGAACAAGTCGCAACGCGTTTACTGCCTGCCCGCACTCCCCCTTTCCTGCTATCGTCTTTAACACATATTGCCGGCAGCGCATTCGGTATTGTATAGAATGCCTAGGAAAAGTATGAAATGAAAAATATTTCATACATTGCCTAGACGGCTTAGGTAGTCTATACATTGCCTAGGTATTGTATAGAATACCGTATTATACAGATTGCCTGTGACATATATTATTTGTTCCGCATGTTATGAGCTATGACTATACGTTATTAATAGGGTAATTTACTATGTTTGAAAAAGTACTTCAAACTGTTGGGTTTCTTAATAAAAATCCACAAAAAAAATATTTCGGCAAAATAAACACGTTTTCTTGCCATAAAATTAAATTAAATTTTAAACCTTTTTTATTCCCGCGAAAACGATGTCAGCCATTTTGGTGACGTCTTATTGGTAAAAGCAACAGTCGTGCACGTACGACCGGCACTCATTCAACGTAAAAAGCTATAAATATTTGGTGTTTTTTGGGCAAATAATGAATTACGATAGCTATCGTTGGTGTGTAGTGTCTAGTTGTACAAATAATAGCTTTTCAGAAAAGTTGTTTATCAAAGTGCCAGATGATATTAAGAAATGTTTGGTTGGAACTCGCAAAACGAGATCCTAAGTCATTATCAACTAAAAGTCGATTGTATGTACGAGTATATATCATTTCAATACTTTGTCTTTTTCCTGTATATGTAGGTATAAATAAAGTTGATGGTAAGATAACCTACAATTACTATGAAAGCCATCAACAAATTAGTACCTAATTAATGCATATTATTTCAGTTGGAACAGGATATGGAGAATTATATGGAATACAAAATAATGGGGTTTGTAAAACATGTTCAAATGAAAGTAAACCCCACCCCATTAAGATTTTAACACACGTTCCAATATTTTTTTTCTCATTAGGTATACCCGGCACTTACATAGAAAAACAGTCTAATACATATAACAAGTAATACTCACAGATGTTTTAACATTCCGGAATTCGGCAGAACAGAAGTCTGGGTTAAATGTCAAGAACTTTGCAACCATCATTGAATAAATTTTTGGCAGATTTGTACTATTTGCTTTTACAAAACCAGTTTGCATTTTAATCACTAAAAGGGTACAAATAAGATGTACTGACCAAAGAACACAATTATTACTTCTTAAAGTTTAAGTTGATAGGTATGTACCTAGTTGTTTACACTGAACTGATAGTTTTTGCCTATATGACGTCACAACACGGCAGCTCGTGTTTTAGGTCACGTGATATACAGATTAAAAATTACGACTTAATTTTATTATAATAAAACAATAAACTGCTTCTATGACTCAAAATCATTTAAGTACATTTCTACATAAGTTTTAATTTTTATCAAATTTCATAATTTAGTTTTCACTACCGAAAGTACCCTATTGATAGTCATCGTCGTCCTTTTTACATAGAAATAATAAACCCTTTTTTGTGGAAACTAAGAAGGTTTATACTTAGTTTCCACAAAGAAGGTTTTATTTTAGAATCACATGCCACAGAAAATATGTCATTAATGATTATGGATATAAATGTATTAAATGTTTGTATTTCCTATGAACCGACATGGTATTAATTCATAGGGTTATGTCCTAACTTTTAAATAATGCCATTTTTAACCACGACTCAAAGAGGAGGGGTGCTACTTTTACCGTAGGTATGTGTAATCATAACTTTTAGAAACAATTCAAATGGTTACGACTATACTGAAATGCTCTAGCTAGCTACTTTAGCTACTTTAGTGTTGCAAAGAAAAACCCATTTGACCTAGACCAGGCTTTTTAATTCCTACACTAATCCTGTACAAGTTGTAAAAACTAGTACCGAAACAATTTTACAACTGTGTCTGAAATCGATTCTTTGTTCCATGTGAATTATTTCGTTGAAATTAATCATACATATTCAACTATAAAACTATAAAACTTGAAAATGTCGCAATAAACTCTATAATTAGGTAGATTTTTTACATGCATATCATAATTTTTTATATCCATTAACTGAATAAATTGTTACTTTCTCATCGAAATTAAATTAAATTATATTAGAAATCTTATTTTACCGCAGTCAAGGTCTGTTTAATATGTCCTTTGAAGTCAAGTCCTCGTACTTTGAAGTCAAATAATGTAAGTTTTTATTTAAATCCGTTTAGTGCCTTATCGCGTTAAAACGTAGAATGGCTACCAGGATAACATTTTGGTGTGTCTGGAATAGGTGTCTGGTTTGTTGCAAGGTTAGGTACCCTAGTGTTCGTTTTGGAACATGAAGATTCTTTACAATTTTCCGCAAATTATATAAAAAGAAGAACAAGAGTAACAATAAGTAATTAAGTGAACCCTGTCATTTCAATGCCGCAAACTTGTTGTCGTGTGTCTAATAACTCTTATGTACTTACGTTCTTAATTTAAAATACATCATTTAGATTTCCGTTAGATTTTTATGGGGTTCAATCCAAAAATTGTGACTTTAAAAACAATGGTACTTTTTGAAGAGCTTATTGACGTAGATTTTAAAATAGCGGAGGATGCAATTTATTTAAAGTTAATAAACAGGTAATGCTTTAAAACAAATTGGAGACATAAGTTGTGAACGTTTAAACGATGACAAGCTTTTGAGTTTCTTGAATACTATGTAAGTATTCCTATTACACGTGACATGCAAGGCGTCATACGATGCATGTATCTGCAGATACTAAGTAGTTCTGTCGATTACATAATAATACAAGTATCTAAACTTTTCCGCACACATCTCCACTCGAGTCACGCAGTCCAATGCGCTTTCTGCGATAAACTAGACCAGTTGAGTATGACCTGTTTGGCGTCGTTCAGCCTATGTAGCAAGGTAGATTAAGAATAGTTCAACGGACAGTAAAAGCATTGTAAATGATTGTCGGTACAAAATTCTAACCTTCCACGGCCATCACTTTCATAAGGCGTATTAAGTGCCTTGATTCTCCCGGGAGATCACTCGGTTTGTGAGAGGTTGTAAGTGCCTAGCGTGGCGTGAGTAGAAGTTTAGAGGCGTAGTATCGTCGCGCATGCGTAAATCTTCGACCGATTTTGGCGGGAAAGTAATGAAAATTATTTTTATATTTTTGTGTATTGTGATTTTACAATAGAACTGAAGGATTCTGAGCCACATTCTGTTACAGACTTCTGTCAATCATGGTAAGTTTTAATTATGTTATGTCTAGGTATGATTTAGTAATGAGGTAATAAACAAATTATTTTATATTTATAAATTAAAGATGGGAAACTACTTAGTTATGGATATAAATTACAATGAACTATTTATGGGTATTATACGTTGGATTACGTGTAACCTTACCATTGATCAGAAATGATAAAAAGGGAATACTTAGGTACCTATACCTATTTTTTTGAAAGTCCTTATTATTTATTATTATATTAGTAATAATATCTGAAAGATAACTTTGGATAAGATGTGTAGATGTTTAATAAACAGGTAAGAATCCGAACTATTATAGTATAACTGCTAAAGTGAGTTTGTTTGTTTATTTGTAGGTATGTAGGTACCGGTTTCACACCTAAGTACAAAATAGATTAAGATATTTGGATAAACCTCCTTTCTAAGGAGAGTCCTATGTCCAGCAGTGGACTGTTAAAGGCTTGACAAGGAAACAGAAAATAACATAAGATCTCTTTTCATAAAATCACTGTTCCCGACCGGAATGATAGAAAAATACTTGTTAGATACGCGATGGAAGAAGGGTACAAAAGCCAGCTTTAATTTCAAAAAGTTTTACTTAGTGTTACAATTTTTTTAAGTTAGTCACAATTACTCACGACTCGCATATCGATGCCTATGATTTATGATCAGTTGATGATTTCACAAAAACTATATAAAGATATTGTCAACCAGCTTTTCGCCACAGTTTTACCTGCGTTTAGCGTCACAAATACACTCGTGGACCATAACGTAATGTTACATAGTCTTTCTCAATTAATACTCTATCGGATAGTTTTCATTGAGTCTGTCTGTCTCTTAATTGTTAAAATCTGACTCATAGTTCCAGAGGAAAGCGTTGAAAAACAAACGATCAACCAAAAACTCTGGCTAACTATTATTAGGTACAGTGAGTATATTATTTAAGTACAGAGTAGATATACTTACCAAATTCGCTTTTGTTTAAAACAAGAATAATCCCAAATGATTAAGGCGACAAACATTTTAGTGTACTGCTTTCTTTTTAATTTTTTTATGCCTATATCTGTCTTCTATGATAATTCTTATTATATCTTTCTGCCTGAGTAAAGACAGGTTAGGGAAGTATTAATCCACAATGAAGGCCCACATTGGCATTTGATTTGCTTCGGGTTAGAACCATGAAGTGATTATACACTGCCTGCGCAAAAAATATTTCAATACCATTTTTTTTAAGGATGCATTTCCTTTTATTGTAATAAATGTGAATGTTTACGAATTTTATTTGTTGAATTATGTACCTACTTCCAATAGCAAAGAAAATCGAAGAAGAAAATTCATTGCACCGACGACCCCAATAAATTTGGGAAAAGGGTAGGAAGATGATGATGAAATGCAAATAATGCTAATGTAATATGTACCTATGTGTTTAGAGTATAATAAATAAGTATGTATTTCAGTAATTGGACTGATCTGGTTACCATAGCACACGCTCAGCCTAGCTTAGATGTGTGTCTGAGATGTGTGAAGTTTTTAAAAAGAATAATGCGAAAGATAGATGTTATGTATTTTATATTACTTTTCGGTATTCACTCGCTAATATCTTCCATTAAATTGCTGGGAAATTATAAAATTGATTACATTTACTGATCAGACCTTATGTAAATATTTGTAAAATGATATTCTACATTTATGATTTGTTAATTTACTTAAGGGTTTATTGATTACCGTAGACCCTTAATTAGAATAATATATCGATGTATGCATAAAATATATAATATGTATTTTTTTTATTAATTAAATTAGGGGTAGGTATATATATTAAATTGCAACTTAAATCCAATAAAATGATCATAAACAAATAAAATGATTAACATCAAATTAAAAAGTTCGTGAAAGCGACTATTGGTTACGAGTGTGGTATGTGATAGGAATTAATTTAATATACACTGATATGTACGTGGTTCTTCTCACTGCAGAACAAGTTTTGCAGTAGATAGTGTAGATACACATTCAAAAGGTACAGGTACTCATATTCACAGGATATAGCTAAGATAAGCAACTTGATCTTACAGCTATGAATATATTCTGTTAAATACGGTACCTAAGTCTAGGTAAACCACACTTACAAGTTACTGTTAACGGTTTATGGTCAATGCACATAAACATATAATTAAATTAAACAAATCATGTTTGCTGTAGGTCCACAATATTATTATCATTGAGATTTGATACCTATGTGGGATCAAATTGAAATATTTCGATGTTTTACTAAATTGTTTGCTAAATTTTTAACCTTCGTAGCAGATCTTGGATAGGTACCTCACAAGAAATTTTGAAATGTTTATGCCTCTAGTACAGCGTCGAAAAGAAAGAACAGAAGCTTATTACAGCAAGTTCTCGTAAAAGGAACCAACATTAGGAGACACCTTTGGATTTATGTTCTTTCTTTTAAATATTACCTATTTGAAATATATTTTAATCAATATTTATATCGTATTATAGTACGAGTAGTTCACAGTTCATAAAAAATATCGTTAGATAGTAATCAAAACGAAAAACTGAAAAATGAACGTCGACTCACGATGCAACAATTGAACGTCGACACAATGCACTGTTAACATTTAAACAGCAAATTATTTTCATTTTAGTGACAGGTCATATTATGTCAAACAAGCAATTATTATTAATAGACTATTCAGTAGCAAAAGTTTTATGAAAGGTCACAAAATTTCCTCTCAGTTAATAAAGTTAAAACATTGCAGCGAATATCGGTTTTGCAAGTATTTTATTTACCTACTTTTAATTTGAGATTTACCTATTTCATTTATTCAAAATAAAATATTTTATCTATTGTTATTATTTCTTTTTTTATATTGTTGTTGTTGTTATATTGTTTTCATTGAAAAGAATAATGGATCACCTTACTGCACTAGTGCTGTAAGTGAAAGTCTGGTTAACATTATTTATACCAACCTATTTAATTCACTTTTAAAAAATATCACAGATGTTGATACGCCTCAATCACGATAAATTGTAATAAGCTGTTTTCTTCATTTTTTAATTTTCTACCCCTGTAAGTAAAATTTTACTTTAAATTTAAAAGTTATTAATCTTGAGTAAAACAAATTTAATTAAACACGACTTTATTTAAACTGCACAATTTTCTTAGTGTTAATTATTTGTTCCTCCTATTTCACAATTTAAAAAAAAAACATAAACTTTACATTGCTTTTGGCGAGATACGCAAATGGCCAGTTTTTATAGCTAGATTTTACTTGAAACAAAATTTCAATGTCACGGTATTGAAAGAAACAAATGATCGTGCTTATCACATAATATTTGTCCTGGGTGGGAATCGAACCCACGACCTCCGGCTTAGCAGTCACTAACCACTACACCAACAGGCCCGTCAAAACCAAACCAACATATTGTATTTTCAGCATCTAAAATCAATCAAATTCCTAATATCTCCACCAATTAACAAAATATTTCCATAATACTGATCATTGAAACACAAACATATGGAATACATATTAATCAAACATACTAATCGAAACATGGAAATGCTATTAACATGATCGGTCATCATCTAGGGTTGTCATAAAGCTAATAATAAATAATAGCTTTGCCGAGTTGGACTTAGTTTATAGGTACTTCTTTGTTTTGTGGCAACCTTAAGTGATATTCTACTGGTTTGTCAAGGTAATTATTTAGTGATGTATGATATAAATAACACTAGAGGTTTGATTTTTAAGATTTTGCACTCAGTAGATGTGTAGGTAAATAAGTAGATTAACTAACAGACGGTAGCGGAACAACGTTGATTGAATTTTAATCACCGGCGCTGTTACTTAGGGCATACTAAAAGTTTCTGGATTCTGACAAATAAAACTAGATATAAGACGACGATTACGATACATTTATTGTTTTCAAAGTATATTAATGCATTTTTGCATTTGCTGAAACCACTGTACAAAGCAGTTGGACCAGTCTTCTTAGGGACCTTTTTAATGGCTTCATGAAACGCATTCACCGCCGAATCAAGGCTTTTAAAACGTGTGCCTCTAAGTTTGTCTTTAATTTTTAGAAACAAAAAGAAGTCGCAGGGTGCGAGGTCCGGGCTGTAAGGCGGATGCGTCATCGCGATGCGTCGGCGATAGGCTTCTGTTACCTTAGCGGAATGTGAGGATGTCTTATCGTGGTGAAGGAGGACATTTCTTCTATGACGCTTTTCGCTAACTTTTTCTAAGACACTGGGCAAGCAAGTGTTGACATACCAATCTGCAGTCACACCACAGCACACCATCTAATGAAGACACCGAACTACGGAGTAACTCAGAATATGCAGAATTCTCTCGCCGATTAGCATATATACAACAGCCTAACATCAACCGCTGGGCCACGGCCCACCAGGCATGATCACCTCGCCTGGTCGGAGGATCCTCCCTTTGTGTTGGAGGGACATGACACCCGTTCCGCCACAATTAAAAACATTAAGCTTTTAAAATGTAATTTCTTTGACTACTTTGAAGTTTTAAAAAGAATGTACATAGTACTGTTTTCTCTACAGAAGGTTACGGAACGTAAGAACCTGTCCCGTAAGATCCTCTAGGCTCTGACTTCTTGACAAATTCATTTGATAATGAAAACGATTAAGAGTATTGTAAATAAGTAGAATATTCAGATTTATTCACTCCAAATCGGTTGAGTGTCTATGCAAGTATACATTAGAGGTAAACAGAGGTTCTTCCGAATAGTACGAGTACTTATAGGAATTTTACGCAAGGCGTTCTTCCTATAGTATAGCATATTTACATTACTATTGTAGTAGGAAAACAAATAGGAAGTTTGAATAATACGTATAACCTTTATAGTTTACTCATTATTTCATTAACTAAAATTTAGGGGTAAGAGATTTTGATACGCGTTAAATCCTCCGTATGGGCCTGCTATTGAGATACATACAAATAAATTATAAAACCTATACACGACATCTCCATTTCACAATATTACCTTAACACTCCTGGGGTATTTAATGATAGATGAATGATATCATTCCAAATGTTAAAAAGAAACTGAGGTGTCGGGTCATGGGTATTTTTAGTTGACGACAACCCTGAGGTGTAAATGTTACTCCCGCTCTGCAATCATGTGCTCAATATGTATGTCGGTTCTCGCAAAAGTATAATGGATTCATATTTCACGAAATGACTCAATCTCTGGCACTTTTAACTTCTATGAATAGAAAACAAAAAAACTTTGGACAGCCTTTCATCAATACTATTTAAAGTATAGATAGCGATCCGTCTGGCTAGCGTGGTATAGTAGGCCAAAAGCTCATTTCTAAGGAGAAACCTATGTCCAGCAGTGGATTAGTAAAGGCTGATGATGATGATATCTAATTGGAGTAGGAATTGACTGTACAATATCCGGTACTAACTCGATGCCTCAAACGCGTTGCTCCATATATTTTTTCTGATATTAGTGACGAGAGTCATATTGCACCGATTTCAAATAAACAACTCCACTTGTTTCGTACATAGTGTCATTAGTTTTAATATGTAAATTGTAAGAGCTAAGAAAATTGAACATAAACAAAAAGCTCACATTCATAAATTTAAAAAATCTTTCTTCATTTTATTTTACTTATATACCGTCATTCGACGTAAAAAGGTTACATAAAGTAATGTACATACTTTTTCAATACTTCTCACGAGTTTCATTAGGTACTTAACCTTGTATATTTACACGATTTTTAAATCTACAAATATTTATTTAAAACTAATAGAGTGGATCTAATTGCCAAATCATAAAATATATCCTTATTTATTATTATACATAATATGCGCCATAAAATATTTATTTATACAGATAAACTCATTCCGTTGTATCGTGACCCAGCCATTGACTTGTAAGATTATAAATGTAACAACAACAGCTGCAATTATGGATATTATTAACAAACTATGGTGCCAAATTCCTAAGGCACGCATATCGTGTTCATCTTCGATAATGATGAGATATCGCCACATCTCAACATAATCAACCTTGTCACTCCTATTTTTATTGATTTTTTATTGATCTAGATGAAGTAATCAGCATAGTATTAAACTGTACCCACGATTTAATTAAGAATCGTGTAGGTATTACTGGTCTTAACAGTCAATCACGATTATGAAAAATAATATTATTTTAACGTAAGATTTTGACCGCCTTAAATGTAAATACATACTTCATAGCTTCTATTGTAAACCATCAACAATTTACTCGTACATTAAATATTTTGAACGAAATTATGACCTATTACACTTTTGTCATTTTTGTGATATGAATGGGACCTATATAATTGGGTATGTCTAGTAGAATTTGTCATCCAATGAATATTCTGATTTGATTATTTTTATTACAAAAATTGTTTAGTGTTCTATATACAAGGTGTTACAGAAAGGTATAGAAATATTATGTAAGTGCTGTGTAAGTATATCGCAATTTTTTTTATAATTCAAGCCTTAAAAATTCTCCTGTAAATGTTTTCCGGAAATATATTTTTTATGTTTTCGCAATAGTGTGACTAGGATCAAATTTGATGAGCTTCACATTCTTAACTATTATACTGTTATTAATTTATGATGGGTTAGGTAGGTGAAAAAAACGGAACCCTAATAGGATCACTTTCTTCTTTCTTTTTGTCCGTCTGTTTGTCAATACCCTTTATCTCGGGAACGCGTCGAGGTATCGAGTTGCAATTAAAACCATATTCTCAGGTCTACAGTTATTTGAAACTGAAAACTGAAAAAAAGATTCGGCCATTTATACCGCAAAAAACGTAGCAAGTTACATCGTCTTGTAGTATAACATATATATATATATATATATATATATATATATATATATATATATATATATATATATATGCGTCTGCCGTTTTTAAGCAAGTTACATCGTCTTGTAGTATAACAGATATATATATATATATATATATATATATATATATATATATATATATATATATATATATATAAAACGTAGTAAACGTTTTTTGCGGTATAAATGGCCGAATCTTTTTTTCAGTTTTCAGTTTCAAATAACTGTAGACCTGAGAATCCATTTTTCGAGTAAGTCTATATAACATCAGGCTACCACCAATAGGAGACGAGCATCGATGAAAAATGCTACACCAACGGGAAAAATAATAATATTTTTGAGTTAGTATAGTAGTAGTATAGTAAGTAGTACCATTCAGTACAGTAAGTAGGTATATGCCTCAAATAAGAAATTAATAGCGGTCACCCATTCTTTGCACCTTTTGGTGTATGTAACAAGCGGCAATAATAAGCGAAACGATTTACCTTATTAATTAATCAATTATTTATTTCATGATTGTAATTATAATTTGTATACGTATATCATTTGGCAAGAGTGCCGACTTATTCAAGTGTACACAACGGAACGGAAACATAGTGACCCGTCACGTTTAAGATAAACCATTATTCATAGGCCAACAAGGCATCTCCAGTACCTGTGGACTCCCCATAAAATTGTATACCTTCTTCTGGAAATCGTTTACGCAAGTATTAATTAGATTTTGTTTATTTTTTGGTAGTACGTTACCTGTTTTGAGGAATAATGTTATTATGTCATCAATACGCAATGCGCATGAAGAACGAATTTGTACCAGCCATCAATTATTGAGCGGTTCAAGTTCCATTCAACGAAACTTATATGCAGTATAAAATAGGATCAAACCGAGTTGTGAAGGTCATTTTGCGCAATAAATCGAACCGCATCTGGCATAATATGTATTATAGTTCGTAGTTCCCATTGTGACGTGGATCACGAATGCTATTGCTCTACTTCCTTGGGTATTATAGTCACTTAGTTTAATGGATAGATGGTTTAAAGAGGTCCCTTTTACTGCTATAGACGCGAGACCTTCTCTTTCGGTTACAGGCTTAATTTAATCTTACACCCACAACTAGGTGAAGGCGTCTGCCGTTTTTCAATGCAATGACGCGTAACTGATGCAACAATATTTTAATCTTCTCACTAAATGCATTAAGTCACAAAAATAGATCTTCTAACATTGATTCATCTCATAAAAAACTTTCTCTTAGACTTAATGTGTAAGCGCTAACATGAAAGTTTTATGTAAGTATAAATATGTTTGTGTAAGCCTAAAAATGGACAAAATAAATAAATATTTCGGACTTCTGACACACAACGCCAACTAGTTACAAACTAAGCAGAGCTTGTACTATGAAAGCTAGATTAACTGATATACTTTAAATACTTTTTTTTTGTAAATACACACATACTATACATAGAGAACACCCAAACTCCGAAACAAATATTTGCATATCATAGAAGCATTTGGTCCGATCCGGGAATCGAACCCGAGACCTCAGGATAGCAGTCGCATACGATTCCACTGGACTATCGATGAAGTTAAAATTCTTACTTAGGAAGCAGGGGGGCAACGAATAAATAATTACAGGTCTCACAATCATTTTTGGTAAGCATTTACCAAAACTCTAAGAATTAAGTAGGTATACCAATCAATCTTTTTACGAATGCTCAATACCCAATAGTTCAGTTGCTAGAGTTGCTCTTTAACTGTTACAACAATCTCCTAATTTACATAAAAACTTCTAAAATAATTCTTTTAAAACCTAGTTTTCTCACACAATAACAAACTAGCAGTAAATTCGCCTCGATACATAAGAACAGATAAAAGTAATGAATGATACTTGTAAGACACGACTGCGATCGTGCAATTGTTTGTGTGGAAGCAAGATCTGATATTATTTTATTATTCAATAATAAATATTATCAGTTATCCGTCTAAAGAGTTATTTCTATTTATTTTCGCAATATGTTCGTAAAAATAAATGTTTAAAAATCAACTTTCACCTTCTACATATGTTGGCATTCTACGTGAATTGCTAATCACGCTAAACAACACCTATCGTTTTGTGGTCACTTCAATAACTAACTACACCAAACAAAAAGCTATGTGGAAATAAAAGAGCTATATTTCATCTTTAGATTATTTCATTTCAGAAGAATAACTGCTAGCATTGAATATAGTTTTTATTCGTACCGCCTTTCTTGTAGCGGTTAAATTACTTGAATTTACTTGAATTCTTAACTTAAATCCTCTTTTTAATATAGCATTTAAGAATTACTTTGTTTGTTTTCTTTATGTTTTTTTTTTATAAATAATCCATTAGGGTCATCATCAATCATCATCAACAGCCTATAACAGTCCACTGCTGGACATAGGCCTCTCCTTAGAAAGGAGGCTTTGGCCTACTATACCACGCTGGCCAGACGGGTTGATATAGGGTTTGTTTCAAGTTTTCCTTCTCTTTGCAGTGCTGTTGTCCTGCGTAGTTTGGTCCCTTAGTCGGCTCTTACGACACCCACGGGTTGAATAGGGGTGGTGACATTCCGTATTCTTAATCCGTCACCACACGGACAATGACATTAGGGACATTAGGGTCAAATCATCTTTAATGCTCAAACAGAGTATGTCATATGGGTATACTCTTGGTGAACATGTATGGCATTAATTTAAATTCGACGGGTACGATTTTATTTGGACTGCTAAAAGAAATCTCTGTGAATTATTTATTAGCAAGCGTAAACCCGATAATTTCAAATCTTCGAACCATTTGAGACAAACTGACACGTTAGTTAGCTGGGTCAGAGAATGGAAAGGGTATTACTCTTCTTGAAGCAGACAGGATCTTAGGTGGGAGTGAGTAGCTTAGTTAGTGTAAACAGACAATCCCAGTTCAGTTCAACGCTATCTTGTTCTTTAGTCGTGATGGTACATTGGAGTTTACGATTAAATTCATCAGGGCAACGAAGTTGGGCCTCTGGTAGGTAATCTCACTAACTAGATGCAAAGCAACGAAAAAATCTATGTAGGTATTGTTGAAAAATTGTATCTTTTATAATAGTTTTATTGTGTTCAAATCTTGATTGCTCAAATTTGTTATTTTCCGATACAACTACAGAACATGCATAAATATAGAAATTATGAGCAAATTATGGCAACACTCGTTACGGCCCTTACGTAAAGCGCATCGTTTCTAATTCCTGTTTTAACACTATCTATGGCAATACATTTATATGACGAAGAAAATTAAAACACGTTTATTAAGTAAGAACAAAAGCGTAGATATATAAATATTTGTTATATAGAAATAAAAGAATATAGGAGATAAAAGCCAAAGTGTAACATTGATTAAGTTATTGACTTTTTTGTTCCAACGATGAAGTACTTAGACTTAATCGAAAGACTGGTTTAAATCAACTAAAACAACCACAACATTATTGATGTTTTATAACATATAGCCGTTTATAACTAAATTAAACCAATAAAAAAAAAAACAGTTATGACCCTAGGGATATAACTATACGTATCTATATCATGAGTTAGGTACAAAAGAGGCTTATACTTAATTATGTATTTTTTGTTACGATTCTAAAGGATCTTTAAATATTAAAGTAACATAATCCACGGAATAGATACCTACCTTTTTTATTTCAATCAACATGAATAATGCTATTACTTATTGATTTTTTAACTTAAACGACGTGAATATTAATTATAATTACCTACATTTCAAAAGAGATCTTTATCGTGTAGAAAATGACGTATTTTTTTCTATCTTCAATTTGAAATGCTTTAAAACAATAATCAAAACAAAAAAGACCATAAGAAGAAGACCCATAAGAGTATTATTATTATTATATTATTATTAACCAATATTTTAAATATGGTTTCTGAAAAATCATTTCGATAGTAGATACGATTAAATCAACTCTGCTTGAATTTTCTTGGTTAGTATTTTCAACACATCCGAAATATAAACCGTTAAGTTAAAGAAGATCATTGTGTTAAAATCACTATCATTTTCGGGCTATTTTGGCGCGCTTATTCTGTGACGCCAGATTTCACGAGTTCGATGTCAACAACGAAGTGTTTAGTTCACAAAGTTACTGAAAGTTAAAAATGTGAGTTATAAAATTAACATATTACCACGGAAAAGCAAAAATGTCGTTTCTTCGTGCCAAAATAACATCAAACCCACCTGACAAAGCACAATTCCTTATGCCGAAAGATGCAGGTAATAAGTAAGTAAGTAAGTAAGGCATAAGGAAGAAGTGGTGCAAGGCGATGAGAAGAAACAATGTATGGTGTTTGAGCTGTTTATATTGTAATGTTGTAAAGATCGTTTTACTATAAGTACTTAGAGATAAAATATATATTTATAAAAATATTTTTTACTTGTAGGTACATACCTACTTGTTTTGTTTTCAAACCTCGTTACCTGTACATACTTGTTTTGTTTACAAACCTCGACAATAACATAACCTAGTTTGCGAAAAGTTCGTAAAGATATTCTCAATATCTAATACATAGTTATTTATCCATAAGACTACCTGTGAATGAAAAGTAATGCAAACATGGAACTTATTAGAATACAAATAATCACCAGAAACCATACAAACAACTTTCTTGTTGACAGAAAACGTCGAGTGTAAATTGACATCGCGATTCGTTAGCTTAGCGTATTAAAAATTTGCGAGGGAATTTTAAAAAACGCTTTTTGTTCGTTAAATTTGACAATTAAACTATGATAAAGGAGAATGACCATGAATGTGTAGAGCACTAAAATTGTTTAAGAATGTTTATCTAATAACCAAATATCATTTACAATTTCCATTTTATACAAAACATTTGGTTTTTTTAGAAAACGTAACATAACCTAAAAAATGGTCAATCAAATTAAGCTCATAGCTAGTTAGGTAATCATAACCGATACTAAAGTTCCTTAATGACACACATGAAAAATGTCTGAGGTCATCCGACGATTTGAGGCGTGTGTGTTGCCCCAGAGGAAAAAGTTCGAATTTAATTGTTTGAGTTTAACAGATATTTAGTGTATGACGTCGTGTAATTATGTATGGTAAGTAAAAATTTTTGCATCCAACCATTGTGGAGTTATTCACGAAAAACTGTTTCCGCTGGGACAACGTTGGCCCAGCGGCACTTTTTTTATCCTATAGAAGAAAAAAAATGGTATCAAAAATTAGTGTATGACGGATCACTGGATTAGTATTATGATCTCGTAGGTTACGCACGTGAAGTGGTCGACATTTTTGGTCAATTATTTGTACAATAAAGAACGAATCACACACAGCGACACTTTATTGACTACATGGATGGCGTAGTGGTTTAAGCGGTCGCCACCCCGCCGTTGTGGGTTCGATCCCCACATGGGATGACACTTTGTGTGATCCACAAATTGTTGTTCTGAGTCTGGGTGTTCTTTGTGTCCGTTTCATGTATGTTTGTAAAGTCCCCCGCAAGATAGGATATTTTCCTCTAAGTTGTCTTTTTATAAACCATAACAAAAACAATTGTAAGAATCGTTATTACTCGTAAATACATACAAAGAAAACGTACTGGCGTTTCACAAAGTGTTGGTGATTGAACTCAAGAACATAAATTAATTATTACAATGAATATCACAATTACGGTGGAGAGAAGGACTCGATCAACACGAAAACTGCAATATTTGTCTGTAAAGTACTGTACGGGCCTGTTGGTCTAGTGGTTAGTGACCCTGACAGCTAAACCGGAGGTCGTGGGTTCGATTCCGACCCAGAACAAATATTTGTGTGATGAGCACGATCGTTTGTTCTGTTTCTGAGTGTAATTTATCTATAATATGTATGTATTTAGAAATATATAAGAAATGTTTATCAGCAGTCTGGTTACCATAGCACTGGCTCTGCCTAGTTTGGGATCAGACAGCCGTGTGTGAGATGTGTAAGGTTATTATTATTATTATTAAAATTAAAAGCCGATGTTGGCAGTGTACAAAGTTCAAACATACGCGCCCTTGACACTTTGATTTTGACAGCGTCAAACGTTGCCGGATATGAAAGAGTATGCCATGTTGCCACCCCTGATTTTTATCCAATAATCGATGATTTTAATTATTTCACTCGGACTTTAAATTACCAGCACGCATTAAAAGCAAGTTTTGGATCTTAAGCAAATCGAAGTAAAGTACTTAATATGTAAAGAATATATAAAATCATTATTAGGTACAACAAAATCAAATCACTTTGAAAGGTAGATAACCAGATGATACAACTAATGCGTGCAATATTTAGATCCTATTAAGTCATGTCTTTTTTTTTTATGAAAGAGGTGATAAACGAGCAAACGGGTCACCTGATGGAAAGTGACTACCGCTGCCCATGAACGTCCGCATCTCAGGAGTCACAAACGCGTTGGTGGCCTTTTAGGAATGAGTACACTCTTTTTCTTGAAAGTTTGAAAATCGTATCGGTCCGGAAATACCGCAGGCGATAACTTGTTCTACAGATTGGTTGTGCGAACGTGTCTTGATGATGTGTGATGTAAAAAAAACCATGGAAAACAAACCAGCTACTTTATAAATCATCCGATACATCGATTAGTAATCAATTAAAAAAAGAATTAAGGCGCCAATATATTATTATAGTTTGGTTACGGCAATAATTTGAACAGTTTTGTCAGGCAAAATATAATAATATAAAAGCAATTTCATAGGTACCTTATTAGTTTTAAAAAGGACTTTCATGAATATCTATTATCATTCTGATGGGAAAGTGACTTCAAAAATAAAGAAAATAATTTTAACTAGTACCACAAATGGTCATTCTCTTTAAAAATAATGGTATGGGTATATTTTTTAGCAATAATGATTACAAATAAAAATATTTTGTAAATTGGGAATATAAATCACCCTAAAATTTGCCAATGCACACATTTCTGAGCATATACCTAAATGCAGCCTAAGACCGTAAAAATCATTTCAGAATAGAAACTACTGTGTAACTTCTCTTCTCTTTTTTCAACAGTTATCAGTTATGGGGGTGTTATATTGCTTTATTTATGAGTTTAAACTCTCATATTGGAGCTATCAAACCAGTCTGTGACTTGAAAACGTCAAAACCTATTTGTATTCATGAAATGACTGTGAAGGAAATGCCAGCATACTGATTGGAACAGTATAGGCTCAACTGCTTTCATTAAAACATTACATTTATTTATGCTTAGAAACTCAACAGCTTGTTTTCCATACACATAGATAAGAGCGTTGGTACTACCAGCAGTATTCTCCAATCCTTGCTCAAATACTAGTATGAACATATGTCTTATTTGCTGGTACTACCTATTACAAAAAAGTCTTAAGCCAATAAAAGAGTTTCCTGACATCTTAAAACGTAAAAGTGTAAATGTAAACACAATTGGTAGATGACGACAGACATTGGGTTAACATTGTTTGCATTGGGTGCAAAGTTAATAGTTAATACATAAGGATGTTGCAAGAGATTTGGGAAAGTAAATGTGAACAATCTATGTAGCCATGCAAGATATCGTAGAATAAAGACATTTCCAACATTGTATGTCTGTTAGCAAGTAACATCATGTTATAATGTTTACAGTCATCAATGTATGATTTGTGACGCTTTCTCGTCTTAAATTTAAGAAACTTGATAAAACGTTTTTGGATGCATTCCAATCTGTCAACATATATTTTGTAATGTGGTGACCAATTGGTATAGCTGTACTCCACAATACTGCGAACATAAGCAATATAATTGTTTTTAAGGTTTGAGAATTTTGGAATTGTGTCAAGTGCGCATAAGTCAGTCAGTCAGTCCTAGACTTTATACGCATTTATATCTTCATCTCGTCTGAATACAACAGATTACTGGCGTATTTAAAGCATGAATCGATGTCGTACAAGTAAGCACAATAAAAAAGGGGACCGAGGTGGGACCCTTGCGGTACAATGTTTATGAAGTCCGACCTAAACCCAACGACCACTACTACTCTAAGTAAATCACCATGGATTCCGAGGTGTTGTAGCTTGTTGAGCAGTACGACGTGATTCACACGATCGAAATAAATTTTCCAAAACCTATAATTACTTATATTACTGTGTTTTATAAGTGAAATTGTACCTAGACGATTGGTTATGTACTTTAAATAAAGATTTTATTACAAATGTATGGTTTTCAATTTTTTCCTGTACTTATAGTATAAGACGATGTTACTTACCAACTTTTATCATCATCATCATCATCAACAGCCTTTAATAGTCCACTGCTGGACATAGGCCTCTCCTTAGAAAGGAGGTTTTGGCCTACTATACCACGCTGGCCAGACGGGTTGGTATGAGTATAGGGTTTGTGTCAAGTTTTCCTTCTCTCTGCAGTGCTGTTGTTCTGCGTAGTTTTTTCCATAAGTCGTCTCTTACGACACCCACGGGATGACACTCTGTATTCTTAATCCGTCACCACACGGACCCTACCCAACTTTCATAGTTCTAGGTTAACGCGAAGTACCGTATAAATTGCGATTCCCTTGAAAGTTTGGCAATATGCGTTTTTTGGCCGTGATAAATGGCCGCATCTTTTTTTTAAGTTAACTTAGAAGTTTGATTTTTTCACCACTTCAAGGGACAACTTTAATTTTAACTCGAAATCTCTATGTATTGTCGAGACAAAGGGTCTTGACAGACGGACAATAAAGTGACCAAAAGGGCGCCGGTTTTTTTCTTTTGACCTCAAAAACCCTGAAAATAGACCATTAACTTTTTAAATTTCAGAGTAAAAACATAACAAAACAAGTAAGTATTAAATTGAGCGGATTGGCATGTTTGTTTTATCAATAAGCACATATTAAGGGGTCACTTCTGTTAGATCATCTCTGCTCACACTTGTAAAGCAATTTGAAACGACTCCTCTCTCTTTACCATCTATGGGCTGGTCTGCACTGTTTGCAATATTGTGTAGTAGCACTAGTAGCTTATACGCTTTATACGTTGTATAATATTAACTTTGGTACTTAACCTCTGCTAAGATGTGAGATGCATCTAACTGAAAGAGATTATAATGCTTAACGAATAATATGCTGTTTGGATGGTGAAATAGAAAGCAAACTTTGTTTTATTGGAGTTTCTACCATTTAAATATTGCAGCTTTACACATTACAAGTCTTCTTATAGTGACTAGAGCAGCAGGCCGCACGATAGCAGGGTTGTAGTCACTTCACCGAATGCCACTGGCCTAGTGCACTGAGCATTGTGGAGTTGTATGACTAATACGACAATTATTTACGTACCTAAGTTTAATGAATTGACATGCTTATGAGTCCCCCACGCCTGACGCATTTATATGTACTTTACTTAATGAATATTATCAACTACGATACCTACATCCAAATGTTGGAAATTGCTGTGTAAGTTTAAAAGACATATAATAAGTATGTTTTCCATGATAAGGAAATCCAAACAAAAGACCTTTGCTTAAACCACTATGGGGCCTATAGAAGGTTTTATATTGAATGTGTACTCTTAACAAATGACGTAAGCCACACTAAAATGGTAGTTTACGTGATAGTAACATCAATAAGTGATAATACTGCAGTGTTAATAGTATTAAGTAAGATTGTTAACTGTAAACACTGATTGAAGATTTACTTAATAACCAAAACAGTAAGTGCAAATAGCCAGCTAAAAGTGAGGTTTTTGACAAATCACGTAATAGTTTAGTCATACATAGCAATAATAAACAAATCTAAAAAGTTAAATATTCTTAGCAGTCTACCATCTTTGTGTCCTTGTGAAGACGCATTAAGAATACGGATTGTCACCAGTCCTAGTCATTCTGTGGGTGTCGTAACATCCAACTAAGCGAGCAGAGTTTTCTGCAGGACAAAATCACTCCAAAGAGAATGAAAATTTGAAACAAATTGAAATTTGAAATTGAAATTTGACCAGCAGTGGTCTATTAAAGACTTTTGATGATGATGTCTACCACTAACCGCAGGTATATCAATTGTATACACGTGGCTATTATGTTGTGTTAGAACATACATCTAACTCAACATCAACGGCTGTATTGCTTATATCGGGTGTCTCAGTAAGAGTGCACTATTTCATTTTAAAATAAAAACACGTATTTAATGAAAGAGTTGTGATATTTTTATTGGATTTGTAACAGTTATTTTTTAGTATATTTGTAATGCGTACGGTCTTGTTAAAAGCGACACCTATTGGCCGCGTCACATTGTTGTTGATTTATCTAAAGTAGTTTATAACTACAGTATTGATCTTCTTCTTAATCTATCATGACAAATTGTATAGGTATTAAGAGTGTTTTGTTATGGTAGAAAGCAAGTTACTTTTGATTTTGTTAGTGTTGTCTTCGTTCACAATTTAAACGTCAAAGTAAAATGTTGAGTAGGGGTAATTTCTGGAAGCTTCGGGAACCGAAGATATATAAGTCCGGCTTTCAGCCACGGGAGACACTCTGCTATCTCGTGTCTTCCTAACTTAAATAGTGTTTTGATTGTTGTGTGATTTGATTTTCGTAATATATTATCTGTTCAAAAGTACCCACAAGAGTGGTGAGTATGGTCTTAATTTTTTACCTATTTGTTTCTGGAACCTGATTAATTATATGAGTGCTAATCCATTCGTAGGGTCCCAGATTTCGGGGTCAAGACGGTCAGTCTCAGACGGCGTGCTTGCTCGTTTGTGGCCTTCTGGTTCAGACTCAAGTTTCTCGATACCCTCTGGCAAGCTGGTGATTGCGCGGCTCATGACGCAAGCGGACAGCCGTACCCAAGGGTTACGTACTTACTTATAAACTTATAAATGCAAATTGTTGAACTTTTATCAATATCTAATATAAATAGCCGACTCGGGCGGAAGAGGAAGTAACCTCCTGGAGTGAAGACGAGGAGGCACCGAGCACCATCAGCTCGGCTCTGACGCGCTCCGCTGCGGGTTTTCTTATACCCTCTGTTTTTCTTTATTGTAACCTTAATTTTGTTTTTTAATATACATGTATGTATGACTGAGGTGTAAGTTGTTTTTCTCTAAGGGGTCCCATAGGTATCCCACACGCACACACTTCTGTTCTCACACAAGGCGCCCTGAGGTAATCTCTTGAATCTCTCCACTGGGTCAGCCGGTGAGTAGTCCGCCTGAGAAGAAAAGCGGCTGAAAAGAAAATAAAGTGCGATGTTCCGATTAGGTATGGAATAAAATATAAGGAAAATGGCCCCCACGGCTCTGATGATAGGCCATTGCGCTTTTCATTAAATTTGCCATGACTTTTACACAGAGATGTGGCTATATCTCACCGATGACGCGTTGGATCTCTGATTTGAGCTCAGGCATTGTTTCTGGTTTATTCGCATAAACCTAAGATTTCATAAAATCCCAAAGTAAAAAAAACCGAAGCGTTAAATCGCACGACCTTAGTGGCCAGTAGACGTCAGAATTCCTTAGATAATGTGTTCTGGAAATCGTTGCTGCAGTAAGTCGGGTAGAGTTGCCACTTGTACGAAAAAAAAATATTCTAGATTTAAAAAGTGCACTCTTACTGAGACACCCTTTATGACAAAGGTTCCAAGGTACCTAATTGGTAAATTGTGCAGTGTGACACAATTTAAATGTCATATCTTATATTTTAATACCCAAACCATAGAAAGTACAAACTAACATTAAACTACATTAAATACTCAATTTGATCTAAACGATGGAACTTTAAGCTCAGATCCTTGAGAAACCACGTGACATAATTCGTGATTAATCTCAAGCCGACAGCTGTAAACGTCTTGACAAATTCTTGGCGCTTGCTCCACTTCATAAAACGTTATTGCAATGGAGAATACACTGTAATAGCACTTAGCATAGAAAACGAAATTATAAATTCAGTTAAGTACCTACATAAACTATTGAATCGATAATTAGGACTCAATACATCTGCAGTCACGTTTTAAAATCGGTTCTTCGGGAGCTTGATAGATTGATTGTTCGACGGAGAGAAGCAATTTTCAATATGCAATCCATCCAGAATTATTATGCCAAGTTTCTTAAAAATACGGGCATTATCTGTCGCTCTTTTTTATTTTAACCTGGTTAGGTCTAGTAAATAAATGGAATAACAAAACACAATTTTCAAAATGGCAATTAAGTAATTTCAGATCTTACCCATCAATTTCATCCCTAAGTGAGTGCATGATAAAGGATTTCAAAAGGACAGTTCCGGTACCCATTGTGACTTTTGCAAGTTTACGATACAGGACAGTTATTATTTTTCTATTTAATTAATTGCAATTATTAGAAAAACTGTAGTAAAGTGGCAATGACTTTTCTGTTTGAAGAGTTGATTCCAGTAATTGAAATTCAATTGCAAAAAAACGTACCAAACTAACTTTTAAAGGACAGAGAGTGCCACTGGAAAGGTATGTGAAAATTATAAGCTAGTTATAAGTTTTCTAAATTACATGTTTTATGTTATATGTTTTCTAAGTTTTATTTTCTTCATAATCTATCGAGTGGATTACCAAAATAAAGGGTTACGAAAATCTCTTCCAAAAATACTCGTAAATCTCTTTAAATGCAATTTAGAACGAGAAATGCTGCAATACGATTTTCCCGCTGTCGGGTTTTTGTATTTTTTTCTTAATAATTAACTTGTTACTTTATCATCATCAATCTATCGCAGTCCACTGTTGGACATAGCCTCTCCCAATGCACGCCACTTTGATCGATTTTCGGCTTCCCACATCCAGCTCCTGCCAGCCATCTTGCGCAGATCGTCACTCCACCTGGCCTGTGGGATCCTACACTACGTTTGCCTAGACGCGGTCTCCACTCAAGAACTCGTTTACCCCAAACAGTTGTCGGTTCTGCGGCTAATATGGCCAGCCAACTGCCACTTCAGGTTGCTAATCCGGTGCTCTATGTCGATAACATTGGTTGGTTAACTGTAACAAGTTAACCAACCAATGTTATCGACATAGACTCACTTGCTATAAAGATAGCGAGAATTAGAAAACTTTTCCTCCTAAGCCAACTCTTGTCTTTATAAATTCGACATCCTTGTTGCTTGTTAATGAGACGCTGCCTCACCTTGCACTAATGTTCTCATATGACTAGATTACTATATTTGTCTGGATGCTGGACATATCTATTTGTTTTCATAAGGTCATGACTATTAATGAAACACTTTCGACATTATATCTGGTTTTAAACAAGTCACCATTGAAACATTGTCTACAACGAACTTCATATCATGTAGATTTCAACTAGACTTTGTAATCGTCTTCGTTGTCGTTCCCGTATAGTTATAATTTATAATCATTTTTGGAACGAAGTTCCTTATCGCGCGTTGTGAAAGGGGGCTAGACGGAAAAAAATCGTACGAAAATTTGGAACGACACTTTTTTATTAATATAAATTGACGTCTAACTGTGGATACCATACATTAAATTTGCTTTAACGTTCGCCAACGGCCATACCATGTTGAATACACCGGTTCTCGTCCGATCACCGAAGTTAAGCAACATCGGGCGTGGTTAGTACTTGGATGGGTGACCGCCTTGGAATACCACGTGATGTTGGCTTTTTGCTCTTTATTTTCGTGTCATCTTGTCAGACATTCAGCGCCATCTATCGAATAGATAGGAAATCATTTCGCAAGGAGATTTTACCAATGTATAAATTGTTTTAATTGTTTTTAATATGTAGGTAATAGCCGCTTTCATAGATGGCGTTGTAATTAAAATCGTGTCAAATCAGTTTTACTCGATCGTCACAACTTCGTTCCTATCGGGTGTCCCACGACACCACACGGCTTTTTTTTTTATTATATTATTATATTAATCCTAAACTTTATATATGGGCTCCATCCACTAAAAGTAATCAACATATTTCCAATACGTACATATTTATATAGATCACGAACGAGAACGACTATAGATGGTTTAATATTATTACTAACTATAAATGGAAACACTGTGACATGACTTAGAACAATAGTCAGACCTTGATACAGAGTATGACAGGCATCCAGTTATAATACGATGTATGTCGTGACAACAAATAGGTATACATAAATACATATACCTAATTGGATATGTTGCATTGCATGTATTATTGCATATATTTTTTACATAGAATTAATAACAAAAATATACGTTACAAATGTTTTCAGACGATGCACAAAGATTATATTTCGGCTTATAACTGTAAATCTAGTAATTATTTATTATATATAGCTACCATCCCTTACATAATAATAATAAAATACTAGATTTACTGTTAAATAGTGTCTAACCTACGTAACCGTAGCAACCCTAACCTACGTACGCAAAATTGAATGATAAATCACAAATCACTGTGATTTTGTCCCATGTCTAAAACATACGAATAACCATCGGTTGTAACAACCGATGTTCCCATTGCGATGTTTCCATTCACCTCCTCACATGTTCCAAAACTAATAAATTAGCGAATAAATGCATTTTCCTTGTTAAGTTTCTTGCCGGGTCGGCCAGACATGAGTAAACAGATGTTGTAAACGTCTAGGGGTTATGGTAATCGATTTAACATTAGTCGAGCCACATGCTTATTAGCTACCTATATGAAATGACAGAAATGGGCAATAGGCCAATAAAATAACACGTGATTTCTCAGATATCATGCCGTAACCCCATTGGATTATTATACAACGCAAATAGTTATTTTGAAAACCGATTGAAGTGCTCTAGAGGTAAAGGCGGGTGTTATTATCAAAATATATTTAAATTTGAAAGCTGATTAGGTTAAGTGAATAAGTCTCTTTGTTAACGTATGCAGGCGCTGTGAGGTAAATTCTCTTCTTTTTTAACACAATCATCAATAAAAGGCCAAATATATCCGGCTATGTGTTTCTAGTTGTGATAGCCTATGGTAAATTTAACGCGCAGTAGGTGTAGTTGTTATTGTGTCCCTTTGAATTGAAGAGCCACTTTCATATCTTAAAGAAATTAATATTATTATTTATTTCGGGTACGCCTCTACTTCTCGAGGCACTTGGTAGCTCACCCCGATCTAGAGCATCCGTGCGCCACCGATACTGTATCACAAGGAGTACTACATCCAGATCCCAGGGTGCGGATCCGGCAAATAAGCTGGCCGCCTCGAAGGAGATCGTACGGTACTCTCTTATCACTCTGATGGCCATCACATGTTGCGGCCTTTGCAAAATCGCGATATTTGGGGCCGTCAGAGTGTTTGCCCATATTGGTGGCGAGCAACGCCGTTGGGCGAAGCTAGTCTAAAAAAGTAGCCTAAGTTACTCCCTATCTGCCAGTGAAAGTCCCGTCGAAATCGGTCCAGCCGTTCCAGAGATTACCCGGAACAAACAGACAAAAATTGTAAAAAATGTTATTTTGGCATATGTTCCGTGCAAACATACAAATGCATTTAGTAAAAAGCGGTTATTTTAATATTACAAACAGACACTCCAATTTTATTTATTTGTATAGATTCTTAAATTTCCTGACAGTTTTTTTTGTAGGGTGTCCATGAATAACTTATGTAAAAGGTATTTTTTCGTTCCGTTTCGTACACAACTCTATTTTATTTAATTTCATCTAATTATTTGGAGGTAACTGCAAATTAATATACTTTCCTACCTACCCTCAATAATATTTATTTATTCGCCACGACACAAGAGTCAGTATCTCAATACTGATAAAAAAGTTTTGTATAAGTATTGAATTATTACTTTTATATTTAATTATTTTTATCGATTCTATATGCTATCTGCTATTAGCGACCCTGGCATCGGACAATTATACAGGTCGCTACCCAACAAAGGATTAGATGTTTTGTTACGACGACTATGATTCTCAACGTAAAATTCTTATCGAATTTCTTTACATTCCTATATTTCGATAGTTGACGATTTGTTGAAAATTAAACTTAAAAAACTAGTCCTTGTGATTTCACATTTTGACATAGTCACCCTAAATAGCGAATTCATAAGGAATATCAAAAAGTAATTTATTTTTCAGTTACCAAATATAATATATACAACGTTGATCTGTACATATTTATTTAGTAGACATTTATATTTTATGTTATTATTATTTACAAAATGCGTTTCTTTACTAAATTCACTCAGTTTTACTACTTTCTTCTGATGCTACAAATTCAAACACTTGCTAATAAATGTTTTTGGAGTGGAATATAAATTTTGACCTATTACTTTCATGGCAATTCACGCTCTTAAATATGGATTGAGGAGCCACATTAGAAGTATTGTATATTTTTGATTATCAGCAATAATGGATTCAGAGTTTTAGCAGGCACTAAACACAGTTACTACTAAATGATACAAAATTTTTAAAACTTTCCGTGTTTCAGGTGGCTCCTTAATTCAAATGTTTAGATTGAGGAGCCACTTTTACATTGATGTAACTTTGGATATATCTTACTACAAATTGCAAGATTTGTCCTACAAAATTAATTGCTTACCTACTAAATAATGGAGGAGTTTTCGTTGAAAATCTCAAATGTTTCCTCAATCCATACGAACACTTGTTATTTTATGTTTTGCGAACTCGTTTACAAACAAAAGCCGTGATACCTAGGTACATTTTCTTCAAACGTGAGATGACGACCATCTAATCTTGGATCTTGGTTAACCAAAATTGGTGATCGATGAAATTGAAGGAAGTTTATTGTATTATGGTGAAAAATACGAAAAAAAGAAAAACGCCTAAACCGTTGGAAGTTTGCATGGTGACCACCATGCAAACTTCCAACGCATTGGGCGTTTTTCTTTAGGTATATGCAACTTTTATTTTTAATATGCTTTAAACTGTCTCAGTAGTAGTTATTTTGTAATGTAGTAGCATTTTTCTAAATAAAAGTACTGTAAAAATTCATTTTTGTATATGTATATATATATATAATATTAACCAAACAAATAGATGAGATGTTAACGCGTCTCAATTCCCCACCACAATACACCACACAGAAGGTCCAATTCAGATGACAATCATTGTGTCGTAACCGCGCCTGCGTGCTCTCACGCCGTTGTACTTAAGTCTAAATGGTTCAAGCCTCGGTTATCTAAATTTTGTTTGTAGGTAAATATTCACCATTGTTAGTAGTGCTCATCACAACACAATCATAGAGAAAAACTTGCACCCATCTGTTACAACTCTTTGGTGGGGCTTTATTTAAGTCACAAGCGTTATTGTGCTAGAAACATTTCATTAGAGCCTATCATAATACCGATTCTATTCATTTGACCTATTAGTTAGTGTTTGTTTTAATGAGTGTTGGATTCTTCAGAGCCTGACAAAATTTCTGATGACACCAGCAACAGCAACTTTAAAAAGTACCATTTCTTTTGTAAATATGGAACCCCCTGGGGCCGTCGGCCCATCAAGGTTTGCGGTTTGACGTTGTGACGGAATTGAACCAACTAAAACTACACGCATACATTCTTAGTTAGGAGGGATCTTAAAATAGCTTCTAATAAGACCTCCGGACCACTTCAAGCGCGTGCCTGAACCAGTTTTGGGTAGAACTCCAATTTAGGTGACGTCAAGTCACGGACGTCACCTGATTTCGGTTTAAGGGGTGGAGGTGAAACCCGTCCCGTCCATCCGCAGCCATACTTAGGGCAGCATGAGGCGGTGGAAGTCGCGCAGCGATAGTTGAGAACGTACACTAGTTTTGTATCATCAATTACAAAAATGAGAAAATTTTAGTCTTGGACAATTGATAGTGTAAGAATGTAGTGAAGTGCAATCTAGATCTATATTGAATACCTACACCTTGTCTTTTTTTGTTTTCAGATGGCACCCCCTAAATCATTTAAAAGTGCAGTCAGTTTATTATTGTTAATGATAAAACTAACAGCTCAAGTTTCTGCCAGCACGCAGTTCGCTTCACATGTAAGTGTTCACACACCAGCGCGGAGCTTTACGCATGGGGTCGGTGACCCGCTGCCATTGCTGGGTGTACGAAATTACAACCGGCAAATCACCTTGCGAAGTAAGTACACAAAAATTAAACTGCAACTTAAATTTGAGCAGTTAACCCGACAGCTTCTCACAAAACCAAGTTAAAAGTACATTATATAAATACAAACTTGATAGTGGCACCCATCTCTCCAGCGTTTGAGATAAATTACTTTAAAAAAAACTCACAAATATATAAGTTCACTTGTAGTGGTGGCCTGTGTAGCGCGTTTTTATTACAAGTCGACGGTGAGCCAACCAGGCTTGCGTATGCTAGGCGCTTTGTGAACCAATCCCTCCCACACGCCCACCACTAACTCCTGTACACCAGGATTAACAGCAGTGACCCACGAACACACTGAGTTATGACACTCGGAAAGTCCCAGGAGAACATTAAACTGACTTGGAACCCGCAACGAATTTAATCAGAAGAAAATTGAAGGAGTTGGAAATACAGTAAATCCACTGCTCTCGTTAGCAAAGCGGGAGACAAAATGAAGTAAAATAGGCATACACCCTTTTAAACAGGGAAGCACCACGGCCACAAAATATTATGGGTTCTAAGTGAGCTATATTTGATTTCTATAATATGAATGGCAGAATCGCTTAAACGCACGGAAATTAACCCCAGTTCACACAAGATCCCCATAGTATACGGCCCCAGATGTCACCTGTACGCTATTTAGCATTATATTACGTAAATTATACCAAAGACTATATTCCTAGAGAATATGATGAGCAGACTATATTCACAGTTAGAGTTAGAGTTAGGTGTTGAGCATTGACACAATGGTGACTCGACAAATTTAAATGAATACAGCTTGCTTATAAAGTTATCATGTCATGTAAGAAATTGAGCGACACAGTGATCCACCTCAAGCCATGTTCTCGACAACCGTTCACGAAAAGATGAAAAAAACTGGTAAAGGTGGCGCCCCTTAGATGATTCGTCCCAGCGTTTTTGCCATTCGTCTATGAGGCCATTATAGACATCGGACTGCTGTTGAAGCAATCTTGTAATTTTATCGCGATCTCATGCGGCCATAAAATCGCATTCCATGTTTTGTTGTCTTGAATAGTGCTGCATGGCTGCACGTCTCTGCACCTCGAGATCGACCGATCGATAGAGGCACACTTGCCAGCACCGGCAAAGCCTCAGTGCCAACCATCCTATATGCCTTGCACAAGAATATCAGTGCAAGTCATTGGGCCTTGTAACAGTTTGCGACGGACGGCGCCTACGGTTGCCCTATCGGCCCATACAGGTGCACCACAACATAGAACATAAACAAGTAGCTCTGTATATGATTTTTAGTGTATAAAATGATAGACCCCATGTTGCAGTTGATATCCTTGTCAATGCACAGAAACTCTTTTTAGACTTTTTATTAACTATTTTAATATGTTCGATAAAGCAATGGGACTTTATGTACCTAAAAGGGGTGCCCCTCCAGCAGGACCTTTTAGAAACTGAAGCCCCTTAAGAAAGATCTATTCAATCAGAGGCGATTTCTTCCATGTTTTTCATAGTTTAAGCACCGAATATTTTGGGGTTAAAATACATTAAAATGACCTCAATTGCAGTTGGAGATTTTATGGTATGATTACCATGATTACAGACCAACTCTCAAAGGAGCAACCCACTATCTGTTCACTGATTGGCTTGTTTTCTTGCGGTTGTGCCTCTCCTTAGAAAGGATGTTTTGGCTACTATACCACGCTGGTCAGACGGGTTGGTATAGGTTTTGTGTCAAATTTTCGTTTTCTTGGCAGTGCTGTTGTCCTGCGTTTATACTGTGTAGGATATTATGTTTACACTACTTTAAATTTTACTTACACTGTGTTGTTGTGTGCGTGTGTGCGATGTTGTTGTGACATGTCTGTAATGTGGTCGATATCACACACGCGGTCAATAATGACGAGAAAATATGGTCCTTGTGAGTTTAAGTATTAATTTCCGTACAACTTAGTGCCCGGCCACGTGTTGTGGTTGTGGTACGTATGAAAAAAGCAATTAAATTATTGAGATCATGATATGATTAAAAAATTCCAGTGCCAACACAAAGTCGAGGTTATCCTCGAGTTAAACCAGCCAGGCCCTTTCGTAATGAAGACCTAGCAAACAATCGCCACAACGCACTTAAAGTTTCTCCCTGGATGTATAATAATTATATGGGTATGTTATTTCTGCTTATCCCAAGTTTTTGTATTCACTTTCCTAACTAATGTCTTAAATTCCCCTATTTTAAATAATGCAATCAAATTCATTACTAATTTCTAACATGCACGAATTCTTTCAAATAACCTGTTCTTCAGCAGTTAATATTATATTTATTTTTATTATTAAAAAAATAATGTTGTCTTTGGATAATTGAATGCGCGGATGGCATAGTGGTTTTATTATACACTAAACTCCATTAGTCGTTGCTTTGTGTAGTGACGGCCTCAGGCGCGGGGTTCTCTGACACGCGACTGACGACCGACGCGTGTCCGCCGCCGGTGGCGTTCGAATGCTATGTACGGAAATACTTAGCGCTGGATCAATAGAAACGTCACCGGCGCCGGACGGTCACAGAACCCCGCGCCTTTTCCATTGCGAGGCCCAGGCTGGTAGATCATTGCAAGGCTCTTTGTGAAATTAGTTATAATAAAACTTGAAACACTACAGCCTAACACATACTACTGGCTCGAAAATAAAGCATAAGCCAACCCCAGTTGCCACTGACAGCCTGTAGATATGACAGGCGAAATGAAACATGGCAAAACACCATCATAACTACCACGCAAGAGAGTGCGAGTTTAAGTGAACATATTTTTCTACTTGGGGCACGAGTGCGCGAGGCCATTGCATGAGTGAGGCCCCGGGGCGGTTGCTTAGTTTGCCACCCCCAAAGGCCATCTCTGGCTTTTTATACCAATAGTTGGGTTCGGCCTAACACTATTTTAGATTGATATTATTCACGAAAGGAGAGAAGACAAATTGAGTTGTTTCATTTACAGATGTTGCTATACCAATCTTGCCCCCGTCACCTTACAAAGTAGATTCGCCTGATCCTGAATCTCTGTGGCCTGAAGGTCTTCTCGTGCCTTCGTTACACACTCAACGATTTGCAAGCAACCGCCGAAGTGAGGTACTGTCAGGTAAACCTTATTATAGATAAATTGCTTAATTTAAAGTACATTATTTCATTTATATAGAAAATCAACTAATTAATAGTAAATTCGTCTTAATTTCACGAACGAATTGGTCACAAATCTAATGAATGACAGGATTCCTGTGCATCAAGAGTAGCTATGCCTGTGTGGTGTAAGAAAAGGCACACAGATCACAGATCAGATTAAAAGAAAAAAGTTAGCCAACTCTGAGTCGAACCGTGGGAGTCATGCATCGGTACAAATAGGCCGACTCGAGTGACACGTGGCCTTACAGGAAACTTGTGTTAAGCAATTCTTTCGTTGCTTTTCACCGAGTGAGTGAGATTACCGGGCCGAAATCACTCCTCCCTCCTCCTCCTTCTAGCGGGAGGGACTTTTAGGGCGGCAACATACTTGTGACTCTTCAGTTGCAGGTGTCCATGGGCGGCGGTAGTTACTTAACGTCAGGTGACCTTTTTCCCCTTAGGCTATAAAAAAAGGAGAGGTTAAGAGCGACCAATGACAAGTAACCATAGTAACAGCCATGCCCGGAATGCACGTTGCGTAAGACGGAAGGATACTTTTTACTCTAGTCAAGTGCTGCTGTCATGCTCGGCAATGGCCGCATGGAGCGTCTCTATTGCAAGAAATCTAGTTCGTGGAGCCTGCAGCCGGGACAATCATCGACTCATTGAGGCTCAGCTGGCGGCTTCATGCCACTTTTTTACCTCATCCGGGTCGTTCAAGTACCCCAGCCAGTTCCTATATAGTTTAACAGCCATTCCAATCTCGTAAAAGTATTTTGTCTATAGTAGATTTATGTATGTTGGTCGTGTAATACTCATGGCTAATGGGTCACATGTAAAACTTTGAACTTGTTCAACCAGATTTTACAAAACTGTTTTTTCCTAACTTTATCGTTATCATTGTCTGTCTCTCACAGCCAATTTGTACTAAATCCACTAAATCGATTGCTTATAGTATTTTTGTACCTAAATTAATTCCAGTAATATAAATGAGAAAAAGAAGAAAGCAAGAAAGGGCCTGATTCAGAAAGCAGTTCTTCTCGATAAGGCACGTATTGTGAGTAGGTTTCTGCCTCTGGAGTCCTAACCACCGATATCTTGGTCCCTGTACTCGATACCCAGCGGACACTATTTTTCATATTTTTAAATATATGTTATTGGTACATAAATATATTTAATAATGTAATTTATATGTATTTTTAATCTCCTTTCTAAAGAGAAGTTTTTGTCCAGCAATGGACTATTATAGGCTGTTGATGTGATGATATGTATTTTTAATGGAATAAAGAGAAGAATAATAATAACTTCACATCACACACACGGCCGTCTGAACCCAAACTAGGCAGTGCCTGTATTATGGCAGACTGCTGATAAACATACTTATATATTTCTAAATACATATTATAGATGAATTACACCCAATCACAGAACAAATTATTATGCTCATCACACAATATTTGTTCTGAGTGGGAATCGAACCTCCATCGGAGTGGGAATTCTCTCGCTCGGTAACATGATTGCCGCCATGGTACGGAGTGAGAGTGCGGTGCTAGAGCTGGGCGAGCCTGGTCAAGTAGTGTCGTTCTTATCCAGCTTTTACCCACGAAAACTTATTTGGGAGCTAATTTTTTGCAATGCTAAACAATATATTTAACAATAATTTTTTTAACAACAGTGTTCTTTATATTCATTAGACCCAGGCTCATGAACCTAAGTTGGGATCGACCCCTTGGTACGCCAACGCCTTATATCAATTAATTCCTGTAACTTACGGCCATTCAATATTTCTACGATATATTTTAAGTTTGTTATTTACAATAAAATTAAAATCCCGTAATTACAGTTATTCTTAAAGTCATTCTATCAAAAACACACCATTGGTTCCAATAATTATGAAATAAAAGTTTCTTTATCTCAATTATATTTCAGACTCCGAAGATCCATATTTATTAGAGGGTTCAGAAGCAATAGCAGCAGTTGAAAAAGCATGTGTTCATGGCCTTTACTTCCATGATATTCCGCATATAAAATCGCTGTTCGCCAACCAAGCACTAAGGGTGAAGAACAATTTAAAACCACATCGGATCGCCAGTATACGTCACTCTTGGCCCTACAACCGACCTTAGCACTTTCCCGATCGACAAATAAAACATTTTATACAAAATTTAAAATATATATTTGTATACAATTGTAAAAATACTCAATAAAAGTCATTACTGTAATGGAAAATTATGTCTAATGTTTGATTTACTACTTTATTACCATGAATCAATGCCTAATAATACATTAACAATCTTCTATATATAAGTATACCTACTAACAAAAAAGAACATAAGAACAGAAAAGAAGTGGCAGAAATAATGAGTGTGGAAAAAGTACAGAAATCAGCAATGAACTAGAAAGTGTTTACCAGAATATGCAACAGTGTACCCTACTTTACAACTCACATCACAAGTCTACTAAAATTATTAGGCATCATTTGGATTTTTGTCAAAATCTATACTTAAAATACATACAACAAGTACAGTAGTCAATAAGTATGTGTACTAAATATATGGAATTACTTATTATATAGTATTACTTACGTTTGCAATTGCTATACATTTTTTAACATAGTTATGTACATAGTGAGAAATATATTAGTGTGTGCAGTACATAAAATTAAAACAAAAATTAAAATGATTTTCTAATGGACGGAATGATTATCATTAGTCATCAACACTCATTAATATTATGAGTATATTGCATAACACAATTTGAAATACCTTGGTTGCAATCTATATAACTAATATTATCTATATCTTAAGAACACTTTAGGCAGTGACATTTTATAACCAAACTATAAAATAGCAATAAATCTAAACTCTTTATGAGATTCTCATAATCAGTTGTTGTGTCTCTAATCATGCCTCTTCACTCCAAAAGGTTTGTAGCTCATCTTTTCTGTAGCTGTGCCATAATCAAATTAAACAAGTCATAAATATCATTAAAAAAAAAGTTTAATCAGTATTGAACTTTTTCTAAACAGTATTGTTACTGTTTAGTAAATTTAATTGATAAATGGTATTTAAGTACTCATATTTATAATTATAAATTAAATCTAATAGACATTTTGATTGGATATTAAAGACTCTTTATAATTGTTATTGCATTTACATTGTGTTTCTTTGAAACAACAATGAACACCTTATGAGGTTAAGAAACCCACATAAAATAATATTGATTAATGAGTATTCACTAAAATATTAAACTAAATATATATATGTATAAAAATCACAGTTCCATATTATTGTCTCATCGGTGTTCAACATTAAGATAAAACTAAATAGCATACCTAACAGAATTTTGATAATAATATTTTAAAATGAATTTACAATAACTACAAACACCTTAAAACATATTATGATGTTGTTCAATACATTTAATGTAATTCATGAGTATATTTAAATCAAATAATTGTAGACAGGACAAAGGACCGCCAAGGTTAGTAGGAGAGGGTATGATGAGACTCCACCAGCTGCATTGCAAAGGTCTCCATTACAGAAACACATATAAACCTTCTTTCGATTCCACATAGTATATGCACATCTTTCTTCATAATCACTTGGCGGTCTTTGTAAACACATCCTTTCAGTAGCAGTGCCATAATCTAAAAATTTAAAACAGAGCAATCAAACTGTTCATGGAAACCCAATTTCTAAATTACTAAATAGCACCTCCGCTCAAATAAGCTACAAGCTCTAAGCATTTAAAATTTAATTCACTTTTAGACCTATTTCTTAGCGTTCCATGGATTCACCGTGCGGGTGCCAGGTCCTTTGATGATGACAGTTTTGATGATACTTTTAGGGTTTTAGTGTAAAATATACAAAACCATTTTCAGCAAAATTAGAAGCTTCTAGGAACTAATTTGATAGCTCCAATCAAGCTTTTAACTTGTTTTTACATTATACAATTTTTTTAATAATTACATTTTTAAGATGTGATTTTATTTGAGCCAAAGTAGAGGTGGAACATTCTGGAGAAAAATTTGACCGTCAAGGTTGCAGGTCTTAAGTGCCAGTGTAAGTTCATTATCAATAAAACAAAGAATTCTTCGATATTGCATGATCCAAGCATTTACATCTATCTAGTATTTAAGGTTTAATTTATTAGACATTGAGATCTTATATTTGCTTATTACTTGTGATTAAACAATTATTTGTGAATTTGTATAATAATAAAGCTTAGCATATTTATAACATACAAACACTGTAAAATTAAAAACATTACAACACTTACCGTCCTGTCGGAATGCCCCTATCGTGCCTTCAATCAGTTTACCACACCAACCAGATGGACATGCCACAATATGAAGACCTACCTCCGCATCTGCTTCAGTAACATTTAATGGAAAGGGATCTTTACATGTACCATTATCTCCCCGGGATCGACACCTATTGCAGCGTTTATTTAAACCTGAAATTATTAATTTTAAAATTTTTGTAAAAAGGATCTAAGTAAATATGCATCACCTGTTTCTAAAATTAAATATGTTTGAAACAATATAATGCAAGTATATGATGAGTAATAATATGAATATTTAATGTTATTACAAAAACACAGAGCGTTACCAGTCACGTAACTTTATTAATTTAAACTCACAACTTTGATAACTCTCACTTCACCTTGATAAAAATAAACCCGTGTCAAAAGTAAGAAGTGAAAACTTACTTTGTACTTCCTGTAACATGACAAGAAAGGAAAATGTGCACAAAAATAAAACAGTACTATTCATTTTTGACTGGTTTGTACAGAACAATTATTAACAATAATACTTCACATTAAAATAAGCACTTAACATCAACTTTTAAAACTTTTCATTTCTGTTGTAAAGTGAAGTCAACATAGATAAGTACTGCCACCAGTGCCACTCGTTCATATCAGACAACAACCAATCATGTCACAGCAGTGTTGCCGTTAAATTATTTTATTGACTGTTTATTTTCTAAAAATTAGAAAGTCGCAACTTTATTCCACACCAATAAATAATTACTGTTAATAGAAACACGCTTTTGTAGCTAGCCGAACTAAAAAGTAGGAAATAATTTTTCTATAAGTTAAAAAAGAAAAAACATTTTATTGTAAAAAAAAGGTGGAGCGCTAGATCTCAATTGTTCTAAAAATATATTACGGACTGATATTGGTAAAATTAAAGTTATTATATTATAAAATAATAAAATATACCCTATTAATGATTTCCTACTTTTTAGTTTGGCTAGCCACAAAAGCGTGTTTCTTTAAACTTTGTTTTTTTTTAAGTCATTCATGTTTTTTTTATGGAATAGGAGGTAAACGAGCAGGTGAGTCACCTGCTGGAAAGCGACTACCGTCGCCCATGAACGCCTGCAACTTAGGAGTCACAAGTGCATTGTCAGCCTTTCTTGAAGGAAGGTCAGCTCTTTTCTTGAAGGTTTGAAGATCGTATCTGTCCGGAAATACCGCAGCCTATAACTAGTTCCACAGATTGGTAGTGCGAGGCAAAAAGTGTCTTGAAAAGCGCACAGTGGTGGAGCGTCAATTATCCAAGTGGTGGAGGTGAAAATTTTGGCGAACGATGGCGGAAGGTTGCGGCCGGTATTAGTTCAAACAATTCCTCGGAGCACTCTCCATGATGTATAAGATAGAGAATGCAGAGCGAAGCTACACCTCTACGTAACGCCAAGGGATCGAGCCGGTCGCAAAGCTTTTGATTATCGACCATTCGAATCGCTCTTCTTTGGATACAGTCAAGAGGGAGAAGCTACGTACGTAAGTACCGAGGTGCCCCTGCATATACATGAGAACAGTATTACATATGCAGTCGGACTTGCGCCTTATAGAGTTGGAGGCGAGGGCTGGAGTGAAATACTGCCTCGATCTGTTCAGCACACAGAGCTCCTTCGAGCCCAATTTGACCTTATCCTCTAAATGACCACGAAACTGGACTTCTCTCGATATCTCGATGCCTAGGATTGCAATACTGGCTGAGGCAGTTAGGGAGGTGCTCTCGAACCGAGGCGATACGACAAACGGTATCTTTACAGCGGTAAACGAGTTAACCTGTGTCTTTTTTGGGTTAAAATAGACCAGATTCAGTCGACCCCAAGCTGAAACCTCCGCTTAGGAAGTTTCAACTTCAGACACAAGTTCGTTTCGACTCTCGATGAAGTTTTCCGAGAAATATTGGGACCGGAATAAAAGGCATCACCCTTGCTATCATCTGCATAGCAATGGATGCCACTAGTTCGTAACACATCAGTGATTTGCAGCAGAAACAGTGTGGGTGATAGCACACAGTCTTGTGGGACACCAGCATTTACTGACTTCAAGTCGGAGCATGCACCGTCGATAACGACCTTAATGCTTTTGCCTGTAAGGAAACTGGTGACCCCGTTACATATTTACTAGGAAAATAATAATTATTATCCTTTAAGACTGAAAAAGTAACAAGTAAGTTTATGACATATGCTTCATCACACGCCTTAGTTCGTGGCAAAAGACACTACCGTATTTTTAGGTATGTAAAAAGCCAATAATCCTGAAGGTTCTGATCAGGATAATGCAATGGGACAATCTATTTAAATTTATGCATTGTCATCAGTCCTTGATAAGTGTGCAAAGTTTCTATTTAATTCGGGGTTTTGAAGTAGGTCAAAATTACGTTCGAAGATTCCGTTACACACATACATTTATACATACAAACCAAGCTAATTAAAGCATGTTAAAAATACGGTTTTGGTTGGTAAAAGGTTAAATCCATTAAATAATTAACGTGATATTGAGGATACTCAAAAGAACCTATATAACCTATTGCAAGTCAGGGTAAAACGAAGTAGGTATTGATAGAGGATATTTATACCTAATGAAAATCACGAGTTGTTTCGCAGCTTATAAAAAGATATATAGATATATTCATTGTGTGTCAAAAAAAACTAGGCGAAAATTTTAATAGGTAATTTTTTCCAAATAATAAAATGTTTTTACTGTAGCTGGGACCCGACTGATCCGAGGTATTAACCTAGATTCCTTTGAAGAGTGGATTCACAAGACATAGTGACACATAGCCACACAAGAGAATATGAAAGTCATCACACTTCCAATCCACTCTCCGAGGTTTTAACCTGGATTGCTAGGTGCAATCCAGGTAAATCTTAGGATCCCAGCTACAGTGAATAGGAATGGTGAATAGTACCTATATTTAGAAAATAAGTGGACCTGTTGAAACTACTAACTAAGTTTTAAATATCTCCTAAATATAAGCATTCCTCAATAATAGGGTAACCCTCAATTCACATAAATTTGCACCTACCTGTTGGCGTCTAATTATTTCCTCGTTAGATTTAAATTAAGAGCTTATTTCTATACTGTTCAATGAACTACTATAAGGCTATTTTTTGTAAAGATTTAATGGGTCAGCAAAGGAAGCTCTACGATGCCAAGCAACACATACTCCAGCGCAGTAACACGTCATAGTCAAAGACAATACAAAACCCAAATAAATTGAATATCGTATAAATTCTGCAATAAAAACATAACGTAGGGATATGTAATAAACAAAATGTGTATATTTGTATCTATTAATATAAATGAGTAGGTAAACAAACCGCCCGAAAAAATAGAAATCAAAACATTACCACAATTTGCACGTCTAATATATTTACCTAACTTACTCGATGAAAAGCGAAGAACTGCTTAACAGTGCCGGTGCGGTTTTCTTAGATGCTGTGGTATCACCCCGGTCAAGCCTGGCCGATATGTGCTGAAGCATGGCTCTCTCACGATAAAGTTAGAAAGTAAGAAGTGTTTAGGCCGAATCCAGGCAAATTAATAATACTCCAAATTAAGAAAATATTATATGAAATTGTTATTTCAGCAAAAGCCAGCAAAAGTTCAGTCTCAATCTATTCAAAGTTTTTAACTCAGTCATTACCACAGAGTTTAAGTACTCGGTACATACTTAAGATATGTCCTTTCATTATTTCAATAATTTTGAGGTCTCAACGTTTAGTAGATGTTATCTACTAAATGTTCATGTTAGAATCTGATTCAGAGTGAGCTACACCCTTGCATAGGTAAACATTTATTTTGGTAGTAAAATTGCAATCATCAATCATCATCAACAGCCTATAATAGTCCACAGCTGGACATAGGCCTCTCCTTAGAAAGGAGGTTTTGAAAATTTGTTTGAAAATTGCAATAATCACCTTGATTTAAAAGTTTAGATTTAGACACAACCTTTACTTCAAATTGTTTTACTTTTTTTCCATTTATCGAACATGTATAATTGCCTTCTTCATTTTTACTAATGTGCAAAATATGTAAGGAGTTAGAGGCATCAATTGATATGTGAGGTTCGTCCTCTCTCCTATTAAAAATATTTCTGACGAACAAGATAAAAGATTAATATGAAAAAATTGAACGAATTACGAAGTATAAGTAGTCATTTACTATGTAAGATATTTACCCATATAAGGATTTCAACATTTTTTTATCCTTGAACCATTTTAAGTCGGAATTAGGGTTAACTTCATTGCACATAAGTGTTACATGGCTATCTTCCATAACTTGCTGTGTTGTTTTGTGCTTACTGTTACCATTACCCGTCTTGTTCTCTAAAACCAGTATAATTATTACATCATTAATGACTTCATCACATTAGCAAATCGGATAATCAGTGGTGTATAATCAGCCTTATTTATAAAACTAGTAAAAACACAAGATGGAAATAGTAGTGTATTAAGTATATTAAACTTAAAAAACACAAGAAAAATTAAAAACTTATGAATTAAGAAAAAATGCATAATTAAAGTAACCTAAATAAATAAAACGAGAGCTTAAAGAGAAAAACGGCCTATGTGATGTGTTCCTAATATGAATTATGCACATGTATAATCATGTATCGTGTACCTGTTTTTCTTGGCATGGAACATATTTCCTCAGCTTCAAATTCCGGTATGTTTCTAACAATTCTGCTTATTTCAGGTAGTGCTTCATTAAGCTTTATGGAACGACAGGGGACATCATATGCATCGGCTAAATACGAATTAACAATGTTGTTAGGAATAGCTTTATGTGTACTCTGGAATAAAAATTAATACATTGGTGTCTTTGGTGAAGATTCCAAACAATAAAGGTCATCCAAAGGTCAATAAAGTCCTCATTTCTTATCCTCTTAATTAAACTATAGAAAGCCTTGTTATGCCCCTTAAATGACACTTAAGCTGATTTGCATTTAAATCTTTTTTATAATTGACATGGAAAGAATAAGTTAAAATGCACATTTTTGACAGAGGACGAGTTAAATATTGTTTAGTTTATAACAAATCGGTATACAAATTACCTATACTGATTAAACATTATAATCATATTAAGTAGATAGTAGGTTATACATTATACTCGTATAACAATCTACATGTAACAAGTTACTTTCTGCAACTTGATAGTTGCTGAGAGTGTGAAGTCCTTAAGGTTCCGCGTCGAGCCCTGTATTCTACTTAGAATTTAATAATTTTCTCATACTTTTTTTTACAATTAGAATGCAGGGACTCTCACCGTAATCAACCTATAAATATGTATATTATAATATTTTATCGACTTTGTTTACATTTTTTGTATTTATATACATACTTGTCACTACGACAGTTATTAAACCTCCCACATTCACAATCCCTATCCTACCTACCTATGGCCTAGGTACTACCAGTATATCACGCTGGCCAGACCGATTGGTATAGAGGGTTTATGTCAAGTTTTCCTTCTCTTTGCAGTGCTGTTGTCCTGCGTAGTTTGCTCCTTTAGTCGGCTCTTATGAGACCCACGGGATGAATAGGAGTGGTGACACTCTGTATTCTTAATCCGACACCGGATTACAAATCTTACCTTTATGGTATTATTTACAGGACATATACGACATTTTCCAAGTCTTTTGCGTTTACCCTTTAGATGGACATCGATAGCTTGACATTCACTCCAATTATCCCAAACTGTATATACTTTTACAATGGTGTTATATTGTTTTCTAAATGACTTAAACGGTTCCTCTTGAGATACTTTAAATTTCTTGTTTACGGGATCTATATACATACGCTTGTATTCTTGCCATTGAGTATATGTTCCAACTTTTGGGCTCACTTCGACATATAAAACGCCTTAAAAGTAAAAGTATTATCATAAATCATTAATTATTTGAAATCTTTCATTTGACTTTTATTCACCATTGCCATTTATATTACGATTATGCTAACCTTCAAGTACATAGGTAAATTTACTTTTATGACCATTGTCATATCTTTTGCATGTATAAACGCCCGAGTAATTGGGCCTAAAATAATTTAAACTCAATATATGGGATAATGTGATGGACATATTTTTATCTACAACATCATCACGAGTTTCAATTTCTTGCATTGTTTGTTTCATCATTCCTCTTGGCCTATAAAACCACAATTTTGGATTATAGTCTTCTTTTGTATTGCTGAAAAGAGTAACAGACAAATCAGATGCAATCGATGAAATGTACGTCGGGGTTAAGCCAACTAAACCTGCACATCGTGTAATTCTGGGTATAACACAAATAAGTAGATAGAATACAGAAATGGTCCCATGGCATGGCGGCAACGCTAGCACGCGACGTGTGTAGAGGTAAGGCCCGGGGTTCTCTGACCGTCGGTTGCGTGAGACCGACGACCGAAGCGTGTCAGCCGTTGGTGGCGTAAAGTGGGTTCTCTGGACCCGGCTTCTTAGCGTTTGGTAGTCGTGATTGTGAATGGCGCTGCTTGAACAATCGTGTTTGTACTCGGAGCGAAATGAACGAAAATCTATTAACATTGTTAAGAGAAGAAGGGGAAGACGAACTTATGATGGTATCAAAGAAAAGAAAAAAAAACTAATTCAATATTCATAAAATCACCGACCCACATAAATTGTTGTATGATGCATCAAACAAGATAGTATTATATAGTATAAAAATAATTAACCATTTACTTTCCTTTATTGCCCGTCGCTATGATACAAATATGATACCGACCGACGCGTACGACGTGCGACCTTGTCCGCTCGCACTGTCCGCCGCGCACGACGTTTCTAAGAACCCACTTAAATCACAAGTATGGAAATCCTCTACAATAATTGAGCAACATAAAGGTAAATCATACAATCTTACCAATAGTGACACCATAACTGTACACTCGACCCTTCAATAACGTCAATCACATTTGTATCGTTAGTACTATTAGCGGATTTTGAAGATTTACCATAGCACACTGTTAATTCAAAGGGCTTCCATTGACGCGAAAATACGCTTTTGCACGTGAGACTAATAAAGTTGATAAGAAAAAAACTCAAATTCTTCCTAAAATCATAAAATATTAGTTAAAATAAAAATAATGATGACGTATCTTAGCTCCGTGCTTATTTTTTTTTTTTTATAATTTTGAAAGAAAATACCAATATACTCTAGGAATATATCCTATGTCGCATTCATGTAACGGACACAAAGAACAACCAGACTCAGAACAACAATTTATGGATCACACAAAATGTTGTCCTATGTGAGGATCGAACACTCAGAGTAGTAGGAAGTGGCGAGGTGACCGCTTAAACCACTACGCCATCCGTGCAGTCCAGTACCAGTACCTTATACCAGTACCTTATACTCGTATAAATATAAAAATACAAAAACGTGCCTTATGCTCATTCAATTATACTCACATCTAACCGTTGAACTTGTACCATTCTAAATTAAATTGAAATAAAAATATGTCCAGAAAAATATGTAAAAACTAGATTTTGCCCACGGCTTCGCTTGCGTAAATGACAATTTCTGTCAATAAAGATCGGGATAAATAGTAGCCCTTGTGCTATTCTAGAATATAATCTATGTGTGAGTAAAATCTCATCCAGAACTGGAAAACCGTTTTGGCGGTTTAAAAAAATATGTGTCTAATTATTTTTAGAGTTCCGTCTACATTATACTAATCCGTGTTCCGTACCTAAAACGGTAGAATACAGAACCCTTATAGGATCACTTTGTTGACCGTTTGTCTGTCTGTCT
Organism: Arctia plantaginis; assembly: GCA_902825455.1. Lineage (NCBI taxonomy): Eukaryota > Metazoa > Arthropoda > Insecta > Lepidoptera > Erebidae > Arctia > Arctia plantaginis. Next base: position 8,103,183 of record CADEBD010000300.1, read on the forward strand.
GTCAAGACCCTTTATCTCGGGAACGCGAGGATGTATCGGGTTGAAATTAAAGCCTATGGTCCTCGCTCCTAAGTTAATGTAAAAAAAAGTAAAAAGCAATAAGTCGTCATTCTCAAGGGAATCAAAATACTTCCCGTTGACTTATTACTCTGAAATTTGCCAAGTAACATAGTTTTATACTACAAGTAAAGGGAACAATCGGCAAGCTATACATTTGTATACAAATCTTAAAAAAATAAAGTCTTTATTTAAAGTACGTAATCAATCATCGAGGTACAATTTCTCTTATAAAACTCAAGAATATAAGTAATTATAAGTTTTGGAAACTTAATTTCGCACAAAGCTCGGCAAAAACTGCGAGATTCGATTCCTGAACTACTTATAATATGTACTCTACAAATGTGTTTGGAACACTCGGTGGGTGAGTCCGACTTGCACTTATCCGGTTTTTTTTTTATTAAGAATAATTGCTAAGAGTTTGGAATTAATATGTTAAAAAAATATAGTTTCCCATACAAACTTGCATCCCTTTTTAAGGATAGTTTTGAAAAATTAGTTACAACGTTTTTATTACTTTGAATAAATTTATTTCTTGTTAATAAAAAAATTTCTTCAATCGCGCACTAAAAAGAAACCGAATTTAAAATTTGAACTTTCGCGGGTAAATTGATAAAGACGTTTGCAAAGTTACACATTCATCATGACGTCATGTCGGCATTAAAAGCAAAAATTGTTGCTATTTCAATATTTTGCTAAGTTTAAAATTAATTACCATACTAATGATCGGCGATGGAGATAATTCTATCGCCAATCACAGATCAGCCAGCCATCGATGTTGGCTGTTCTGTCATATGCATAGAGATATAACCTTAGAGAGAACACGGGGTAAGCTGCCTGTAAGTGGAAGCAATACAAGCAATGAGAGAGATGGTTCCCCTTTATTGGTTGCTCTTTGTCTCTGTTTAGCTAAGTTTCAGGTTGAATACGAACAAAACTTTTGTTGCTAATGCCCAACAAAAAATAAAATGACAAGTTTGACAATTTTACATACCGATGACAGTTCTGTTTGTTAATATGCACTTGTTGATAGTTTCTTTTCTTATCATTTTTTATGTTTACTTTGAATGTGCTATAAAGAATTGTGAAATTTCTACAAATATAAAGAGAAATTGATAGACTACGTCATGTTCAGGCGAAAAGCGTTACCTAATACTGATTTATCTTGTGAATAAAATAATAAATATCTTTGAATGAAGTATTGAAATAAGTAAGTAGTAAATAAGTAATAACTAAGTATTGAAAAATATATTAAGTATTGCCATCCTCCAATAAAAATATCTACTAACATAAAATAACCTTAAGTATTTGTCTCAAATGCAGGCTTTAAAACTCGGAATAAAAATCCAACGTCCGTACAAAAAGTTCACATCCTATAAAACTACAAAGTTAAGTTTTTACAAATTGATCGCGGCTAGCTTGATCTTTATTCTGCAAACATTTGAAAAATAGATTAAAAGTAAGACTTTAAAATGCTTTTCTTATTGGCATCTTGTTTCTTATTGCCTAAAGTTTGATTAAGTTCCTTTAAAATCTGGTAAACTACATTACACCGTTGAGGTTTTAGGTAAGTAAGTAAGTAGTTCTTACGTGAAACTAGAATAAGAAATGATAAAAAAGTGGAATCTAAGTAAATAAATTGATTGCGGATCAAATTAGGATTATAAGCAGAAGTTTATGTTTGTCTCTTAAGCGACAAAATATGTGCCTATGATTAGCGTTTATCTTATTTATTTAAGATAGAAGATATCAGTTAATATTGTTTAGTTTGATACCAGGAGAACAGGCCCAAGCGAAAGTTGACTCAAGCAAAACTACTGATGAGAGGTTACATTGGTAGATACAACAAATTTTTAAGGTACATGTGGCTATTCGATTAATGGTGGTGGTGGTGGTGGATGAATGATGTAGAAATGGGCTTCGCAATAATGTCTTTCGAAAATGAGTACGAAACCCTTTGGTGATACAGAAAGTTTCATCGTCAACAGGCTTTAATAGTCCACTGCTGGACATCTCTCCTTAGAAAGAAGGTTTTGGCCTGCTATAACACGCTTGCCAGACGGGTCGGTAAAGTGTTTGTTTCAAAGAGAAAAATTCACTTATAGAATCCGGGGGATGTTTGAAATAGTGTTCATAGAAAACATAGTTGCACTTAAGAAAATACTAGTCGTAGTTGAGTAAATATAATATTTACAAACAAATGCAGGACTTTCTAAGATAATTAAACAATCAATTAACGCAAAATTATAATGACTACATTCGGGTCATCATGCGTGACCTATAGAGACTTAGCACGTACAACGAGAATGCGTCTGCACATATTGCAATCAAGTAGCTTAATTTTTGTTATTCACAATCCCCACGGGTTACAATTTGAATAAATAATATTTTTATGATTGATCGCTTTTTTTTCTCCTGATTCTAAGAATTCACAGACAACGACCGTGTCTTCAAAATCTATATCGCCAAATGACACTTAAAAAGTTTTGTCACTGTCACTCTCCGTGCGCGCACTCCACTTTGGAGACGTGACGTGACAATACTTTTCTGGTGACAAAAGTCACCTGTGCGCGCTTGCCCTTAGAGAAAGGATAAGAATTTTACAGCTTGATGTCAAATACATGAAACCACACTTCTGCTACAAATCTATAATTTAGTCAGGTCACTGCCTTGTACCTGTTAGTTTAGTGAGGAACTCTTATACGACTCAATAAACTACTATAAACTAGTCATGAAAATTTCCAAAAATATGAACTATGGCACTGGGTACAGTAATATTACTAAAGATATTACGTTAGTTCATTTTTATAGACTTATATGGGTCCCTTACTTCCTAATTTGTTTTACCATCTTTAGTGAGAAAAGCAATGTGACCCTTAAAAAGTTTTATTTTTCACCCGGTTTTCATCAATAAGGTATTTAAGTGGTAGACCAAGAAATAATGAAACTAAATAATTACACACAGTTTTTCACAAAAAAAGGACTTTGAACATGTATCAGTGTAGAAAGTCACTTTTAACACAGTTCCTCTGTATTTCAGCCTCTGTTGATATCCGAACGCATTTGTTCTTGGCGCTCTCACTCATCTTCAAAATAGATCAAAATCAAATCAATTTACAGCAACATGGCGGATAAATCAGAAAGTAAGTTTTGTTTATATTGTCAATATTGAATAAAATAGAGCCTATAAATATTTTTTACTATATAGAAATAAATACTTTATATTTATTTACATACCTGTATCTCATTGAACGGATTTTTGTTGTTCTTCTCAATAGATACGATTGAAAATGTGGTTCGCTAGATTCAAAATTTGAAAAAATTCAAATTTTCGGCCGAAATGTCATCCAGTTTATTGTCGAATTTGAAATTAAAACAAAGTTGTTTGCTTTGGTTCTGATATTTAGATTTGTTTTCTGTTAAATTCTAATATTAGACCTTAATAACTTTCCTGCTTCACGAGTTATATAAATAATAGCTTTTATTTTCGTGCAGGAGACCGAGATGGACAAGATTATCTACCCAGATCACAATATCGTGTCAAAGAAGAACCAATGGAAATGGATTTTCCGGAAGAGGAAGAAGAACCACCAGCATTTGGTCCCGCAGCACTTGGCCTTCACAGAGTTGGTACTAAGTTACCGCCAAAACCTGCACCAAGTGAACCTGTTCAGAAACTTAATGCGCGAGGTATGCCAGCTCGAATTAGGAAGAAAAACAGATTTATATTTGTTGACGATTTTGTCAATACTTCACCTCCACGTCAATCACCGAAGCGAAATGCTAAGATTATAGTTAAAACTCCTAACAAGCAGTCAAGTGCTAAGAAACAAAAATCTCCTTTGAAAGTTCAGAGAACGAATGAAAAATATGATGAGAAATCTGAACCTATTGGTGCTCAATCACCAGATATTAAATCTGGTCATAGGATAGGCATGAGATTAAGAAATTTATTGAAGTTACCAAAAGCTCATAAATGGGTATGTTTTGAATATTTCTATAGTAATATAGATAAAGTGCTTTTTGATGGAGAGAATGATTTTATAATTTGTTTGAGAGAATCATTTCCTCAACTTAGTAATCGCAAGCTGACACAAGTGCAATGGTCTAAAATTAGAAGAATGATGGGTAAACCTAGAAGATGTTCTCAAGCATTCTTTGACGAAGAGAGAAGGGAACTTGAGAGAAAGCGCAAATTAATCAGATTTATACAGCAAAGAAAAGCTGCTGATATTAGCGTCAAAGATCTGCCAAATGAAATACCCATGCAATTAGTAGTAGGTACCAAAGTGACAGCTCGCTTACGTAAACCTCAAGATGGCTTGTTCACAGGGTGTATTGATGCTGTCGATACATCTAATAATACTTACAGAATAACATTCGAGCGCCCTAAATTGGGCACACATTCAGTTCCAGATTATGAAGTTTTGTCAAATGAGCCTCCAGATACTATAAGTCTGTCTAGTATTACCAAAAAGTTCAGACCCAAGTATGTCCTTCAAGATATATTTAGCCTATATGAGCCTACAAACAATAATGCTTCAGGTGACCCTCTAATTGGTTGTTCAGATATTGCTAAACATATGGATGCTATTGGCAGTTATCCATTTGCATTGTTAGAAATTATTGTTAAGTTAAGACGAATATTAAATGCTAAAAGGGATAAAATTAACTTGCTAAAAGAATATAATTGTGATGCAGAGAAAAGGAAATCATTTGGTCAAAAGATGCCAGAGGACTTCGAGAGAAAATATGCCGCTGTTGTAATTGATTTAGAAAGAATGAACATTGATTTGCAGGATTATATAAATGAAGTGCAACAGTTCTGTCAGCAGATTGCACCAGAACCAAGTTTAGCAGCCATGTTGGTGCCGTCACATTTAAGAGAAATATGCCGTGAAAAAGCATCTTTATTAGTGGAGAAAAATAATGGGCCTGTAAAAGATCCACATTTAATTGATTTAATAACAGATCTTGTTGCACTTATGTTACAGGTTAAAAGCTTATCTGATTCAGATCAAAATGCCTATGAGTTAACTGTTTTGCAAGGCACGATGGAACAAATAAAAATGAAATTAGAACCACAACATCAGAAGCTATTTCAAAATAACATAGAAATACATATGCATAGAATTCAAATGGGTTTAGGTCAAATGACACCTAGTAGCTATGTAGCTGGTACATAGTGTTACTTATTGTGTTTAAATTATTACATATGGTGCATATTATTTTATAGATAAAATTGGACTATTGTGGAAAAAGTGTAAAAATATTACAATATTGTATAAGAAAATAAGCGAATGTAATTTATTATAAATTGGTTAGGTACACGGGCTTGCAATATTGCTCAGTGCCATGCATAAATACATCTTATATTTAATTATTATGTATCAAATTTAGGAATAAAGATTTGGTAAGTGTAATCATTTATTTTATTGACTACTTAACATTGTATTGTTTTTAAAGCATGATAAAAAATCTAATTGCCAGAAATTTAAATACCCACTTGAATATATTTAGAGCCCTGATGCAAAATAGTTCGTCTAGTGTGAAATTTTCTCTGAGACTTTTTCTAACTTTATTATTTTTGTATATCTACATAAAATATTAAGCTGTTCTACTATCATATGTCGCGTTACTTATGCCATTTTTTAATTTTGAACCAATTAACTATTTTAGCTTTTTAAATTTATACATATCCTGTTTTAAATTCGAAGAAGTTATACGCAAAATAGTTCATCTAATTGTTAATTGATGCAAAAGAGTTCGTCTATCGGTGAGTTCAATAAGATTATTTCTTCTTTATACAATTATGTTGCATAATTTAAATTTGTAAAAGTAATTCTGTGTCATTTGTCAAGTGAGACAGTATAAATTCTGAAAATTTCAGTCTTTTTCATTAGTTTTCAAATAACAATGGGTTGTGGCAAACCCGTGTGTGAAGAGCTTCGAAAGCCAATAGTTTGTGGGGTTGATGCTGGCAAATCAAGTTACAAAATATCTAAAGACTTGATAGTTCCCAGGTCTACAGTCCAATCTATCATTCAGCACTATTAAAAGAATAGAATGACTTCTTGTTTGAAGAAAACTGGTCGACCACGCATTACAAGTGCAGTAGAAAACAGAATCCTAAAGAAAATTATCAAAAATAATCGTCGTGCTCGAGCAGGAGAACTCACGGTGCAATGGAAGGACATGATTCACAAAGACGTCTCAGTTGATACTTGCAAAAGATTCCTAAAAAGAATGGGTTACGGATTTTACACCGCTAAGGAGAAACCACTGTTGACTGCTGTACAAAAGAAAGAGGTTGAAGTTTGCTCGTGATCATTTAAATTGGACTTCCGACCAGTGGCGTAGTGTCATTTGGAGTGACGAGTCCAAATTTGAAGTGACAGTCGGCGATGAATGGAAAAAAGTGATTCGTAACAAAAATGAGGCATTTCATACTGATTGTCTCAAACGCAAAGTGAAGTTTCCGGCGTCTCTTATGATATGGGGGGGCTGCATGTCTGCACAAGGTGTTGGTGGATGGTTCTATCAATGCTGCAAGGTATCAAAACCTTTTGGAAGAGAATTTACTGCCCTCTATTCCGTCACTTAAGCATCAAGATTCCTTCATTTTTCAACAGGATGGTGCATCCTGCCATACTGCAAGGTCAACGAAGACGTGGCTACTTGCGAAAAGCATCCCTACAGTCGAATGGCCATCTAACAGCCCGGACTTGTCGCCGATCGAAACCCTATGGTGGAAAATAAAAAAGTTCTCCGTAAAAATCCATCAAGATCGAGGAGCGACTTAAAGGCTAAACTCTTGGCTGTTTGGGAGTCAATTACGCCTGAGGAGTGTGCAGCGTTGGTTGCAACCATGCCTCTTATTAAATCTGTCATTGAGAGCAAAGGTGACACAACTACGAGGGGTGATCAATAAGTAATGATAATCAATATGAAACAGAACTATTAGATTAAAAAAAGTATTTTATTTTTCAACATATTCTCCTTGCAAGTTAATACATTTAGTGTATCTTTTTTCTAAGCCCATGATTCCCTTAGAAAAAAATTCTTTGTCTTGACCCTCCCAAAATGCCTCTACTGCGGCCATCACTTCACTATTGTCCTCAAATTTGTTGCCCCGGAGGTGTTCTTTGAGCCGAGGAAAGAGGTAGAAGTCACTGGAAGCTAGATCTGGCGAATAGGGAGGGTGTTCGAGCAGTTCGAACCCCGTTTCTTCAATGGCAGCCATCGCAACTGCAGCTTTGTGAGCCGGGGCGTTGTCTTGGTGAAACAGCACTCCAGCGCGCAGTTTACCGCGTCTTTTTGACTTAATAGCTTCTCGCAATCTTCTTATTTGGCCTGCGTAGTAAGAGCCTGTTATAGTGGCCCCCTTTTCCAAATATTCCACCATAATAATTCCTTCTGCATCCCAGAAAACAGACGCCATAACCTTTCCCGCTGAACTTGACACTTTGAATTTCTTCGGCGTTGGTGAGGAAGCTCGTTTCCAAGTCATTGATTGTTGTTTGGTTTCGGGATCAAAGTGGTGGATCCAGGTCTCGTCCATGGTCACAAAACGCGACAAAAAAAATTCTTTATCGGCCTGGAACTTTTGAAGATTCACCCTCGAAATGTCGACTCGTTTCTTTTTTTGCTCGTCGGTTAACATTCTCGGTACCCAACGCGCAGAGACTTTTTTCATATGCATTTTGTTGACAATGATTTTTTGAACGCTGCCATAGGAGATCCCTGTGACCTCAGCTACATGCCTTACGGTCACCCTTCGATCGGCCAACACGATATCTTCCACTTTTTTGACGTTTTCTCCAGTAAGGGACGTGGAAGGGCGTCCCTCGCGATGTTCATCTTCAGTGGAGGTTCTGCCCAGCTTAAATTCCTTTGCCCAGCGTGCGACTGTGGAATATGGAGGAGCAGACTCCCCCAATGTTTCCTCTAAGACGCTGTGTATGTCTTTGGTAGACATTTTTTTCAGGCAGAGGTACTTGATGACAGCTCTTATTTCATTTTTCTCCATTTTGATGTTTTCTCTTCGACAGTTCGTATTCAAATGAATGTATCTCCCGGTAATGGTGTCCTATTTATACATTTTTTTGAAGCTGAAGTAGTGGATATATAAGCAAGCAGAAAAAAAATAATTTGGGTTTTTGTGCGTTCTAGAAATACTCGATTATCATTACTTATTGATCACCCCTCGTAAGTGGCAGACGAATTATTTCGCGTGAGTGCCAAGGGTAGACGAATACTTTTGCGTTATGTTTTTTAGAATATTTTTTTAATTTTTTATGTTATGTAGTCATGAAAGAATTTCAGTTATGTTAAAATAAACTTTAAAAATTTCCTCAAATTGTGGTTTACTTTTTATTAAACGTTCTTAATTATTTTACCAATATTTACTTTCTATATTTTACGCTTTGCACTACTTTCCATACTAGACGAACTATTTTGCATCGGGGCTCGTATTGAAAGCAATGGCACGTCAAATGCGTCGGAGAGGCAACCGGATGACAAGTGGTATTGGCCGAATTGAGCCCAAGCAAACTGGGACGGTTAACTTCCACTGTACCACCAGGGCTACACAGGAAAATAAGTGGGTGATAAGGGGCTGGGGCAAAAATAATATTTTAATGTAGCTAACTGGTTAAAAACGCGGTTGCTTGAAAGTTGCCCTTAATTATATAATTTTTTTTTTGATCAGAGTATTAGAATATAATGTAGTTTAGGTAAGTCAGGGCAGTAATCTTGGGCCATTATTATTTATAATAATGATAAATTTACTGAAAAAAGTATTTCAAGACGCTAAGTGCTTACTGTTTGCTGATCGAGCTGTCTTTTACTGTAAAAAGCGTAGATTACTGTACAAGGTTGCAAAGGGACATAGGGTAGTGGATTGGAGTAGAGATAACCTTCTACAATTCGCGTACAAGTGCCTGAAAATTAGTGTCTCTCGCGCCTGTGTTACATAATTATAATATAGACGGAACGCCGCTCATACGGGTCACAGTTAGAGACCTAGGGTAAATTTTACCGCTGCGCTAACTCTTCGCAATCACATCACCAATATAATAATGCTCTGGTCAGAAGTCAGCTAGCATATAACGAAGTTATCTAGGCTCCTCATGAATCTAAATATAGGCTCATGGTGGAGCGGGTACATAACACATTTTTAAGATATTTGTATATGCATCAGTATGGTGTATACCCATTAATGTACCCAACTTTATTTATGTTGGGAATAATAGGATACCACAATCTAAGTGCTAGAAGGGAACTCGGAACTCACCACATAAAGTAATTAAGAGGAAAGTTCATAATGCTGATATATTAGGGGAGGTGTACTTTCGTGTGGCGACGGCGACAACCGCGGTTGCTGGCGGAGCATCGCGCCAGTACCAATCTCTTAAGTCAGGCGCCACTGATGCGTGCACTTCACACTTCAAACCTTATAGCCAGCCAGATGGACATATTCTTTTGTGCTCTGAGTGAATTCACAAGAGTAGCATTGAATGTTATTTGTTACAATATGAAATGTAATACGACAGGCTTGTCGGTCTGGTGGGTCGGGGGTTCCAGAGGCGTAGCGTGGACTAATATAGACGTGGGCGAAAATTGCATCAGCGAGGCTCCTTTTCTTTCGTTCCCAAGACAGGTGCCCAATACATCTATTTCGCCTACCTATTTATGATAGTGAAAAAAAAACGTGATGGCAGAATATTAGAAAGCTTATAGATTTGAATAAAGGTTTTATTTTCTTACCAAAGTAATTTCTTCGGCTTTTTGCTTTACTGAAGTCCTCAGGTAAAGACTTCTAATTAATTTGTTCTGTGTTGAAAGTATCGCTGAAGCACGCAGTCGGACCTGTTTGATACTGTCTCTTAAGTAGTTTTCATTAATTTTTAACTTAGAAATACTTATTTCTGCGGTAGCTTACAGGTATGTCCGATACGTCTCTAGATTTTATCTATGTCTTTGCTTTCATCATCTTGAAGTACCACACCTAAATCATTACGATGCTTAAAAAGCTCGTTATTTATCAAAGATTTTTAACCATTTATGCCGTACAAGAATCCAAAATTGTTGTAATATTCGGTTAATGCAGTAAATCTTGTGTTAAGTAAATAAAAAACTATTACGGTTGAAGAAAGTGGTTGTCTGTCGGTGGCGGCGAGAGTAATGTTAGCCGTCTTGACATAGAAAACGCTTTGAACCTCGTCCCGTGGTGGGTGATTAGAGAGGCATTGGTGTATCGCCAGTTGTTTCCCTACCTGCGGGACATCTATGGGGCTTATTTTCATGGCAAGTCCATATCATATATTGATCGAGACAACGAAGAATGTTGAAGGGAGGTTACAAGTAGGATTCCCCAGGCGTTCGTCCTCGGACCTCTTCTGTGGAACCGCGCACATAATGCAGTGCCGAGAATTAGTCTTCCCCTAGAAGTAAGTATCGTCTGTTACGCGAAGGACTCACAGCTGGCAGAGGGGTAGCTTGTGTCGTCCAAAAGATCAGGAGTCTGGACCTACGGTTAGCATGCCATAAAACGGAATCCTTGTAGTTTTACAGGATACTCGGAGGTGCCTCTTACCCGCTCGCTCAATAGCGTGGGGTAAAAATAGGTCGAGGTCAAAAGGCATATCAAGTACATCGGCCTAATCCTGGTCTATCGCTGGAACTTCGAGGAGCATTTCTCGGGGTGGCGGACTCCCCACAGAGGCTGCTGTCTAATCTAGGGGATCTGCGCCGGATCCGATGGGATAGCGCTTATCGAACTCCTCCTGGCGAAATCAGCTCAAACAAGCGCAGCGGATCGTACGAGGATACCATACCATATCGTCGGAGGCGGTGACAGCCTGGTACGATAGGTGCCTTTGGATATCCGGGTGGATACGGACGGGAAGGTTTAGGACGAGTTCGAAATGCGGCCTGATAGCAGTTACTACTCGGGCATGGTTGCTTTGTTGAGTCCTTGAATTCGATCGGACGTGAGTAGACAGCACAATACCAGCACTTTGCAGTCGACTGGGACTCCGATCAAGAAGAGAGCAAGAGAAACTCTCGGCGTGGGTGTCTAAAAGGAGAGATCCTGGTAGATTGAAGGTTCCGTCATTTCATTTCATTGGGCCAAAAGGCGGGGGAAGCCTGCGGCTTCTCCTGGGATAGGACCTAGTTAAGTACGGCGTCCGGATTCCGGGAGGGACCTGAAATCACATGGTCTAGGTCCTCCCAGAGTTGAGCGCCTGAAACCGGACGTCGGGCGAGATTTTAGATGAAACACTACATACTCCTAACTCCAAGGAGATTTTCCACCCCGTCAACAAAAAAAGCCCCCAAACATTCACGATCCGCCTCTGCTCATAGTTATTAATGCCTGATAAGTCTCGTATTCCGTCAATCTTACGGTTGCTTTCTTTAAAGGTACTTACAACGGCCTCGCAGTCACACTTAAGTTGGGGCGCTTCTTGGGAGGCCTGAAATTCGATTTCGAATCGAAATTAGAATTCATTACTAAACATATTTTTAACAAAGAATGGCTACACTTTTGCTTTAGATAGGTCCATAATCTGTAAAAATTGTAATGTGTCATGAATAAAAAAATAAAAGTTTTAACATATTTATCATTGGGCTAACAGTTTTCTTAACTCGACTGAACATATAATTAAACAATGTATTAACCTGTAACCTCACTAGTAGAACCGTAGTTGTTAGGGCAAGTTTCGCATTTATACTAGATGAATTGAACTCATGATGTGAGCCTCTAGTCTCAGGCGTTCGGGGCCAGGGTAATTTTCTTATTCGTTTGGTTATCACGTCAAACCGAACTGTTGGATTGTCGACTTGTCGTTTTGTCAAGTCCTTGTAGAGATGTCCATTTTCGAGCTACTCTACCTGAAGATTTCCATACCCCATCTCATCTATTTTCTACTTTGTCTACTTAGCTATTTTGCTCTATGCAAGTCACAAGGGCAGTTCATTTATTTTCATTTTTACATACATATTAGTCTCCTTTTTACAAATTTTTGGACTTTTAACAACAATATTACATTCAAATGTAGACAACGACGTAAAAAGGACAACCACAGCCATCATGCAACTTATTTATTAGACATGTGAAAGTATCATACTCCAGGATCCCAAAGAATAATTATAACACTGACAAAGGAATACATCAAAAAAAAGATTCAGCAGTACAGATACTGGTTTAATTAAGTAATGTATTATCAAATTATTTAACATTGAAATTGGATTATGTATATCTTAGTGATAAGTTTGAATTCTAAAATACTATTCTATACAAACACTGTCTTAATGTTGAGAAAAATCTATGAGTTGAGATAAAATAATTAAAGAAGTCAATTTATTGTTTGCATTCCAAATAGCAAAATTTCTAAGGAGAGGCTTATGTCCAGCAGTGGACTATTAAAGGCTGTTGATGATTCCAAGTAGCAAGTCTGGTTTTGAATTATATAGGATTTTTAAGACAGCCTAATGGATAGAGCTGGTCAAATCTTGTTCTTGGGGAAGCTCAAGAATTGAGTAGCAGATATATTTATACAATACTCTAACTATTCAGATAGTTCACGGTTATTTAATATTCTAAAGAAAAAAGAACAACTGCTACATGCATTGTTTTAAATTTTCATGTTTTGTGTTTTTCCAAAGTTGCTAGCAATTCATCAGCTTCTTCAGATGACTTTACTCTGATTAAAATTGGAGTAGGTGGGGGTTTTGATTCTGGTGTTGGTATGCAGACCATCATGACATTATTTTTCCCCATCCTTTGCGTAGGTATGCCTGCCACTAATATTAAATTAACTAAAATAGTTCCCAAATTTGTATTGGCTCGGACCAACAGCTGATGTTTGCCAGTCTCTTCTATTTTCTTTATATATAGTGTTCCTACACCTTTGTCAACAAAATTATTTTCTTTCTTTACAAATATCTTGCACTTTTTATCATAAATACTATTTTCCTCAACGACTGGTGTATATTCCACTTTAGGGGGACTGTCATCATCATCTTCTTTAGTAGCCTCTTCAGTTGTTTCAGTGTTTTGTTTGATATTATTAAAGCTAAAAGGTTTCCCAGTTCCAAACGAAAATGGAGCTGATGATTCATTAGTAGCGGTGTTTATGTTAGTAGCAAAAGAAAAAGAAGATGATGTTGTTCCTGAAGAAAAAGGAGATGATATAGATGTGGTGGACTGGCTTGATGCAGTTGTCACACCAAATTTAAATCCAAGTGAACTTGTTGTGATTGTACTTGAAGTACTAGTTGCTGATGCATTTATTCCAAAAGAAAATGAGGCTGATTTGTTTCCTCCTAAAGTGCCATTATTTTGTGATGCAAATACGGAGGTAGAACTTTGTGGCATATTAAAAAGTGTTGGCCCTGTAACATTAGTTTTTGTCATAGTAGATGCAATTTTAGCAACATCCATTCTGTTGTCAGACTTGTCATCATTCTTGTTTTCTTTGCCTATAATTTGATATTCTTCTTGAATTTCTTTAAGATATTTTTCATAGTCTTTAAATATTGGTGTAAGTATGCACAGGGGAGTTTGTTCTACATGTTTCTTTATCCAATCAAATACGGATTCATTAAGACCTTTCAGTTTGGAATAATATTTCATTTCAGAATCATTCTGACTATCACCAGATTTCTTTTCTGTTCCAGTTGAATTTGTTTGTGATTTAGTTTTCATTTCAAACTCGTTTTGTACTGTGTTTGTTTGAATTTTAAATGGTGATGAATTTGAATTGCTGGAAAATAATGACTTAGCATTACTACTACTGGTAGGTATGTCCAGTTTAGTAGTAGAAGCTAGAGTTGTTGTTGCTGTTGACTTTGAGAAATCTGTCATGTCTGTAGAACTCGTAACAGTCTGCATTTTGAAAGGTGAGTCCACAACTGTTGAATCAGCTTTGGAAGTAATAAACATATTGGTAGCTGGGTTAGTATTTGTAGAAGAAACTCCAAATATGTTACTAGTTTTAATTTGAGTAGAAGGTGATGCAAATGGTGATGTTGATGGTGTATTAGAGCTTGTCTGAAGAGAAAATAAACCAGCATTTGGACTTGTTGCAGGTTTTTTACTTGTGAATAAACTAGATGTTACAGGTGAGTCCATTTTGGTAGTTGAACTACTGTTGTCATTGTTACTATTAGTTAGTTTTGACAAAAAGTCAAAGGATGCTGGCGGCGTCTTCATAAATCCACCAAAGCCTCCAAAGACACTCTTTTTAGGCTGAAAAAAAAAGTTTGTTTAATTAAGTATCCTTCAAATATAACCTTAATTATAATAAAACTAAGAAAAGTTGAAAGTACTCATTAGCCTAAATAAATTACAACAAAATTTGCTTTGGCTCTTCAAAATATTTATGTAAATTTGAAGAATAATTTTTGTCTATGAACAATTATATTTACAAACTATTAAAGTGTTTACTGATTAACAATTGATCTAACAAAGTAATTTAACTACATTCAACTTCTCTTTACACATCTTTCAATAGCCTGTGATTTCAACTATGATGCACTGGCGATGGTACTAATACTATTTATTAAATGGTAATTTAGATGATAAATATTGACTACATCCAAAAACATGAATGCACTTCTTAATCTTAGAGAATGACTATTGAGCTATAAAGAGTTTAAACTCTTTATAGCTCAATATATAGATAAATCCATTACATAGTGCAATTTTTGACATTATAGGGAATTCATCATTATAAAAAAATGAACTGGCTGAAAGCCATAAATTAGTCTGTTTATTTCAAAAGGAATAAATACTTCCCGATTTTGCTATGTTTTCATTGATGAATTTGTTAATTCTAACCAGAGAGTCGAGATTAGTGTGTTTAACCAAACAATCAAAGTTTACAGTTTATAATATACTAAATTACTATAGATAACTTTACCCAGAGTTTACACTGCATATTTTTTTTTTATTAATTAATAATAAATACATTTGAAAATAAGTTAAAGAATAATGACTAAAATGCAGTTATTGTAAAATTTCAACACTATTAACTTTGTGAAGAAATTTTTGTGTGTAAGTTGATAGACATAAGAGTAGAATGGATGGACTCCTTTAAAAAGGATGAGGTTTGAAAGAGAGTAAGCAGTGAACTTAAGAGTGATAGCGGAGTATGGAAAAAACTTGTTGTGACTATCCCAAATTAATTTGGGAAAAATGGTAGTGATCATCAACATTGTATTAAATCTTGGAACATAAATTATTAGCAATTATTATCTATAGAAAGTAAAACATATTTTTAAGAAATGACTATGATCAATCGCACAAGACGATTTCCTATGTGACATAAAATTAGTCTCGTAGTATCAGGTACAAGCATCGAGTAGGAACAACTTAATGATTTTTATCTTATCTTACCTCGTCCCCGGTTGCCTGCGAACGTCTTTTAGCAGTTCTGATTACACGTTTTTCAAGAATATTCTTCGATGCCATTTTAAATCCGCTCCCATTTTCATTATCACATTGATCGTTTGAATTTTCAACAGGATCTTCATCATCCCAATTGTCGTGATTTAAATCGGTTTCGGCTTGACGTTTTGACATACTTGCTAATTACTGCGCTTGCTTTAAACGCAAGTGCTTTTGAGTGCTGTGCCAATCACCATGAAATTTCAAACTTAAGCATTTCAAATGTTAGATTGCACTATGAGCGAGAACTGAGCTTTACACACTTTATTAAAGAATATTTATGGTTAACCTTACACAACTGTAATTGTTAATAATTTTATGAGATTTATCATTATTCATACACATAGAGGTACACGCTGTCGGCAACTTTAATGAGTGTACATGAACAACCTTTATTACATTCACATTGGCTTTACTCTCTGGCCTCTGTCTACTGTACAGACTATACAGATTCTACACCATAGATAAATAACCTAGAGAGAACAAGAGCCCCAATCTTGCAATGTAGGCAACGAGAGAGATGGAAAATACAAAGTCTTTTCTATCTCTCTCTAGTCGAGCTCGGTGGTTGGCTGGGGAATACGAGGGGTAACAAGTAGCCAATCGCAGCTTAGTTAAACTGAGACAGCGGGAAATATCGGTCATCCATCTCTCTCATTGCCTGTATCGCTTCCACTTACAGACAGCTGTATCCTGTGTTCTCTCTATGCTTATATCTCTATGGTCTACACTCTACCGGAGACCGGACCTTTCGGAAATTCAAAAAGAGCGTTGTGAAAGCAAGTGGACCATCTACAAAACTGCAAGAAATAGTAATATAATCAAATGATAATCATACTATACTAAATGATAACAATAATACAATCATGAATGAATATTTCTACTTCCACGCTGGCCGTTATCTGGAAGTTCCTTAAGACTTTGGGTATAGTTTGTTTTTTGTCCAAATCCCCTCCGATATCACCGGTGGGGTGATTATGTCGGACTCGAACCGACCAAAAACCGCACGCTGTCTCGGATAGCAATAAGTAGTCGGAGAACCAGTTGTACCCTAGAAAGGAAATCCCTGGTACCCCGACGTAGCTCGGGCCATTCACGGCGTCTAGATAATACCGTCCTGCGTGGGAACCCCCATGTTCCCTATGTGCTCCCGAAGGGCGCGCGCGCTCCGCAGCGAGTCTTAGCGCCACCCCGGCCTACTTCTACTAGGGTGACAGATGGCCTCACCTGTTACCCTGCGCTTATGAAGGACGGAGATCATTCTGCGGTATCCGAGTCGTCTGCGGTACCTGGCCCGTTACCAAGCAGGTAGAGTCCTGAAATTCTCCCCGTCCCGCTTTGCCATCTCCTTCGCAAGCAAACTTGCTCGCAGAAGGAGACGGCGGAGTTCCATGCACTCTTGATGAGTATCATGGCGGCAATCATATTATCGACCGAGAGGATTCCCACTCCGATGGCCACCACTAAATAACGACTCTGCTCCACCCACGCTGGGCATTCTGCCAACGTGTGGAGCGCCGTATCCACGGTCCGGCCATCGCAGTGGTGGCACTCAGGCGTTGGCTCGTTGCGGATCAGACACAAGTGATTTCCGAAACATCTTTTCTCGGTGATCACCTGCGTCAGCCGGTATGAGAGGGTTCCGTGACGCCTCTTGAGCCAATCGATATCACAACTCCTGACGTGAAATAGGCAACTGTTGGAACCAGAAAAGCTCAGGAAAGGCACGACTCTTCTGAAATTACATATTTTCATAACGAACTCTTTTGTTAATTTCGAATCATATTTATTTTCAGTTTTAATGAGACCAGGTCAGAAGTCCTTTAAATCGATTTAATTGTATGAAATGTTTAATGATAGACTATTATAAAAAATGGCAGACTTTTTTATTATCTAACAATAGAAAGGATACTCAATCAATGTAAAACTTGACCTGAAGTATGATTGGAAAAGACTGTCTGTGATGGTCAAACGGTAGTTCTTAACAGAAGCGTTAATTCTGTAAGATGGCAGCACTCTCCGCTTGGCCTGATTTTGAAGTAGCATGTAATTCTAAAAATCATATATTAGTTATTCTTCAATTTCTGCAAACACGGACCACTAAAGTTTTTAGTAAGTTTATACCGAAAAATCTCTATGTGTGTATTCCAATGTAACGTAATTAAGCTTTCAAAACAAGCAATTTAGTTTCGTGTATGAAGGTGTTTTAAATCGTTCGCTGTGTGTATCTCCGACTATGTTGTTGTGTTTGTTTTAAAATAGGTGTACATGTACAATATGGTATGTATATGTGTGTGTTGAACTAGTGATACCTACATAGTGTATTGATGTATTGTGTATTGTATAGTATTTCAATTCAGTTGAAAGCAGTTCAGTTTCGTAGCGTTGATCAAATAGTATTATACTGTACTTTAGGGAAGATTTTTTTAAAATGGACGTGCTTAACTTTGTTCTAAACTATTTTATTAGATTATATAATTATTTGAGTACTGTGTAAAGTTTCTAAAAGTGTATTATTGTTTCCTTGTTACTGTTTTAAAACATGAGTTGTTTCTTCGGAATCATTGTTATTTGCTTTTAAAATTCATGTAGAAATTTATTTGTAATTTAATTAATGTGTCAACTGTTAGTTAAATAACTATGGAAGTATCAAATGAGATAAAAGAAGATATTCGTAAAACACAAACAGATTTAAAAAATGCGATACGAATCCATCAGGTTGGTATCATCACTGATTTATATTTGGTTTTTAACTTAAATGGTAACAAACGAAAAGATAAAACAGGATTATTTTATTTATAGGTTTGGGTTGCACGCCTGCAAGATGATGAAAATGTAAGTAACGGGTTTCGTTAAAATTGCACGTGAAAATCAAAACAATAATATGCGATTTTTTTATCTACAGAACGTACATTTGAAGACGAAAGTTATGGAAGCTGAAAAGGAAATAATTGAAATTAGTCAAGCTCAAGTAAGTTTTATAAGTAGTTTGGTAAGGGAAAGGAACTTGGGAAGTATTGACAATAAAATTCACCTCATAATAAATACTATAAGTAAGTGTTAATGATATATGATGTGGTCATGAATATTATGGTTTAATTATTTGATTATCTTAAAAACATGTCAGTATTCTTTACTTACCACTTCAAATGCTTTTTTACAACATTTTCTATAAACATTTTAAAAGTTAACTTTGATGTAATTTTATTTTAATTTCTCTGCTGGGTGGATAAATATTTAACACCTACATATCAAGGGTTCATTGAAAACTATAACATGCACACACACACATTAAGAGACCATTCATTAATAGTGTCTTAAATTGTTTCAATTATTTTATTCTAAATTATGGATATATATATTTTTTAATGCTTTATGGAATTGTGTACAAGAATTTGGTATTACATCTTGTTATTAATATTAGTAAATGTATGTTTCATTATTTTCAATATTGATTGCTGTTGCATATCAAAGTTTTTATAAATTAGTGAGTCATTTATATAATTCAGATATAGTTAAACTTAGACATAAATTAGCCATTTTTGAAATGCATTATAATGCATAGTATTCTTTCTATTCTTTTTATTCTTACTATTCTATTGAATATTCTATAATTATATTCAAGCAATAGCTCTAAAAATAATTACTTCATGTTATAAAGTTTCCTTTTAAATATTGGTAAAACAATAAAACATATCCATACTTCTTTAATAAATAATAGTTCAAAAAAACTAAAAAAACATACTTGTGACAAACTGAACTTAAAAAATGGTAAATAATTATGTATAAGTTCAAAAGAGTGATTGACAAAATAATCATTTTATTATAAACAAGTAATAATTAAAAAAATCAGAAACCCGACTGCAAAAAGACAATTTCAAAGTAATTCACCAAAAAGACTGAAACAGCATGAGGTCGGCCACAAACAAGGCCCATTTTTATGCTGTACAAAAACTTCTTAAACCAATTTATTATTTCTTATTAAATCTACAGCCTTGGCCAAAAGTATTAGGCACCCCAAAAAAATGCACAATTCATGTTTACTGATTGAACAATGAATAAATGCTTATCTTAGATGGCATGCCGGGGTCACAAATAACTTCCTAGAAAAGCAAGCATCTATCTGTTATAGTCATAAAACACCTGGTGACTGAAAACAAAGGATTTGTTTTTATGCGTTTTTATCAGTCAATGTTTGGTCACTTGTATTCAGGACTCTAACGAGTAAACAAGCTTTTATTTCTAACATAGTGATTAAATTGACACGTAATTTATTTAAAAATGCCGAAAAGAAGTGAAATTAGTTTGGAAAACCGAGTAAAAATACAACTTTTCCATGAACAAGGGAAGTCGCAAAAAGAAATTGCTAAGTTAGTGAAATGTTCGCGTTGCGCTGTGCAATCTGCTATCAGACGGTTTGCTGAGACTGGCAGTCACGCTAATAAACCAAGAACAGGCAGAAAACGTGTGACTTCGAAGTGCGAGGACAGAAAATGAATACGCGAATCTATGAAAGATCGGAAGAAAACATCATCAGAGCTTGCTGCTACTTTGTTGGAGAAGGCTGGAAAGCCAATAAGTGCTCGGACCACCAGAAGAAGACTCGGAGAAGCAGGCTTAAAAGGATGCAAAGCCCTGGCTTTCAGAAGCTAACAAAAGAAAACGACTTGAATGGGCTCTACGGCATCAACATTTTACTGAGGAAGATTGGGCCAATGTGGTATGGTCTGACAAATCTAACTTTGAGGTAAGTAAATTTTACTGCTTTTGTTATTAATAATCATGGATAGTTATTTATTTAACTAAAATAATAAAAGTTAAGGCAGTTTAAAAAAAGTGTTTTTTTTCTTTTTTCAACAGATATTTGGAACGCCAGGTGATATTTGGAACCTTCGTGAGGCGACGTGTGGGCGAAGAATACCATCCAGATTGCGTCGTACCGACAGTAAAGCAAGGAGGAGGCAGCATAATGATCTGGGGCTGCATGGCTACTGATGGGGTTGGCAAAATGTTTGTTTGCGAAGTCGTATGAACAGCGAAAAGTACATAAAAGTGCTTGAAACTGCGCTTATGCCTTCGCTAACGAGTATTTTCGGCGATACCAACTTAGAGGGAGTTATATTCCAGCAAGGCAATGCACCTTGTCATAAGTCAGCGACTACGATGCGTTGGTTTACTGAAAACAACATTGACTTGTTTGATTGGCCAGCACAGTCACCAGATATGAACCCAATTGAACATCTTTGGAGCATTTTGAAGCGCAAGATTAAAGAGCATAGTATCACATCGAAAACGGCATTAAAAAATGCTTTAGTACAAGAATGGCATGCCATTGCAAGGGAGGATTGTACTAAGCTTGTACGCAGCATGCCAGCTAGAATTAGTGCAGTAATTAAATCCAAAGGGGGACCGACTAGATTTTAAGTTTTTTTCATTCCTTTTTGTGAATTATAATGGTAATAAATCAATTCAAAAGTATAAGTTGTTTTTTTCCTTTATTTTAAGTAAAATGTAGGGTGCCTAATACTTTTGGCTGGCAAGGCTATATATATATATCTATATAAGAAGAAACTGATAAATTGATTCACTGATTGATCGATCAATGCACAGCTGCAACCGCTGGGTCTAGAAGCATGAAATTTTGCACAAATGTTCCCTAGATGGGGTAGGAGTGCACAAAGAAAGGATTTTTAAAAATTCCACCCTGCAGGGTGCAAAATATAATTATAATCTCTTTAAAAAAAATTACTAAGGTTATAAATAAGTTGCAAGGCCAAATTTTTGCAGAATTGGCGGTTTGGTTTACTTTATTTTTTTTAACCCATTACTATTTTGCGCCAAAAATCCGCCATTTTCGTTTTTTCTTTTAAAAAGCCATTTATGGACACTTGGGTTTTTGAGACGGATAAAACAAGTTGAACTGACTTTAAACAATGCTTACCAAGAGCACTAAAAATTAAAAAAATATAACAAAACAAATAGAAAAAAAAAAAACAAAATGACTGTGGCCCTCAATATACCAATAGGTAACATTATAATAGCAATAGATTACCTTACCTTAGTCTGTTTTTTTTAAATTTTTAAAACTTAAATTTGCTTTTTTAATTTTTAGTGACTATTGATTTCTCATTAAACTGCTGTTGAGACAGTTTTGTTACTGTAGTGCATCTGAGATGTTTGCGCAACCTCACACCGATAGTTTTCATGAGATATTGCGCAAAAAACAGCTTCATTGCTGAGAAGGTTGAGAGACAGTTGGAACAGCATCCTGAAAACTATAGCGGACAGTTTCAACTCAACAATTTCATTTAAAACTAACACAATGGATACTCTGTTTTTCCGAAATAAAAAACATTATTATTATTACAGACAAAAATAGTAACAAGTACACACATTGGTATGTGGTCCAAGACACCACCATATTTTTAGATATGGAAAGATAATTCATCCTAATCAGGATAATTGGACAAATTTATTAAATTATTGTCTTGTCATTGGTCCTTGACAAGTGTGGATTTTTTTTAATTAATCTGACCTTTTAAAGCAGTTAAAAATCAAATTCAAAGATTCTGTTATATAATACATACCTAGTGGTGAAGCAAAAATAATGGTGTTAAAAACGAGACCTATTTGCCCATAAGAGCCCTTAAAAAATGACTGGTTTTGAAATGTATTATGATCATATTAATAAATAATAATAACTTCATACATCTCACACTTGGCTATGGTAACCAAACTGGCGACAAACATACTTATATAATATTAAAATTACATACTTTAATTCAGACCATGTTTAACAAAATTCTTTACTTTTTACTTACTTTTACAATATTCTTTACATTATTATTGCCTGTTTACAATTTCTGTGACATTGTGGTCCATATTAACATAACAAATTTTAATGCATATTTAAATTATTTTATCAATTGTATGCCGAATACATAAAACTGAACACATGCCTGAATATATATACATAACTTGCCTGAATATATATACATAACTTAACTAAATAATAAAAACTATAGTATCTGTAAACTATATCTATTACCTCCTTTATCTACCTATGATCCATAATAGAGAGCATAAATAGAAATTAATCCATGCTATAAATTTCTTTTTAAATATTGGTGCAGCAATATTTAAAAGTGAATTTTGATACCTCTAAAAAATCTTTTACTACTACTATCATTTTTCAATATTTTTGCAGAAATTGGTTGTGGAGAGATTACGAAGAGAGCTTGAGTTATACCAGCAACGTTTGAAGCAACGCAACAAACATGTCAATATTGAAAATGACAACAAATATGTTGCAACTCAATTGAGGGACCACCAGATACAATATCGTAGTAGAAATAGAACAGTTTCATTGTTGAAACCATCTGTTTTAAATGAGTTACATATTAAAAGTGAAAACAACAATGATGAGGCAAAAGAAAACATATCAGATTCAGAAAATGAACTCAAGTCTTTCCATGAAAAGGAAAACTCAAATGATGGCAAAGATAAATATGCCAGAAATTTTTCGCAATTTTCCAACACAGTTCATGACAGCAGAAGCAATTTTGTGAATGCTCTCAAAAAAGTAAAAGAATCTTTAAGGTAAGGTTTTTATCAATATCAATTAATAGTTTTTTGTACCCTTTTTTTTTTTCCGTGCGGAAATCCCCTCGGATACCACCTGTCGGTGGCATGTCGGACTCGAACCGACTAAAACCGCACGCCGTCTCGGGTACTAATAGCCGGGGAACCAGGTATACCCTAGAAAGGAAGTCCCTGGTGCCCCGACATACCTCGGGTCATCTACAGACGAGTAGACGACCCCCCCCCCGTGTGGGAACCCCATGTTCCCTGTGCTCGCCGCCACCCCGGAGTTTTTTGTACCCTGTCACTTGTTTGGCGATAGACTGTGTAAAAATTTATGGGATATATTTCTGTTGTAGTGGGAGTCAGCTGACACATGCGCATCAACTCAATAATGACTGGCAGGAACAGAAGTCTGACTCTGACTCATCCTGTCGTGCAGACCTATCTCCTACTCCTTCACCCCCACCATTACCTGAACCTGGGCAGCTAGTAACAAAAGAGTTATTTTTAAGGTATGGTGACTCCTTTTACTTCTCTAGCACTATAAAATATTACAGGATTTCTTGCAGTGCCAGGTTTATTTCGCTGTAACCATTAAACCACATATGTTCTGTATAATAAATTTCATATGTCTTTTAATTAACTTTAATATCAAATTCAAAATTGGATCAGTGCTTCATTTGGGTGTATTTTGTTATCTTTGTTGCCTTTAGACTTTAACTTCAGACTTCTTCTGATAACTTAAGAAAACAGATTTTGTTTTTATCTTGGAGGATACATTTCCAGGTAGGTTTAGAACCTAGTCTGAAAAAAAAACTACTAACTATATTTAACATGCTTAAGTTCTAAATTTACTGCACGGATGCCGTAGTGGTTTAAGCGGTCGCCACGCCGCTGCCTACTGGGCCGAGTGTTGTGGGTTCAGACCCCACATGGGACGACACTTTGTGTAATCCACAAATTTGTTGTTCTGAATCTGAGTGTTCTTTGTGAAGTCCCCGCGACACAGGAATGTATTCCTAATGCGGGAGTTGTCCTTTAAAAAAAATACTATTGCTCTTGTTCGAACTTGTTTAAGTGTGTATGTTATGTTTTGCAGACTCATTGGCTTAGTGACTCCATCTCAAAGGGAATTACTAGAGAAAAAGAGGAACGAACGTCGGAAGAGGTCTACAACAACTACAAACAGAAATGACTTTTTATATGGCAGTTATGAAATGTTATCTGTAAGTTGTGCTAAGTTTAAATATGTATTATTTCAACTTTTTAAATGGTCAAATTTAGCCTTTAAAATAGAGTTTTGGATCATTGAAATAAAATTGATTTTTACTGCCTAAAAGACGCACTCAGTATGAAACAATAAGAAGGGCCGATCGGCTGCTCTTCCACTGGCGTAGACTGACGGCTCCGTGTACGTGGTTTCTCGCGCTCAAGTATCGCACCGGTTCCGATTGCATTCTCTCGCTGCGTGGCCAACCACAGCCGTCATTTTTATAGTAACGTTTGAACGTAACAAGTGTGCACTTCATAAAAAGAGAATATTGCTCTTGTCAAAAGCCTAGCCTAGTCGGCCGATGTGAACGGACCTTTCTAAACATTCTTATTTAATAATTTCAGAAAAGGAAAAAGTACAATCAGTTTTCATACCTACAGACACACAGCGATCCCCCCCAGACAAGGTCTCAAAAATTACGTAAGCAACAATGTGAACAGGTTCAAAAGGTAATCTAAGTTCATTTCTCTTTTTATACTCAATGTTGGATTTCTCATGTAGGGTAAAAGTAGTAAAAGTAAAAGCTGAGAATCAGATCAAACAAAAAGAGCATGATCATATCAAAAGTTCAGGGCGCCAGGGTGTGATTTAGTTAAAATAATATAATATAATAGGTTGTTTTTAGTAGTCTGATGGCAATAATACAGTATGCCTGGTTTTTTATCAAAAGGTGTCCAAAGTTATTATTGTTATACTAGGTATATTATGAATATTAAAAACCAAATTAGTTGTTAGTTATCAGGCAGATATATTGCCAGATTTGGCACTTCATCATCATCATCAACAGCCTTGACTAATCCACTGCTGGACGTAGACCTCTTCTAGAAAGGAGGCTGGTATAGGGTTTGTTTCATGTTTTCCTTCTCTTTTCGGTGCTGTTTTCCTGCGTAGTTTTCTTCCTTAGTCGGCTCTTACGACACCCACGGGATGAATACCCACTGGTGGTTGGTGACACTGTATTCTAATTTTAGTTATTTATTAATCCTTCACATCACGGATGAAAAAATTGGATTTGGCACTTCGTGAACTTGCAATGACAATGCCTTTGCATGCCTTTATATACCTAGTATCTTGCAGTAAAAACCTAGTCTTAAAAATAAATATTATTACTAGAAAAAAAACTTATTTTTCTGTTGCAAGAAACATTTATTAGTATAAAGTGTGTTAGATAATAAATGAATATAAAAGAAATAAAAATATATGAAGCTCATTCAAAATGATCTCCATTGGCTTTAATGCAATCCTTTAAACGTTGAGGCCAGTTACCAATAGAAACACGCACTCTCTCCATGAGAAAATTCTTCACTGCGAATCTAATGGATTGCATTGCATTTGAGCATGCTATACTCTCTAAAACTGACAACAAATCGTAATGCAACGGATTAAGGTCAGGACTATATATGGCGACCAGTCTCCAGGTCTGATGAAGTCAGAAACGTTCGTTTCGAACCGCGTTTGGGCTGGTCGAGCATTATGACCCGGTGCTGAGTCTTGCTGAAAGGACCATTCTTGGTTATTAATAAAGCTTTTTAAAGAGCCTTAAATACCTTGTCAAGAATCGTATCTGGTACACTTGTGCCGATGTTTTGACACCTTTTTCACAAAAATATGGCTCACTCACTCCTTGATAGCTAACACCCCTCAAATCATTACTGAATTCGGATAATGCCCACGTTGTTCTCTGCTGACTAATTGGGAAGCTTCTATAGAGCTTTGAGCATAAAGTCGTTCATTCTGATTGTTAAAATATTGTTCAATGGTTTCCAATTTCTTGTCAGTAAACAAAATTTTTTTTGACCTCCATTTGCGTACCCCATAAAAAGTGGTTTTATCGATTTTACCAGTCTATTCATTTTTAAATTATCAGTTATATAATGATCAGTGCGTCTCTTATAGGCTTCAAGTTCTAAGTCATCTTTTAAAATGCATAAGTTCATTCAGTCATCAGTCATCATTTAACACTAATTGACGCAAAAATGAGAAAACAATGAATATTCATATCGGAATGACAGATTCCAATTTCAAATCTAAGATTAAAGTTTTTTTAATTGGAACAGTATTTGTGGCTAAGTGTGCCTTTTTTTTGGTGACGGGGTAGAAAATCCCTTCTCGGATCTCATTTGACCTTGAAGCTAATAACGAATCCATGCTATTATGCAGATCGTAGGCATGCATATATGCTGCATGCTATGCATGCATGAAGTCCGACGCCGTTTTGCTATCTTTTTAAACGCGATAAACTCAACGAAATGGAATTTTTATACAGTCTTCACAAATCTTTTCCACTCAAAGAACTGCAAATAAAGGAATAAATGGTAATCAGAATGAAAATACGGAGGATACAAGCTGGCTTCCGTCCAAGGTTCTAAATTTTAATCAGCGTGATTTTCGCAGGGTGAGGTAACTAACGAAGGTCTCTTTTGCTTTAATTCTGTATTCAACTTTGGGTGCAGTACTTTCCGGCCGTGATTGTCTCGCCTGGTTGAGTAATTCAAAATAAATTATCAAATGAATGTCCCACCAAATAGACAACAAAACTTTTTCACCTAAACGCATGGAAACTTACTCACGTCATCCTCATAACAACAAGATCCTCATAGTATACCGTTCCAGATGTCACCTGTAAGCATTTTAGCATTATGTTACGTTTATTGTACCAAAGACAACATTCCCAGAGGATATGATGAGCAGACTATTTACAGATAGAACAACGTGTTTAGCATTGACACACTTTTAATTTGACTAATTTACCATGACCTGTAAGAAATCTAAGTTCAGTTCAGTTCTTTCCATCCGTCGGCGAGCAGTTGTCGAAGATATGGCTTGAGGTGGATGGCTGTGTCGCTTAATTATGTATTATGTGGAATATCTGCTATGTTCTGCTATGTTATGTTATAACGATTATCAAAAGTTGCTATCCTCATGTGCTTAACTTATTATTTCTTAGACCTATGACAACTTCTAATTGCACAGTGCAGTAAAGTTTAAATTAATGTTGAATATATTGAATAATTTTAATTTCAGCAGCCTCAAAGTCAGAATAAAACGTCCCGTGAATGCTCGCCGTCAGGATCCTCGACTGAAAATAAAGGTACACCGAACTTGGTCATTATAAGTAGAATCAGAATAATAATATTGATTGACTTAAAATCGAATCTTGATTTCATCATTGTTCTTATATATATTATTTCGTGCGACAGGTTGGACAAATGGTAAGCCTGCGTGGGCTGCAGCTCTTCCCGCCAGTTTATCCGTGGAACCGGTGTATGCCAATCACAATCACAAAAAAGCTTGTCACGCGTGTGGACGAAATGGTATGTTCTAACTTATATGTATGTATCTATAGAAGCTGAAATTGACTTTGTGTAAATTATTTAAACCACGTGAGCAATGTCTCATGTTGTTGAAGGCAACACGACGACGAAACATACACACATACATAAACGACTTTCGCCTATTTGTTAACTGCCTTACGAGTTACATCACAAAATTGCTATTGCGGATATTGACTCACGGCAAAGATTTGGTTGGGGTTCCGGAGTCATTGGCTTTTTCTAATACAAGATTATTTATTTTACTTTCTTTCTTAAAATATTGATAAAATTTCTTAATGTTGCTGCCACTGGGATAACTAGTGGTAAACTTTAGAAAGACGAAAGCATGGGGTTTTGCTCGTGTAAATTTTTATAGTATATAGTTTTGTATCTTTAAGAACATTGAATCAACTCAACTCAAAGTTATTTCATAAAATAGTTTTGAAATTGTCCTTTATGTAGACTCTTAAGTCATTGATCAACACACACAATAGCAACAATTTATATACCTGTGAAGAGAAAACAAGATTAGGAAAAAAATCGAATTTAAGAGAAAGTGAAGTGAAACATAAAAAACAGAAAAAAAACACACTAGCCCACACTTCCAGTTAAGAAATAGCCTGCTCTAAATTAATCCCAAGCATTTTTGTCTGCTATGTAATCCACAATTGAGTAATAGGCTTTCTGACATAATTTACGTTTTATTGCGGTTTTAATATTGTTAATACTTAAGTCTTGAATATGACTAAGTAGGTATTTAAATATAAGGGAAAAAGTTTCTTCGTATTTTATATACACATTCACGATATATACGTGCCATTTTGTTTTATAACTTGTTGTCACCTTGTGGATAGTAATCCTAGTACATATCTTGTTATTCTACTAATCTTGGGATTTATGATTAAAAAAATGCGAAAAGTAGTTTAGACAGTCCTCTTTTCATGTTAACCTAACATTATTAACCTAAAGGTTGCCTGTAAGATATTGCTTTTTAGCGATAAGGCCGCCATTTGTACATGATCATTAACTTGGAATACTATTGTATGTATAATATCCTGAATTCTATTATCTAAAGAATACTGAAGACACCGAAATAGGGCAAATCTTGCAAAGGTTGCAAGGTCAGGAATTAACACCACATTAACCGTAACCACAGGTGGCCGCATTAACACTTCCCAACCAAGCTCTCTCAATTTTTGCTGAGTGGCCAAAGATCACTCCTTTTCTGTTAATCAATTTTTCAATTTTTTGTTTGAGTCATTAGTTATTGGCGGTAAAAGCTCGTAATAAACGTTGCCCTTCTAAATTCACTACTTCACAAATACTACTCCACACATAATCCGGGCTTCGCCATATGATAGATATCGAGTGTTGATCTTTATCGCACGTTCTCTTCGTAGGTGATCCTCTTTTCATCACCAATGATTAATCTTTTCAAAAATATTTTCAAGAATCGTAAATGGGTACACGATTCATTAGGTTTTTTTCAGTGAGCTTATGTGGCACCCAAATATCGACTTTTTTGGAATAGCCAGACTTTTTCGAAAGAGTTAAAACTATCTTGTGGTCAATTGTTAATGAATTAAATAAATAAATCCAGTTTCTCCGCCATGTCGTAAACATTAATAGACCGATCTAGCACCACTTAAAAAAATATGGCGTTTGTGATTGCATTAATAATAATATTGCGTACAGATGGCGTAGTGGTTTAAGCGGTCGCCACGCCGCTTCCTATTGCGTTGAGTGTTGTGGGTTCAAACCCCACACGGGACAACACTTGACTCAGAACAACAAATTGGAAAAAAAAAATACTGACCTTCGGTTGACTTAAGTATTGTATTGATATTTGTCGCCTTATTACATTATATTAAAAAAAACTTCATACTAATATGAGCACGATCATTTGAACAAATTTTACAAAAAATCCTCTACCATACAATTTTTTTTATTATTTACAAACTTCTGTTTACATTTTAAAACTACATAACACTCACAAAAATACATATAACAATAGCGTAACAAACACTAACAAGTAAACACTTCATGCAACGTTCCAATACAAGCTAAGCAACTATTTTATAACATATTAAACAAATACATTATACAAAATAAATGACAAGTTAGTCGACCAACCAAATGAAAAAAAAACAGTTGCAGATATAATTACAACTTATTGTGGCTTATTGTAAAAACATATTTAGTAAACAACAGAGTCCTTAGCGACTCATGATGACAACAAACTGCGCACGTGAACACTACAACGCAATACAACCAAACATTGTGGTGGCCTAAACCTTTTACGTTTTTATTGTATGCAGACAGAGTTTCTTGAAACTAGTGAGAGTTGAAGGTTTAGGTTTTAATACTTTAATTGTTTTCGCAACCATTACGCGAAAATATATATTGATTATATTATATATCATTAGAAAATATATATCAATAAAAATAGGATATTGTTTGTGTTGTATTTATATTTACATTATTAATTAGTATTGTTATCATAATATCTGTTATCATATTACATTGTAATATGATAACGGTCTTAATATACTTAAAATTAAACATTAATAACGTAACGTAACTTCTAGAATGACAATCACAAAATAGTCATAGTTTTAATGGGATTGATATACATGATGGATTGACAACAAATTATCAATTTTCAATCTTCTCCTTTTTTTTTGTTAAAAGGTTTGTAACGCCACTAAAACTTTTTTCGACAAGATATGACAAGGGAAACGCCATCAAAAGTTTTCTCGCAATTGCCAACAGTTCAGGATATTTTTCGATTATTTCTGCCTGCAGCCAAAATATTTGATACTCTCTTTTAAATTTCACCTTCAGCTCCTCAGTAGTGCTAAGCTCGAGTAGCTCCTCCTCCTCCTCACATTCTCCACTTCCGCTTCATTAAATGGATTTATGATCCATGGTGGTATTTCCATCGTCAGAATATCTTCAAATCTGATTTTGAAGTCATCATGAAGGGCAATTAAAAGTTGAACGTATGTCTGAATATCCTTATCAAGGCATTCTACCTTAAGTTTGAAAACTGGAAAAATTCAAACTGATATTTTGCTTCATAACTTTCAATTTTCCAAGAAAAGCCAAATTACAGCCCTTTGTTAGTATTAGATTAAAGCTGTCCTCTTCTAATTGTAACTTAATGTCATTAAATTTTTTGAACAAATCTGTCAAATACTCGATATCTGCTTTCAAATTGATTAGTTTTTCTTTACTTTCCAGAAACTCTGAAACTGATTCAAAAAGTGAGTAAAATCTTGTTAAACATGCACTTTTCGACAACTCCTGTTGTCGGTGGATGACACAGTTAATTGCAGTTACCTCTGGTATGATTCTTTTAAGATGGCTTATAATAAACCCACGATATCGCCCGACCATAGTAGTAGCTCCATCTGTTGCCTCCGAAATAACGTCTGTGAATGGAATAGATTTTTCCTTAAAAAAACACTCATGGCATTAAATATTGATTCACCTTTAGTGTCCGTCTCCAAAGTTTTCGCGAATAGTAGCTCCCCATGAATTATTTCGTCCATAACAAATAGAACATATGCCAATAATAATGCTTCGAGGTAAACTTGTTTCGTCCAGCAGAATAAAAAAATGAGTTCTATGCAGATATACAAGAAACTTTCAATATCAGAGCTCATTTCATCAATACGTCTTTGTACAGTGTTTGTCTTTGTACTTTGAGTAACAAAGGAATTCTTTTGAACATGCCAAATGGAGATTTTTGCAGAACAGTTTTTAAAACCTCTTTAACACTGGGTAAAATTAACTGTTCTCCAATGGTGTGCGATTTTTCTGATTTCGCTATAAGTAATGAGATATCGCAAGATTCCCGCAACCCATCATCGTTACTTTCAGGTGCTAAAGTGAACATACTGTGCACGGTGGGTCTCTTCATATTTTTCCTTCAATGCTTGAAAATATTTCAAATCTTTACCTATTTCATCAGGATGACACTTTCTTAGATGATCTTCGAGCTTCGATGGTTTCAGTCATTGCACAAAACTTCGTTGCATAAAAGACATATGGACAATCGCTTGTCTGCCTTTGATGGATGAAAATCCAATTTTAAATAATCATCAACATACTGTCGACATTTCTTCTTAGATTCAGCCATGTTTCGTATCAGTTACCTACCTGTAAAATAATCATAGTAAGTAATCTTAGTAATTGCGAATCCTGTATCGTTGCGCGATTGCCTTCACTAACAAAAATATTGGAAAAGATGCCTCGAAGATAATTTACTTTAATTGATGATGATGAACTTGGTTGTAAATATTCTCGAAATAAATATATAAAAAGGCACGGCATATACGTGGATTTGTGGATCTCACAAAAGCTTTGAAACGATTTCAATTTTTCTTTTAATTAAAGAGCTTGAATATCGGCCCATAAGAAATAAACTACAACTCTTTTAAGTTATCTCTAGAACCGCAACCAAAAATTCTAAACAGGTGACAAAATACAATAACGACCTGCCAGTCGTGAATGGCGTGCCGCTAGAAAGTTTTCTTGGATCTGCCTTATTCCTCTTTTTTAAAAAGGGCTTTATCTATGAAGTTAAGGTTTTTAAAACCAGCATTTTCAGATTTAACTATTTGTGGATTGGCGCGTAATTCGAAATTCAAATAAATTTATTCGAAATGCATGTTTTTTTCAATAAAATTCAGTCATTTGTTTTAGAAAATGTTGTTTTTGTGAAATTGTGGTAGTTTTTGACTCCACGAATAAACTATAAATCAGTTCAATTTTCGAATATCAGATCTTCCGCTGCGCAAATAACACGAAACATTAACGACATGTACGGGCCTAACACTGCTTTCACGGTCCATTATTTGAATTGAAGAACGCTCGCAGTCGGCCGGTAACTATAGTCGATAACGACGAATAGAAGACGATAATGGAAGCGGTTCCAACTAAATCTACGGCTGAGCTCGGTGCGGGCTTTAATGTCAAATAACATTGAAACACTTGCGTCAAATCGGAAAGATGAAAATGATAGATACTTCGATATGGTATGGTTTGCATTTAACCACGTTACCGTGCCGAAGTCTTGGACGGGCGATACTCCGTCCTCTAGCCAAATGGGGCTATTGGGAAAGATGACGGTGGATTAATAATTTGACATGCTAGATCTACATGAGTATTTTTTTTTTATTGGCGTTCGAGTCGAATAGTTCAGGTGACTGAATACCACGAAGAGCTGGACTAACATATTTAAAGTTGTTAGTGAAGCTGGACTAGAACAGATTTAAAGTTGTCGGTGTAGATAGATAAGCTGCCAGCAAAGGCGAATTTTAAAACCGAGCATGTTGCATGGCTACAAAGGAACGCAGTCCAAGCCGGCATGAGTCTTTTAAAAAAGAAGTAGTGAGATTGTTAGAAGATCACATACTGAGGATACCGAGGTATGTACGTCATCGAGAAATTAGCGCGGGACATGGACAGAAATTATAAGGCCATTCCACTGCCAATATAATGCCATAAAACTGATTTGGGCTCAATTGTTGATTTGGTTGCTATTATTTCTTGACTAAATGCATACACATGCACATTACATTTAGAATGACCAAAAATAATGATAGGTTAGACAGAAGATTAGTATTTAGTAAAAGTATGTTACGACACATTTAAATATTTTTATCTCTGACTATGAAGCTAGCAATTGAGAAAGTGAATAAATATTATTATCTGTTTCATACTATTATTAATCCTACACCTATCCTTGAATTTTCTGATGGAAAATTATGCAAAAAAATGATGAATTTTAAGGCAGAAATTTTAAATGATTTTCGACTTAGAACAATGGTCTGAACACTATTTCAGTATTCGTTACGATGCCCCTTACACTCTGTATTTTTTTCTTACACACTTTCCACAACTACTGTTCCTAAAATATAGGAAAATTAAATACATTTAAGACTGATTTATCTTTGATCGATATTTATGAATTTCTTATTTACCTTGAATAAGTAAAACTAAGAAATCATACATTAGAGGCCAGCAGAAAAGTCTTTAAGGGCTTTGTGTGTTTACGAGAACGACGACGGCGCCGAGAAAGGTGTTAGTAGTATATGTAATAAGTGCGCGCAGCCGATTTGTTGAGTAAAGGGTGTCGTTCGCTAACAGACGTGACGTCCCTGCTGGTGTGGTGCGTGTCGTGCCTGGTGTGGCAGCACACGGCGTGCGGCGCGGGCGCGCGCTGCCTGGCGTGCGGCGGCGCGCTGCCCGAGCCCGCGCCGGCGCCCACGCTGCACGAGCCCGACTCCGACCCCGACATCACCCCCAGCGCGCGCCTCTTCAGAGGTAAATATTATCATACTCTTAAATAACAAATTTATCGACACATAGTGGTAAACTTGGCGTTTCTCATTCTTTTTACGCTGCCTGCACAGTTGACACTCGCCGTAGAAGACCGAACACCACCTAATTCCCCTAAAGGCATCTTCGTCAGTACTCGAGTCTATGTTTTGAATTCTAATGAACTTGTGACGATGTTCCTTTATTACTTCTAGTACTTAGGTGAGTTAAATTCAGCACAGCGTCGTGTCGGATACCATAATTTTCTTTTTTGATGTTATCGAATGCATTCACGATTAGTTACCGATTTCACTGTAGAAATATATAATCAAAGTCATTCCTATATAAGAATATGTTATTACCTGTATAAGAATATGTATAGCATATTTATTAAGGAACTTCTTTGAATGTGGAAGCATTTACTTCGAAACTGTTAATCTACATTTATTTAATTTGGTTCTTGGGTATAAATTCTTTATGTACGTTTTATTAATTTAATTTTATTTTATTTTAAAACAAAATAAAATTAATGATTACCCATTTTTTAGAAAACGAGTAAGGTTTGTGAAGGCCTCCTTAAGTGAGTACAATGTGACAAAGCTTTGCAGTACGTTGCAATTTTAACGTGACTGTAACTTGACGATATTGTGTCTCCTGTTATGCTATGTGATATATAATAAAGGAATGGTGTTATCGTTATGTAGATATTTACTCATTTACAGATAAGTTAGCTGAGCAAAAAAGTTTACAGGAGAAAAACATTAAGTTATGTATTGAGCTACGCAAACTGGAAGCGAGAGCGGCGAACCTTAAAGAAAATTTAGATGAACACAATGCGGAGAAACGACAGCTCCTGGCCGATCAGATCAAGACACAGCGAAACCTCCAGAAACTTCTAGACTTTATCAGCCATTTTAAAGAGACATCAATCAGCATTCGTTCAACATCTGTTAGTGAGTCTGGGAGTGAAATTAGCAAAAGTTATGAGGAATGATTCTGGTGAGTTTTATTTCCTATCCTTCTTAATACAACCCAATAACCAAAAGGTCCGTCATTCCACAGGATTCCTTCAGATAACAGCAAAAATTTTAACACAGGGGGCTACGTGACCACCATAATAACTGAACCAGAAATTATAGAGAGAATCATGAAGATCATTAGTTTAAATATTGTATATAAAAAGTAAAGGCTTTATATTGAAATATAAAGGTTATGAGGAATGTAATAAGATTGGTTAGTTAGTTTGCAAAGTAAGAAAACATAGTAAGATTGGTTACAAATGTACAGTATCCCAATATCTACAACTATATTTCCTTCCTAAAAAGTTAAGTTTAATTGTACGTAGTTATGTTTTTGCTGCAAAAATCGAAATTATTATATCATCGAAATTAATTAAATTTAGGTTTAAACTTACTAATGAAGAAATGAAAGATGAAATTCCAAAATTTAAGTAGAAAAACTGTAATTTATAAGTGAAACAATGCTAGCAAGCATTGTTATACTTATAAATTACAGTTTTTAATTACTGCTATTTTAAAATGACATGGGAAAAACATTTTCTAATGGGTTTATTACCTTGTTTCAGGTAGGCGATTTCATTTGTGTTACTTCCGTGCTAAAGAAAAGTCATGAACAGCGCAAACTGTTTTATTGAATTGTGAATAGAAGATACACGTACTTTAACTGTTAGTTCCATTAGCTCAAACTTAAGTTTAGTCAATGTTTTTAAACTGCTCAATCTGAAATTCTAGAGCAGTTTTGAGATTTATTTTAATAAATTGCACATTTAGGTCGAAATTTAGTTACTGTATGTTATTAGTTTGGGCGATTAAATCAATTAAATGTTAAAAAAATATATTTTTACTGATGTCTATGAAAACAATTTGTGATTTGTATTGATCAGAAAATGAATCGAGTCTATCAAATGAAATCCAATGATTTGCCAAAAGTAAAGTGTTCAGTATTTAATACCTTATTTAAGGTAGATGTAGAATATTTCGTTAATATTAAAAATGAATTGTTTTATGTTACGAGGTTGTGTTACAGAGAAATTGATTGTCCGTCCTTTTCTAACACCGACAAAATTTAAACGTAGAAAAGGAAAACGGCGTTAGCATTAATCGAGCAATGTTTTAATGTAAGAAAGGACGCTGTCCATAACTTTAACGAATCTTAATTATTCTCTGTGATATAAGCAATTATTTTTTCTTGTTAAATGAATGGTACATGTGTGGTGCCTCCTTTATGAAAACAATGATTGTAAAAATCTAATGTAAATAAATATTCTTAAATTGGTAAATATTTTATTTCTTAGTTAACCTTTTCGCAATTTAATTATAGATACAAATTTCAATAATTGAGAAGGGTATTAAGTTGCTTGCAAAAAAATTTACGATTTGACAACAATACAAATTATTTTGCTATGCATATTCCAATATTTTCTTTCCTTGCAGGACGTCCTTACGCAATTCTTCTATACTATTCTCTAGAAGCTGACATTCAAAATTAGATAGTTTAGAGTACCTCTGCATTTCTTTAACACCGTCCCGGTTTATATGAACCAGCCCCGAGAAATAATCAGTACCAAAGTCGTTATTGTCAACAAACGCATGAACTACTTCGTCATTGCCATCTAAAGCGTTCAGTACGCTGCGAGTAAATAGAACTGCGCTGTGCGCGACGGATAGTACTGGTGCTAAACCGTTTTTCGCCTTCATTATATCGTGATCAGCCTTTCGAAGTTTCATAGTGAACGTCTGTGCTTCTCTCTCATTCATATCTTTAGCCGGAAGGGCCTGAGATAGTAATGGAATGCACGTCTTGTATGAACGGCCCCCTATGACAGGCACGGATACGTCAGAAGGATGGAGCTTATGAATCGACGCGTACAGTATTTGTGCGCGCAAAAAATCTATAGTACTTATGCCAAATAGTTTTCTCACATCCAATTCTCCGTAATTTCTCACTATCTCGGCGGTCATTGGTATGAGACTATTGATAGGCTCCGTGACGATTCCTATGAAAGGCATTGGTTCAAGGCGAGCTATTGCTTTAGCTAAAGATTTTATAAACACTGTGTTGGTTGTAAAACATGAATTTTCGGTAATGCTCGGGGTGCGTGTGACTCCAGCAGCACAAATAATTAATTCAGAATTCATTAAAGCCGGCTCCAAATACTCTTCACCTACGTAACCCTTCACTTCAGCATTTGTAGGCACATGCGACAAATCTAGTGTTACGCCCGGTGTTTCTTTTAGTGTGTCGTGAATGACTAATTTAGTAATATTAGGTTGTGAACGTAGCATCAGGCTAATCGTTTGTCCAACATCTGTTGCACCTCCAAGCACTGTAACCTGATGACTCCTGATACTCGCATATAATATATTGAAAATTTTCTTTCTTATTAAAATTTTGCCAAACATTGTGTAGTAGTTTTGTATTGTAGTCGGTAATTTTACATTATTTTTTAAATTTTAGTCCTAAATGAATTGATTAGAGACACCATAAACCCAGTAATTTTATTCTGTCTAATGATTACTACATAACGTCAATGCTCTAAGGAGTATGAAACGTTGGTATAATTATAATCTTAATTATTGTTCTACGTCTATGGTACATTATATTTTTATCTTTACATAGTATAAAATAGTAACTTTTTTGTGTTGTACGCTTAAATCTTTTAAGCTAAGCAACGGATCTGAATACGGTGTTCACCAATAGAGAGAGTGACTCAAGAGGAAGGTTTATATGCATAATACATGCATAATATGGTAGAGGAAATCGTGAATTTCGAAGATTTGTCGTAAAAAACCTGTTTTTCTGCGCATACATTACAAACGCCTAAATAATGTACTACGAAATTGTATATCTTAAAAAGATCTACAAAAAAGTCGTTGATGGTATCTTAAGGATAACCCACAGTAACCATTTTTATCTTTTAAATATTACAAAAAAATAATGGGTTTTTTAGGAAGCTATTTTAAATATTGCACAAGATGCGCACAGAATGGGGATAATTAACGAAAACATTACAGAGGTCAGCTCGACAAATTCTGGCTATTGTAAAATATGCTTGTAAATAAGACAATCTGAATACAGTATTATTTATATATCGACTCTAGAGAGGTGTCCAGGTTACAGTATATTATATTCAAGTCACCATGTTAGGTATACATATATGTTTTATTTTCAGTACAAAGGTTTTATCCATTTTTTCTTTTTGCTGCAGACAGTATTTGACAGAATGACGTAAATTAGAAAGTAAATACGTTCAGCAAAATGTAAGAGAAAAATTTAAATAAACATTACAAATACCACAGTAAGTGAAATGCCGGCACAGTTTTATTTTTAGATTTAGTATGAATAACAATAAATAAACTTAATATACATAAAGTCTGAAATACACCAAGAATATTTAATAAAGATGTTTTATCGTAAGTTATCAGCTTCATATTTATTTGCCAAACAACTGACGGCATGTGTGAGTGCAAAATATTCCCCACTGCGAAAAATTAACGTGTCTGTTATTGGCGCTGCTAATCAAGTAGGATCAAATTTGGCATTTCTTCTTAAGCAAAACAGTCAAATAACGAAACTAGATTTACACGATGATGATGCGAAAGTTTATGGAATTGGATTAGAACTCAATGACTTACCTGGGGGGCCGCAAATAAATGTATGGAGTGGAGACAATACATTAGATAACGCTGTTCGTGACTCGCACCTGGTTATGATGGTTTACAGGGTGCCTCGTAGACCAGGTAATACTAGAGAGCAAATGATCGCTGCCAATGCACCAGCTGTGAAGAAACTGTGCCGTTCTATTGCATTTCAAAACCCCGGAGCATTCTTGGCCATCGCTACTAATCCACTAAATGCTATTGTGCCCTTTGCAAGCGCTCTTCTGTACAAATATAACGCTTATAATCCTTTTAAAATATTGGGCATAACTCATTTAGATTCGGTTAGAGCACGAACAACTACTGCAAAGGCTCTTGGTATCAATCCGCTGGATGTATCTTTGCCTGTTATAGGAGGGCACTCAGACCAGACAATTATACCCCTATTTTCCAA
Source organism: Arctia plantaginis (assembly GCA_902825455.1). Taxonomy (NCBI): domain Eukaryota; kingdom Metazoa; phylum Arthropoda; class Insecta; order Lepidoptera; family Erebidae; genus Arctia; species Arctia plantaginis. Next base: position 8,142,268 of record CADEBD010000300.1, read on the forward strand.
TATGGTGCCCAATACAAATGCTATAGATCCTTATCAAGCAGAGACTTTGACACGTATTATAAGGAAAGCTGGGACAGAAATCGTATTCCAAAAATATGGCAAAGAAAGTGCCACTTTAAGCATGGCGGCGGCACTTAACGATTTTATTAATCAAATGAAAATCGCACTTTCAGGAGATGAAGTCGTCGTTAATGCTTATACTGCAAATCCAAACTTTGGAACAAGGTTTTTTTCAGGTCCCACCAAAGTTGGTCCCTGTGGAATTGTACAAACGTGTCATAGTTTTCAACTCAGTGATTACGAATCGTTCCTGCTTAATTCAGCTATACCACTGTTAAATCGTGACGTGAGCATGGGAGAGGATTATGTAAGATATATAGATTTTGCAAGAAAAAGCTGAACTATCCCTCATAACAAAAGGTTACGAAAGAAAAACAAATATAAAAATCGTACTATTTTAATTGGTCAGTGTTTTAATTAATTTACTACTAACACAATAAAATATTTGCTACCAACTACCGAAATACTTGTCATCATCAACAGCCTTTAATAGTCCACTGCTGGATATAGGCCTCTAGTTAGAAGGAAGGTTTTGGCTTACTATACCACGCTGGCCAGACGGGTTGGTATAGGGTTTGTGTCAAGTTTTCCTTGCCCCTTGTCCTGCGTTGTTTTGCGCCCTTAGTCGGCTCTTACGACACCCACGGGATGAATTGGGGTAGTGACATTCCGTATTCTTAATCCGTCACTACACGGACATAGCAACATTCCGGGAGTTATAATAAATATATATATATCTTTTTTTTCTATATAAAAGACAACTCGTGGATTAGGAATTATATCCTGTGCCGCGGGGTATTTTACAAACATTTATGAAACGGACACCCAGACTTGCACAACAATTTGGGGATCACACAATGTTGTTGACGCGAGGTGACGTTACAACTAATCTAAGTACGCCATTCGTGTAGGGTGCATTGTAACTACTAAGCAATCGACCGGATGACGTAATGGTTTGTGTAACGGACGCTAATCTAAACGCCACGGGTTCGATTCCCGCTCAATGTTGTACAAACACTTCATTGTAGTCGCCGAAAAAGCGGGAAATGATGACAGTCTAAGACGTCTAATTTTTTCTTTGCTTTTATGGCTGTAAATGGCTTTTATGTGCTCGATTTTCAAATAAATTTGTCTTTTAATAATACATGACACAGATGCGTTCCATTTTCAAATTTCGAGCATCTTTAGTATAGTGACCTATGTACCATAGCTGCACTTCGCAGCAAATTGACGAGATAGTGATTGCGATGTTAGGATGAATGAACGCAACAAAAGTTAAGCGGTTTTTCCGTCTTTCAATTATTGGTGTTTGAGAACTGTTACTATTTTATTTTACTATTTCCTCTATTTTTTTAATATTTAGTGCCAAGTAATTTTTGCTTAAGAAATTGAGGGAATCAACTTGTGACAGAACTGTATTTCAATTTAAATACATACATACATACCATCCAGTATTTTGCCTACATATATAATGGTCATAACAGCATGCATGGTCTACGGACCCCCGATCGGAACGAAGTTCGTTTCGCTTTTTAGTAGATGTTTGCTATACAATCATTATAATTTACATTATAAAATATCAAGTTAAAACAGTAAATTGTAATATATTTTTAGCCATGTATAAAATAAATTAAACACTGAATGATCTGGGATAATTAAGTAATCATGAAAATTCGGTGAATTAGTGATGATGCGTTTGGTATCCGGAGAAAGAAACACCGTAACAAACACTAGGTAATCAATCGCAGCTCTGTTGGTATTTTTGCTCTTACACCCAAGTTGAAATAAGGTACTGAATGAGTTGTACAAGAAGAATGTCTATTTCACTATGAAATTAAATAAAATTCAAATAAATCAAATAAAAATAAATAAAATCAAATAAAATCAATTAAATAAAAATACCTCTGTAACTCTATATATTTTACAAAAATTGTCGTAGGTTAATAATTATCTTACAATTGACTGGGTGATGTTATTTGATCTAAGTGCAGACCTCAGCAGGCTAGACTGCCGTCTCAATATCTGCATTCGATTAACGTTTAATATTTACAAGTGTGTAACTATGTGTTCGACTTAGCTTCCTGACTAAAATGCCTTGCTATTCGCTAATGTCGCAATTTGCGAGCACTTACCTGTTCTTTTTGTTCTCATCAACTCCACCATCTCACTTAACTTTGTATTTCCGATACTTGTGCTCTACTCAAGACAGGAATTTTACACAATACAAACACAATTTTTAAGGAAAAATAATCATTTATTCACAAAGTTTAGCGACATGCATAAAATAAACACTAGAAATAAAGATAAACTCGTGTTACCAACCACTAGACTACAAAAAGTAAGCAAGTCTTTTCGTTGTCAGGATGTGCGATTTTACAATAAAGTGCCAAGCAAATTCCATGAATTAAGTATTAATAAATTTAAGTCTTAAGTAAACCTAAAACTATGTGAAAAGGGTTACTACACTATTACAGATTATTTAGACGACAAATTTGCTTGGGATTGATGCTGCTCACTCCCACATTTACGTAGACATCTTTGTTGTTAAGTTTGAAAGTGATGGACATTTAATTATTATTTTTTTGGTGTATTTCGTATTTTGTATTTTATTTTTCGTTGACTTTGAACTGTATAGTATTTTTTTTATTTTTTGTGTAAGTATGTAAATGTGAGTACAGTGTAGGCTTGTAATGTTAATTCATATTTTATTATCTTTCTGGTGGTTTTGAGTGTTTCCACGGCCTACCCAAATGTCCTGCTGGCGGTAGTGTCATGCTTCGGGTCGTTGATCTTGACCAATATCGGTTAGGCTACACGATGGCTGGAGCCTGTATGCCGTTTGTATGGACAGGTTGACTCAAAACTATGGTCCTTTCCTCAAAAGGCCTATCCAGACCCTATATTGTACTCGCACAGTTTTATTTAACTTTGTTTACGGACTTAAAAAAAAAAGACACCTCTGTGGTTTGTTTCGGCGTTTCTTCCCAGAGTGAGTCTTAGGAAACCTTCCGGCTCCTTCTAGCTATAAAGTCCGACTTGTAAAAATATCTGAAAAGATTTACTTACAGAAATAAATATCATTTCATTTCATTTCATTTCATTACATTATATGTTAATACCCTGAATGCATTACCTTATAGCATTTCTACATCACCCCAGGGCCTCAATTCTGCTATTTTATGTTGACGCCAAGCCACTGTTATACCACTGACACGCTATTGAAATGCCATCGAGTGGCCATTGGCATCGGTATAAATATCGGTAGTCTACACTAACTAAACAACAACAAGAACAGCAACGATAATTCAACAACAAGAACTAACTAAACAACAACAAGAACAGCAACATTAATTTCCTTATGTGTATTAATTCTTAACAAAATAATAAACTCACATGTAAAACCTGTAAATCTAACTACTGTGGGGTGGGGTCCTGGTGATCCGTAATTCAGGATCAACCTACTTCGGACACCAGCTCCTCACATATTTTAGACTGCTAATAAATGTCCTAAGTATTATTCACTATTTCCTGTATAATAAGTCTTTATTGTGAGGAGAAATAAACGTTATTATTATTATTATCATTTCGATTTCTTAGCCGATATTTTTTAGTTTATTCTCTATCTATCTCGCTCTCTCTTTTATTTCTGTCTGTTCTATCTGTCGTAGATAAAGTAAAAACATAAACGTCAAAGAACTCATATATAAATAATAAATAAATAAATAATATATTAAACAACTTATTAATTAATTACATAATTATTTATAGTAATTAATTATGTAATTGTATAGGTACATGTACATATTTTTTTTCTGCTTTCGTTGCAGATTGTAAGGTTACCTACTAAGAAAAGTATTGAAATAGTTCTCACTAGAAATGTTAGTAATAGCACTAAAGTGGTTATAATCGAAGTACAGGCAACCAGTAGAGCAATTATCAACGCAATCATAGCAACAAATGGCTTTACGACAGTCGTAATGTAAACCAAAACGCTAATTCGGTCCACACACAATCTGAAACAGTGCATTGACAATAAATGGTCCTCACTGAGCTGTAATCACCGTCCGCCGACCCTTAACCCACACTGAAGTTAACACCGCCAGCCACGGGGGTCGTCAAGACCGAAAGACATTAAACTCAATGTAACGCCGCGGCGGGCTCGTATGGCCGCTCAGCGATTATCTTAAAGTTAACCCTGTCGTTACGATCCTTATTTGCGGTGGTAACGTTGAGAACGTTCCCCGCCTGTTAAGTTAAGATCACATGAAATTATATTGGGAAGTAAATTCAACTTTCGAACACATCTGGCGAGCGCACGTTTTTAATGAGCCTTGTTTCACACCCGCTTTTTGTTCCAATACTTTAATGTAGATTTAATCTGTTTCTTGACTTTTATTCCCCATTCTCAAGCTGCCGGACTAGATTATACATGTTACATTACGGCTACTTGTAAAACTTTACCTAGTTAGTACCGACTAATGCATGTATCGTTGTTCTATCTCAGATGTTCTCTATATTATTTGTTAATTATTATTGAAAGAACTATGATCATAAACTCAATATAAACCTACTGACCGACATTGAACACGTAATTTTGAATATTTGTATTTACAAACCAAAGGTTAAAACGTTTACAATTTTTCCAAGATACAATGAAAAATATGGAGGAGAGAACTACGTGCAGTGTGGACGCAGTTCAACTCAAATTCAGTAGTATGAGGCGCTAGTCTCCGTAGTAGTTACAATGTTCTTCGAATGAGATGCGACTCGGATGGCCGCTTTGAGTCGCCACCAAGCCATTTATCCGATATTGGACTGTTACAAACGAACGATGCACACGTCAGCTTCGATTACATTCCTTGCTATTCCTATAGCTTTGTTTTCAATGTCTCATAAAGGTGTATTTGCAGGTAGAGTACTGAGGATATAACTGAAAGTCCCTGTAAACGACATTGAAGCTTTACCTACTCGCTTTGATACTGTGTGCACTGTTTGTAATACTACATGTTTAGTAAAACTTCGTCCGGAAATTAAACACTAGTTCAATATTTTAAGTAGAGGTATGTAACGTTTATTATTATAGGTACACTAGTATAATTTTGCCAAATATTTACAAAGAAAAGTGCTATGAAATATCGACAAAGAATATGATTTCCAAGATTGCGCGTTCTTTTTAAACTTTAATATCTTCTTCTTAATAAAATCCACACGTCCACAGTAATAGATACAACTACTGCAAAGATAGAATTGGAGGTCGGGCCCCTTGGGTGACATTTTTAAGAAGGTTACTGGAATAATATGAAGAATTTCTGTTCCATGTAGTTTTATTCTTATCGCTCCATCAACGATGATGCGATTAAAACAAGGATCTTTGTCTTAAGCTCTATTCAATCAAATTTAACAAATATACGGCAATATTAATATATACTATCTTTGTATATTGTTTTTCTATATTTGTTTAGGATGAAGATTCAGTAAACCAATAAACAGAATTGAAACAACATTTGAAATGTGATAGTTTAAAACAACTAAATTTAAAATCGACCAGATATTCCGTCAGGGATTAAAAAAAGGCGATGATCTTCGAACATATGAACAGATTTTCTTGAACTATAGCTAACAACACTCTCGATTAGGTTACTATTCAAGTTTTAGGAGTTATGATGGCACCGACAGAAACACGTCGTTTCTGCGTTGGGGGTTAAAAAGTCTTAACTTTGCTCAGCAATAGATGACAAGTCTATCATCACACATTACATCAACAGGCTATAATAGTCTACTGCTGGACATAGGCCTCTCCTTAGAAAGGACAAGTCTATCAACTTCTACTTATTTAATAAAAAAATAAATATTTATTTTGGTAAATTAACCCTTTTTAATTTAGCGTTTTTTTTTTTAAAGTACGAGCTAACCTCAGCATACACTTCAATTTGTTGTTAGACATTGATACATCTACATTGCTGTTTGTAATAAGTAAGAATGTACTGTAAGACCTAATTGGCACATGTAATTAAGCGAAAGTGATGATATTAAAGGCTACAAGATTTACAAGAGTACAAGTAGAAGAATGCATAAAGTTGTGCGGACCAATCTCCCAAAAGTCGTTATCTGCAAGTTGTTTGCTAGACCCGCCGCACCAACAATTGCAAATAGCGATAATTCTAACTACACCGATAAATCACTTACACCCCGTTCAAGTTTTTTTCCCTTGAGGGTGCAGCGCCTTCCACCATTGTTGGTGATTGATTGCGCCTCTCCCATACTTAAAGTTCCAAAACGTTCAAGAACATGTGTTACTAAAGTTTCGACAAGTTATCGACACTGATATATTCCGATTCCAGGGATTTCATTTTCCATTTATCCATTTTATTAAAACATATTTTTTTTGCATATCAATTTAGAACCAAGATTTAGTTCAGCATGAGCATGAAGTTTCTGGGTCTGATCCTGGCTCTTCGACGAGTACTTTCAAGAGCTTGTTCAATGGCACTATACGGTGCACCGGTGTGAGCAGCGGCTCTCACCGCCCAGAATAGTTGACCCAGACCCTCGAGGGTATTGGCGGTTAGAGTCATACGCGGTTACCGCACCGTGACGACGGAGGCGGCATGCGCGTTGGCCGGGACTCCCCCGTGGGATTTGGAGGCGGAGGTGCTCGCCGAAGTTCATCGGCGGACGGCTGAGCTCTGGGCAGGTTGCGGCGGTCAGTCCCCGCCCAAAGAGGTACGCGAGTGGCTTGAGGTCGCTCGTCGAGCCAGGATGGCTTGTTCGTCATACCGGCTAGAGACTCCACGTGCCGGTTTTGCCGCCGTGGAGTTGCTCCAGCCGGTCATCGGGACCCTTTCCTTCTGACTGACGCAGTTCCTTTCTGGGCATGGCTGCTTCGGGAAGTACCTGCACTCGGTCAGTAGGTGGGAATTAAGTTCCGCCTGTCACCGCTGCGATTGCAGTGAGGACTCGGCGCAGCACACGCTGGCAATTTTCCCGGCTTGGGTGTCTCAGTGTCGGGTTCTCATTGCAGTCATTGGAGAGGATTTCTCGCTACCGGCCATGGAGCGTATGACGCGTATGACAGTTGTTTTACCGCGGTCGCATCCTTCTGCGAAGATGTCGCCTTGCAGAAAGAGGCGGCGGAGAGGGCCCAGGAGTGTGATCTCCACTTGGACCCAATTCGCCGCCAACGAACCGGGTGGCGGAGGTGCGCATACCAGCTTGAGTGTGACCACAGGTGGACGGGACGGGTTTTCCTCTTCACCAGTCATAACGGCCAGCCGCGAGCTGGCGACGTCCGCGTAGACCACCCCGCAAACCCCGGTGGGGTGATGGCCCGAGGGGGTTTCCACACATTAAAAAAAAGACGTAAACTTTATTAACAAGCACTTGAAAAAAAAAGGCGAAAAAAACGCTCTACAGGCATTACAATAATAATGGAAATACTGTTTCCCAACTGCATTTTTTTTTAAATATCGTCAGAAAAAAATCTATTCACTTACCTTAAATATTTAAATTATTAGTAATGAACTTTGGGACGGTAGTTGATTGCTCTGTCGTTGTCTGTCTTCGACAGACAGGGAGCTTGCTTCAGTTATATGTATTGCGAGAGTCTATAAATCCCCGGTGTAGATGATGAAACAATAAACATCAATCGTTACTACTTGTTGATGTATGTTATATCGATCAAGATTTCTGGCAAAGCCTCCTTTATTCACAAAAGTGACATGAACGTACAAGCTCTGACGGTTTGAATTAATTGATTAGGGTATTTTTGGTGTGCATTTTAAGTTCATGCTACGATTTCAATGTCATTTAACTAAACATTTTAAATTAAAGAATTACAGTTAAAAAAAATCTACTGCCGTCTTCAATACACCGAGATATGAAAAAAGTTTGAGATGTGCTATTTAAATCTCAAACCAAAACGCAACACTAAACAACAGCAAGACCTAAACTAAAATGAGTATGTTTGATTTGAAATATATTAGTATTGAGTAAATTCTAGTGTGTATTTTATTCTTAGTGGAAATTATATCGTTTTAAATTACTAAATTACCTTACCCTTACCTTTATAGTTTCTTGACTTGTTTAAAAATAAAAGCTTTGTACTTCAACGGGTTGAATTATCTGTTAAATTACTCATATTTTTTGATGATAATGTTAATTCAACTTGATTGATTGATAACTCAAGAGATAATATTTACAACCTACGAAGATGAACCTGTAGGTGGCCAGTTATTATATAATATACTAACTTGCAATGATATATTTCATCGGTCTTAATAAAAGTAATCGAACTAAATGAACTGAATTAGATGAAAAGTAATAAATTAGAAGTTGATGACTCCCTCGGGAGCCAGTTCCGATGTGGTCAATTTATAGCTAACGCTAATTGTTGGTGATTTATATCAACATTTTTCCTACAAGTCTACGTTATGTAATCTTAATAATAATTTGTTATTTATTACATGGCATCTGTACTAATTTTTAAATAGGATTGGTAATTAATTTATTAGAAAATAAAATAAAATGGTATTCTTCGATTTATAAGCTGTTAATAGAGGTTCGGGTCATTACTCACTTGTTACATAAATGAAATTATACTGCAGAGCAAAGACTGCTTCTAAATAGGAGCCAATTTTGACCCTACATTGCACTGGGTGAAATAACGTCAGCCGGAATGTAATTCTTAATATTGTTGAATGTTGACCTACCTATAGCTAGCATACCTAGAAAAGGTATTGGTGTTTTGTAGATTATAATATATATTTACCTATCATTTAATAAAAGCTGGAAAACTACGGCTGAATTTTGCTCTGGTATTTTACTGTTGAAATATTTAAATGAAAATGTCTTCGAATTAATGTAATATTGGCGATTTCTGTATCAAATAGAATATAATGTTTTTAGGCTTTTAAATCGTTTAGACATGAAAAATACTCAATGTTTATATATCATTTAGAAGTACAGAAAGCTAACATTAATAAACAATCTCTGGTACAAACTTAAAAGTTATGTAAAAACAGCTACATGAAACGAAAATATTTTGACATCGTTTGTTGCGAAATGCTGTCAAACATTTCTCTATGTTCATGTATCTTAAGTTCTTTCTTAATTTATAGCTATCATTTCCTAATTTTTGTTTTCTAAGGACAATTTATCAACTGACCGCGCCGTTTGATTGCACACTCGTCAGACAATTTAAATCTCCTCTTGGAAACTGTTTGTACCATCGATACATTGAGCAAAGAGATAATTATTTCTTATAAGGTAGAAATTTTAATTCACTGTAACAATTATCAGCACTCAAACCTCTCTTAAATTTACAGAACGTAATTTCTTGACGCACATACTGTGAGATTACGAGTAATTAATATTTAAAAAAACAAATAAATATTGCCAGTATTGCCAGTATTGGGGCCAGAGAGATTGGCCATCATTTCTGCAAGCAATGTGCCCCGCCCACTGTCACTGAAGTTTAGCAATTTTCCGGGCAATGTCAGTGACCTTGGTTCGTCTGCGGATCTCCTTTTTCCATTTTTTGATGATATTTCGAATATGTATTTTTATCTAAGATAAGTCACATCATCCAAGGGGAGCCATCTTTACCAATTCTTTCCATCTGTTCGCGAACGGTTGTCGAGGACATGGCTTAAGGTGTATCACTGTGTCGCTCAATTTCTTACGGGTCATGGTAACTTAAAGAGCAAGGTTTATTCATTTAAATTAGTCGAGTCACCATTGTGTCAATGCTCAACACCTAACTCTCACTATGAACAGTCTGCTCATCATATCCTCTGGGAATGTAGTCTTTGGTATAATGAACGTAATATAATGCTGAAAAGCTTGCAGGTGACATCTGGGGCGGTATACTATGGGGATCTTGTGTCAACTAGGGTGAATTACAACATATTTTGTAGCCGTGGTGCTTCCCTGTTTAAAAGGGTGTATGCCCATTTTACTTCATTTTGTCTCCCGATTTGCTAAGGAGGGAAGTGGATTTACTGTATTTCCAACTCCTCGAATTTTCTTCTGATTAATTTAGTTGCGGGTCCCAAGACAGTTTAATTTCTTCCTGGGACTTCCCGAGTGTCATAACTCGGTGTGTTCGTGGGTCACTGCTGTGGATCCTGGTGTACAGGAGTTACAGTGGTGGGCGTGTGGGTGGGATTAGTCCCAATTAAAAAAAAAAGTCACATGCCTGTTCGTAAAGTTATGTTGCTTGCAAACTTCCACACACCCGCCCACTTGATTAGTTGATGAAAAATACATGTTTCCAATTGTATCAGAGATAGCAGTAAATTGAAATATATTTTCTAACCAAGAGCAAGCCACTGCTTACCAAGCATAGTTGCTAAATCGTTACAATTGTTACTCCATAGAGTAACAATTGTATTTACCTCTCAGTTCAAGTTTTAATAATCAATTTAATTGAGCCAATGAACAATTTAATTAAAATTCTAAAGATAGCGTACGGCCCGAGGGATGCGGCACGACATGTACGTAGCAGTATATTCATAAGACAGATAATTTTTAAATCTCCTAACTCAAATAAACTGACTCATAAGTGATGACATAAACAAATAAAGTAAACTGTTTAATAGTTTTTTGTTTTGTCACTTTTGGAAGCTAGAAAATGTTTATCATCCTCCGAGCCTTTTCCCAATCTAGGTTGAGCTCGGCTTGCAGTCTACTGCGATACGCGTGAACTTCGATTAATTAACCGACTTCAAGAACACAAAAGAGGAGGTTCTTAATTCGACTGTATTTTTTTTTTGTGTATTTGTTACGCGTTACCTAAGTCAATTGTAGACCGATCTTTAAATATGAATTAATAAATATATTAAATTATATTTAATTCTTAATTCTTGATTGTGTTGATATAAAGCTGACATAGACCAGTATTACTTATTGTGTATCGGGCTTGTCACAGACCTCGAACAGACTAGAAGGTATCTATTGTTATATTGATACCTGTTATATACCTGTTATATTGAGAGTCGCACTTATTTTCGCTTTTTCAGTTAGATTTGTAATTATTTTTTAATTTTAGTGCTCTTTGTTAGTATTGTTTGAAGTCGGTCCACGTTTTTTAAAAAGGGTTTATTAAGTAGTGTCTGCCATCAAACCGACAGAACCCAAGTATGAAGAATCTAGATAATATTCGCTGGACTATATTAAACAACTTGTATATGATTTTCAGTTGTAACTTAATAAAATACGGTTAAAATAAAAAAAAATCTTTACCAACAAGTATCAACAAGACAAAATTAGAACTGTTGATACGGTGCGATTTTAAAGCCGATTTTTTTAAGGACCCTCAATTTCACAAGTAGCAATGACTTAGGCTGAAAAACTTAAAGAAGAAATTTTGGGTTATAGTAAATTGAGAACATGCTGTACAAAAAATCTTTTGCTCTTTTTTATTACCCTTTCAGAATTGTATGAGACACCTTTCAACAAAGCCTTGTCACACTTACATGTCTAAGAAACACAAACACCTACACTACCTGAAAGAACTTGGAACGTGGAAACATTTTTTTTTGATAAATTAATATTTGTGTATTAATTTCTTTTTGTGTTTTCTTCTTCACCTTATATATACCTGCGTCGGGCACCATCTACTGTTACTGAATTCTTTGGGTTATATTAGATTAGAACTGCAGCGGTCTATTGTTGGTGAATCATTTGGGTAAAGTTAAGTTAGAACTGTGATCAGCAAAAGAAAATGTTTTTATTCGAAAGAAAATGGAAAGAATTCCATTTTTTGTTTCGAATTATCATTACGTCGGCTTTTGTTATTCGAGATATTCATACTCGGTATTTTGAGCATAGTAATGATAAACTTAAGGAAAATTGAAATTTTTGAATTATAAAATATATATAAAATAGGACCATTCGGAATTATGAAAATCGGTATTACAAAATTCGTATTTGTGACTTACGGAATAAAGTTTTTCGTATTTCTGTAGTGTACCCTCTGAATATACATTTTTTTTTTTGACTGACTGTTTCCATATTGTCCAAGTTACTGAAAGTACCTGCTACTTGAATAAAAATATGCGATTATTAAAATGTCGGCTGTACAAATGAGCAACGTGGCGCTCGAGTTATGCAGGTATTTACGGTACGGGTTATTGGAAATCTGACGAGGGCGATGTCTCTCTTTATACTCAGACACTTCATTGCTTCATATTGAGCATAAGTCATGGAAATTATGGAAACAATTTTTTTGAAAGAAAATTAATAATCTCTATTGCGTGGAGGACTTTACAGGGAGAGATTTTCAATAGCACTATATTAGTGTTTGTGTACTATTATCATTTGCAATCACCAAAGTCTATACATGAAGTTTAAAGGATCGCTTCTGAGTTAATGTTGGTATCGTAGTTAGAAATGTCACTAAAATATACATTTCAACTCGAATTCGAATCCGACTCCTAAATAATATATTTCTATTCAATAGTCATTTAAAAGGATTTTTCCAATTAAATAGACCTTATGGACAAAGGACACTTATTGGTACACTCTACTACGAACTCCTTCACTCACGGGCCACCACCACCACTTAATCTGACAGAAAGTAGCAACAGAGAATAAGTAGTAGATATAATAGGGAGATATAATAGTAGATATAATATAACAATTTGAACACGTCCATTTTGGCGCGCTTTTTTTGTGACGTCAGATTACACTTTCAGACGAATTCGATGTCAACAACGAAGTGAAGTTCACAAAGTTTCTGAAAGTTAAAAAAGTGAGTCATAAAAATTAACTTATTACCATTTAAAGCCAATAAAAACATATTATAAATATTGTGCCGTTCCTTTGTGCCCAAATAATGCACCTGACAAAGTATATTCAGTCATTGCGTTGAGTCTTTCTACACGGGAATTTAATAATTTAACACTGAAAACGTATTAGTTATTGACTTAAAATGAAACAAATAATCACTAGAAACCAAATATTACAAATACACACAACTTGTTGACACTCTTGACAGTGTAGGTTGACATCACGTTTTATTCAACCAATATCGTTGCGTTTTAGAAATTTGCGAGGGAATCTTAAAAAAAACAATTTTTGATGATTAAATTTCACTATTAAATTATAATAAATTTTAAAAATAATTGTATGGGTATCTTTTTTTAGCAATAAAAATTACAAATAAAAATATTTTGTCCATTTTGGTGTCACGTGCATATTCCCTATTTGAACACGTCCATTTTGGCGCGCTTTTTTTGTGACGTCAGATTACACTTTCAGACGAATTCGATGTCAACAACGGAGTGAAGTTCACAAAGTTTCTGAAAGTTAAAAAAGTGAGTGATAAAAATTAACTTATTACCATGGAAAGCCAATAAAAACATATTATAAATATTGTGCCGTTCCTTTGTGCCCAAATAATGCACCTGACAAAGTATATTCAGTCATTGTGTTGAGTCTTTCTACACGGGAATTTAATAATTTGACACTGAAAACGTATTAGTTATTAACTTAAAATGAAACAAATAATCACCAGAAACCAAATATTACAAATACACACAACTTGTTGACACTCTTGACAGTGTAGGTTGACGTCACGTTTTATTCAACCAATAGCGTTGCGTTTTAGAAATTTGCGAGGGCATCTTAAAAAAGCCAATTTTTGATGATTAAATTAATTAAAGCTCTCAAAAGAAAAAATATAACCCGATTTTGAAACATTCTTCATTGGTGCTCCGCTCCTATTGGTCTTAGCGTGATCAACCTAACTCTGCAAGATTTTTTCAAATCTCACTAGTAGTTCCTGACATAGCGCGTTCAAGAAAACAAACAAACAAAAAAAAAAAACTCTTCAGATTTATGATATTAATATAGATATAAAAATGTTAAGTTGATTTGGGAAATTTTGACCCGATATTAAAACCGTTTTGAACTGTTTTTGACCGACTGTTTTTATCTCGTTTTCGAGTCAGATTTGTTCCTCATTTCCCATCACCACAATGTGCCACAGCGAAGCGTGGCGGAATATAGGTAGTCCTACATAAAAAGTCTAACAGTAGGAACTTAAGTGGCCCGGTTTATAGGGGTAAGGTAGAGAAAACAAGGAATTTCAATTCGTTTTATTAAGTCTAATTAAATTCAAAACTGAAATGGTTACCAATATCTATAACTACTACAATATTGTGTGATTCGTAAATTAGTAGGTTAAAAAAGGAAGTTCAAACTTCATCATCATCATCAACAGCCTTTAGTAGTCCACTGCTGGACCTGCTCCACCTCTCCTTAGAATAGAGTTAGTAGGTTAAAAAAGGAAGTTCAAACTTCATCATCATCATCAACAGCCTTTAGTAGTCCACTGCTGGACCTGCTCCACCTCTCCTTAGAATGGAGGTTTTGGCCTATTATACCACGCTGGCCAGACGGGTTGGTATAGGGTTTGTTTCAAGTTTTCCTTCTCTTTGCAGTGCTGTAATCCTGCGTAGTTTGCTCCCTTAGTCGGCTCCTACAACACCCACGGTATGAATAGGGGTGGTGACACTCCGTATTTTTAATGCGTCACCACACGGACACGGTTCAAACTTATACTTGTAAATTACCTGTATAAATTGGTCTATCGTCACAGACATAGTTACTCGTTGTATCGCTTAGCGTCAATATGAATCATCGACTATCGAATAAAAAAAGTATGAGCTGCTAATAATATGGACTATGAATTGGATTAAGCGAAACAGCGTCATTATGGCCCTTGGTGAGTGAGTGCAAGTGTCACGCGCACGCGTAGAGAGTAAAGATAAACCATGATCTCGACGTCGCGTGGCGGCGCGTGCGGTCATTTCCCACCGCGCTGTAGATATGTCAATATATAGACATGCAGAGGTTTCCTTAATAGATTTACTTCTTTAGTGAGAATTTAACCACAATTTTTGGATATTTCGTGATTTTGACTAACATTACACTAACAAAAAACTTGAACATTGAAACGTCTGATGTGAAATTATTGGTTTTTAATACAAAGAATGTTGATGAAATCTAGGTTTTTCTGAAATGTCTGCATAAGGAACAACATTTTTAAAATTAGATGTAAATTTATAATAATTATGTCATTTAGAAATGTACACCTTCAAGGAAAAAAACATCATAAAAAATCAAAATCATTCTTTTTAACAAAAACAAACTATATGTCAACTAATCTGTTGTTTTCGGTATAAATTCATACACTGAAGTTAATGTGGAGGCCATTGAAAGCAATGAGTAGCTTTATCATACACAAGTTGAGAGTTTTTATACAAATGTTTACTACTAATCGCTTTAATCGAAGTCGCTTTCTTTTAAAATAATAATTATGCTACCGAAGACATTGACGATACTGCCGAAAATGACATAAGTACATGAGATTACTTACTTACCCACATTTATGCAGAATGCGAAATGGTATCTCCTGATCACTGTGACATTGAATTTGAACACAATTTTAATTAGCAGACCAGATTTTTATATTAAATACGAATGTAGTACTTCGTATAGATTCTGGTTGTTCTACGATTTTGTAGCTCTATAATCGTAAGTGGTGTGGCCGCGAATGTCGGAACGCGATCATTTGGCACGCGTCGCGTTATCTCCCATCTGTGGGTACAGTTCACAGCCTCGCAGAGGCGCAATCAGGCCGCACACAGCCGCAAACCGACGCAAATCCCGTATAATGTGTATCATGTCGGCATCGACCAGCTTTTCAAAACCACTATTACGTATGCTGCGCTAAATATATTATCCTCTAACTGCTGCTGATTTCTTATATAACAAATTTACAATAAAGGACGGAGGTATTTAAAGTTGGTTTAACTTAGAATTGAGTTTATAATATATATTTGCAAACTATTTATTCTAAATCTCTGCAGCCACTTCTCCAAATGATTAGCTTAGGCTGATAAACGTACAAACGACAGGTAGCAGGTGGTGAAGGGAACAAAGAAGTCCCGAAAGAGGAGTAAGAAGGCTGCCATGAAAGTAGCCTCTTCACCGTGATTGCCATCGGTTGCAGAGGCCACCAAGAGGAAGCCGCGGTAACTGCGAACTCCTAAGACTGTGGTGTGGTGTGGTGTGGTGGTGGTCACATTGTTTCACTTCTTTGGAGCGCCATTAACCGCGCCAAAAAAGTGAAAAGAAAAGGGCTGCTGGAAGGTCTCGATCGTGAGAGTCTCGTCGCCCTTACGTGCACCTCTGCGCATAGGGCACTCTTTCTGCAGGAAGCTGGGCTGGAAACTCTACAGCCCAGCTTCCTGCAGGAAGCCTATTCCCGCAACGGGCGGAACACACAGTCCCGTCGAGGGCTTCTTGGCCAGAGACGACGGGGACAACGTAGATGATGTTCCACCACTTTGGGATTTGGAGGTAAGGGCGGCTGCTCTACGAATCGGTTCCATGAAGACCGCCCCTGGGCTAGACGGGATACGGGCCCGAGTGCTGCTCTAGCCCTCCACCACATGGCAGACCGCCTCTGGTGTTCAACACTAGCTTGGCGTCAGGACGTTTCCCTGAGTGCTGGAAGAGCGGGAAGTTGGTCCCATTGAGAAAGCCGAAACGGCCTACCGATTCGGTCGCAGCCTACAGGCCTATCGTATTGCTGGATGAGGCGGGTAAATTGTTTCAGAGAATTCTGTTTGCCCGCGTCGTCCGGCACCTCCGCGAGGTGGGCCCCGATCTGTCGGACGCCAAATTTGGATTTCGAGCGGGGCGTTCGACGGTCGACGCTGTGGTGCACCTCAGGACCGTGATTGAAGAGGCGGTGAGCCGTGGCGGTGTACTGTTGGCGGTGTCGTTGGACATTGCCAACGCATTCAATAGTCTGCCATTCAGCTGCATCAGGGAAGCGCTCCACTACCATGGGGTGCCAGAGTACCTGAGGCGGCTGGTGGCAGACTACTTAGAGGAGCGTACCTCGTTGGCGAACCGCCTCTCCAGCCGCTGGATATTGGTACATACCGTAGTTTTAGTCTTGTCTCCCATCTGAATACTGCGGTAAACTAATTTTCCCCTCGCATCCAAACCTCCGTCCCCAGAATTTTTTCTTATATTTATAAGCGATAACATTCCCAAGGACGTTAATACTATAATATATAGTTAATAGTCTGTACTATGAGTATGATGCAAAGTGAGTGCGACAGAGCTACGGCGTACCTAGTAGGCGACGCGCAGCAGCATCACAGGGCTTCACGAATAAGTGGACAAGGGCTGTTGCAAGTAAGCCCGAGAGACGAAGGAGTCTGAAAGTAGCGCCACTGGATGAAAAGTTAAGAAGTATTAGATTATCTTGGTATGGACATGTCATGCGGAGGAATGAGGATAATGTGGCGAAGAAAGTGTTAGGTATGGTTGAAGGGTACAAGAGAAGAGGAAGAACAAAGAAAAGGTGGATGGACTGTGTGAGTGAGGAAATGGCTAGAAAGGGAGTAAACAGTGAAATGACAAATGATAGAGTAGAATGGAAGAATCATACTTACTGCTCCGACCCCAAATAAATTTGGGATAAGGGTAGGCAGATGATGATGATGTATCATCATCAAATTTTCACCCCCAAGTTGCACTGCAAAGCATTTTACCTTCTGTAAATACATTTTTCATGTGTTCATGGTTTTCTTTGTCAATATTCACATAAAACACTTGTTGGAACGAGCTCTTTCGTTTGAGCTTTTGCTAACTTAATTGGTTGATTTAGACTAGTTTTTTAAACCCTTTAGATAAAGAATAAGGTATATTATAATAGATTTATAATAGTCTATAATTTAAAATAGTAGATTTTGCTTAATCTGTTCCACCAATCGGACGTGGCCTGGTGCTATCGACCCCTAATCTTTATTCTGGTGTTAATGTATTGAGGCTTACACACCATTAAGTTTAGTTTCGAATGGCGGCCGCAAAATAAATAAAGATTATGATAACTACCGATTTATTATCGTGAGAAATGTTGAAATAAAAGCTCTTTTGGGCTCTACTGTGTATTGTATTTATTTACATCTTAATTACATGTTTGAATTTAATATAAAGGCCCGTAAAGTAAGATATATGCAGCATATACGTGTAATTACTAAACAAAAACGCAAGTAAATACCGAGGGTTGTTGAATATGTTTTTGTTTTAAGTATCAATGTTGGTTGTGTGTGTCTAAGGTCGATTGTTTGTGGTGGCTTTTTACATAACTACAAACAATCTTGTTGTCAACCCGGCTTAAGAGAATTACCATCATTAGCTTAGCTTACAGGAGTGTTGCCAATTCTGTAGCCTGAAAATACTTCAATAGTCAACTGCTCTAGATTTTGTATACTTTACTTACAGCCAAATTTAAACAAGTTTACTTAAAAATCCTCTTATAATCATCATAGTTATAGCGTATTTTGAATATTTTTTTATCCTCGTAACAAAAATTTGTTTAAAATCAGTTATGATTTGACCTTCTGGTTAAGCTATTACTTACGCTCCACAAATCTGACTTTAGGAGAAATTTCCTTTTCATTCCATAGCCTTTTCTTTTCAACTGCCTTTTCCGTTCTGTTAGCTCTCAATTTTTCTAGCTTTAATTATTTTAGTTCTTTAAGTGCCGGGATATAAACTTAATAAATCGAGCTTGTTGACGGATACATGCACAAATAAGTATGAATGTACGAGACTTTGGCTCATAATGTGATTGGCTGATGCCATGTAAAGAAGAATTCTTTTTTATGCTTAACGCTGACCCCATTTATAATCGACACCCAGTGACTATTAAATTTACACCGAATGAAATGCACGTTCTGTCCATTGTACGGGCACGTATTCATTCATTCAAAAACTTTCTTAACGTGCATAGATTTGTGCAGCGTGAACGCATTACTTCACAAAACTAATTGTAAAAAAATAAGCGTATATTAAAAATTCGTGGGAATAGACCAGAGTGTAATGAGTTGAATCACAAACTGTCTGTTTAATATTGTAAAAGAGGGACGTGATTATGTTGGGGCTTAATATCTGAATAGGATAGGCAAGACATAATGCACGTTTTGTTTAGGGTTGGCACTATAATATTAATGATTCTTTGTCGCAAAAATCGATAACTATGCCTTTTAAATGTCTAGTCTAAATGGTACATTAGTACACTAACTAGAAAACTATGACACCTAAAAGTACCTTTTCATTCATCAAACCTCACTTAACTGTACCCACATTTCAATCATGCTATTTGAGACTTTCATTCGTAGGTAGTTTTGTAATCTTTTCTTGTAAGAGTTTTACAAATTAGATAAAATTCAATTTCTACGTAATAAAATGAAAATGACTTGACTTAAAATAATAGGAAAAATAAATTTCACAATTTATAGGAAACATGTAAACACTTACACGTAAGTGATTTTGATTATCATTTTAAAATAAAATAAAAAAGTGTCATCCCTATTAATTTGCGGTATCGACTGGCTAGTATCGAATAGAATGCGACTACCGTAACAGTAGGGACGCACACCAGCTATTGAAACACTTATCGTTTAACTGTTTCTAAAGTTGTCACACGAATCTCAACTTTATTTCATACTGATACGAATGATAATGATAATGAGTGCTAAACGGATGAGAGATTACTTATTCTTGTGGTATAGTTAGCAAGGGAGAGACGTGTGTATGACGTTATAAAATAAAATTGAAGCCGCAAGGGCACTCGACACGGATTTAATTAAATGATAAGTGCAATCTAAGATTAATGTCCTTCTGTACTAAAGAGATCATGTCTAAAATTCTTAATATTCTCTGATGAATAGGAATCTAGGTCAAATAATTATAATTAGATTTTATTTGTACAGGATAGAATGCATTTTCAATGTCGTTTTAAGTATTAAGATTTAGAAAGTACAATGTCAGAGACGTACAAAACAATTGTGGAGATTTTAGTGGAGATTTGGATGATTAGTTACGGTTTTAATAAAAAAAAGCATATTAATGCTAGCACTGCTATCTGGTATTTCTAGAAAGACTTAAAAATGCATGTGGTCGTTGCGCCTGCAATATTCCATATAATATGCATTTTTTGGATTTTGCACATTATATAATTTCAAATTCATTTTGCTATCTAGAATTATTGGGTCAAAATTAAATAAACTTGTTCCTAGTTTGAATATTACACATTGTTAAATAAATAATTTGTTTTAAGCGGTAAAAGAAAAAAAGAATTTTCATATCTCAAATCAGGCACCTTTTTATATAGAATTCAAAGTAACCATAAGTATACCTGTTCTTGAGAATAATTGTTTGTGAAACTGTCGGCCTCCCACGGCTGCCAATCAGTCAATTTTCGCGGTCGTCATTCGGCTTGTCTTTATTATTCACCGAATACAAGCGTGACGTAAAATTGACTATGATTTAGTACTTATCCCTCGTTTGCATTTGATTAAAACCACGCGGCTCTACAAAATAAAAAAGGCCGGTGTAAAAAGTACAGTTTAAAACTCTCTTTAAAGTTCCATCTGGGGTGGTTGTGATGCAGATGAGTGACGTCACCTGTGCTCGTTACGCAAAGTTGTTTTATTTTATTTCTATCTATTGTTCCATATCCTTACTTTTACGATAAATTAGGAACCCAATGATTATTTGTGATTTTTATTAATATATTTCAAGATATTGTCTTACTCAAAAATTTAAAAAATGGTTATGTTTTAAAAAGGTTTGATTTATCGGTTCTAACACTGACAGTACAAACCAGGGGTTGATCTCCAAAACAAATATGATCGACTTCTGTACAACTGCATTTAATATATCTTGAATCTTCGTAAATATTGTCATGTTTCTTCCTTTCATCTTAAATTAAATAGGCTCCTAATTCGTCAACGCCGTCACCTGCGCGCCTTTACGATTTTAATACTATTCTTAACTCACGTTTCGTCTATAGACTTGACATCCTCTTTCACGTGTTGCAATCACATCCGCCTTACCAGTAATTTTCTTTTGTTATCCTCCCATTCTTCTGCTTATATTAATTCTTCCTTCCTTGTTCAATCTGTCCTTCTGTGGAACGCTCTTCTCCAGGAAATTTGAATAGCACCTAGTCTTCATTCGTTCAAAGCGAAGGTACACGCTCTCGAAATAAATGAATAAAATATGCTGAAGAGTATCGAATTCGCAAGTTTGAATGCAAAAACTAGTATTTCTACGAACTTTATTTAATATTTCCAGTAGATTTACTCGAATGTGCGGCTATTCGACAGGGAGTTAAACTAATACGTGGGCCGAAGCCGGTGTATTTGTCAACGCGGGCCAACGCAATCTTAAAATCAATTTTCATTTATTCGCGGCTTAGCTTCACTAGCTTGGTGTGCGCCTTATGATTTACACAGACCTTAAAGTGGAATAGAGGAGGCGCATTTTATTATATACAAATGTAGTAAAATACACTAAAAATACGAAGTAATAATTTTATTTTGTTAGTATTTTTTTTAGCTTGTATTACGTTTGTGGTATCAGGGACAAACTAGCATCAGGTGATGGTATGTGACTGTCGCCGCCCGTGGCCACAATATGTACCGCACGAGACACAGCCACGTCGCCCTTTATGTGCCCCCTCACCACGCAATGGGGGGAGGGCGAAGACAGGGGTAGTACCGATCAGGTAAAATTCTATTCTCTGTTCAAAAAATCTCAAAAGATATATTTTATACATGTTAGATAGAAGCGGATCTTTAACCTCGACCTCGGAAAAATAAGCAAACAACTCCACGCCTAATCCATTAGATAAAATGTGTATGTAATATCATGGCTAAGACCATCTGAAGCTGCCCCTTACCCACGACAAGAATAATGCTGTTCGTTTGCCTATCGTGGAGTAAAAGTCAACTCTTGCCTCTTCAAATATTCCCTACAATCCCTGCAGTAGCCTACAAGAGAACTTGAGTTGGGTTTTACTTGCCATCACGTGTTCTTTGGGTTTCTTATGTTTTTTTTTGGTTTATTAACAGATACACTTATTGTATTTACAGATTTTTAGAAATTGCTTTTTTTTTAGTAAACGTATTAAGATTCTAGTTTAACTTCTCTACAATATTTTTGGGTCTATATAAACGTATGGCCACTACTTTGGAGTATAGACGGTCGGCGTGGGCCGGCAAAATCTTTACAAATGTGGGCCGTTATCGTGCAGGCCGATTGACCGGCGCGCCTTTTACCCGCACATTTCTCACTCTGAAAAATAACGGATTTATTTAATTTTATGGCCCCGCCGCGTGCTGAATGGACGATTGGGCAGCAGTGACGCGCTCTCCCCTGGACCGACTTCATTTGTACTTTTTCCATGTCTTCTGTTTTTGTGTTTACTTACGGAGTGTGGTTTTGATTAAATTTGTTTCGTTCATTACGTTTTGATGTTGTTTGCAGTTAAGAAATTGATTGTGAATCGTGCGAGTATTATTATATGTTTGTATAATAATACTCGCTTGAATTTATTTGAATTAGCTATTAATACTTATAAACATTAAAATTTAAAATGTAGTATGTTGCCCTATAGATTACGTCACTGAGTATACAGTAAAATCCCTTACTTCAGGTACGGGATTTTACTGTATCTCTAATCTATCTATTTATGCATACATTATTCGTACAATATCATACATTTTCAGAGGCATATGCATTTAGGCAATTATAAAATAATTTACATTTAAGTAAATGTTTATCCATCAGAAGTTTCGAGATGATCATAATGTTAACTACCTATTGATAAGGATACCCGTAGAATATTATCAAGCTTATACCAAGGCTACACCAGTGGAAGACCTATCCTCATATCTCCGGAATCGCGCTTTAGTTTTACGACGTGAGTTGTGTATCAACTAATTTGTGGATTAGCGTAAGTATAATGCCCCCATCCAACCACTGTTTACATTTCCCATAGCGTTCGTGACTCACCGTGGGGCATGAGACTGATCTTATTATTTAAATTCCCGGACATAATTTTTAGATTTGTCATGTTGGTACCAAAGATTCGATACGCAAGAATTTTAGGGATGCGTTAAAACATTTCATTGCTATTGTATCAATTGGTGCCAAAATATGTCCGTGACGCCCCGTTTTAAAAGATTTGCTGCCACAGTTTCTTAATATGTAATGTAATGTAATAATGGTAAAGGTAGATTGTGCGATGTAATATACGAGTATATAGCTATAAACTTAGATAGGTAACTTATAAGTCTAGATGGAGTGTCGCAAAATATTCAAAAGGTGCTACTGGAGAAGGAAGAAAGGAAGGAAGAAAGACTGATTTAGAGACAGCAAGAAAAATAACATGGTAAAAAAAACTGTGTTTCAATTTTTTGTGTTTACAGTTATGTGAAAGTTTAAGGCGTCACAGTCATTAAATACCTTAAGCTTAGTTAATGACACTGCAAATAACATTACAGGTGTTCGAAGTATAGTTTGGTTGGCAATCTTAACCCGAGATAACTCTAGTGAATATTGTGCTCCGTCTTTGATCTTCACGATGTCGAATGACTATTAACGACTGTATTTTTTTCTGCAAAAATACGAAGCTGGCAGTATATTGGCTCGGGTAGATGAGAAGATTTTACGCGGTTACCGTGCGTTATACACGAGGATTTGTTAATGGCGATATAGTTTCTATTTTTTTATGCTGAATATTTGAATTCACAATAGTTGAAGCACTAGCTAACTGCCAACGCCTAATTTCCGCACGGACGGCAATTCGCTCACGCCACACTTCGGCCATCAAGACTGCATTGATTTTTGCTAAAATAATTTTGCCAAAATAAAAAATCACCTGTAACACTGTGGTTTGTAGATAATATATATCTGCATAAGCGGTCGTCGCCGCGCACTAAATGTTTTTGGTTGTAATAAACATATTCCTTTCAAAAAACGAGACTTTGATGTCAGTTTGGATATCAACTAAACCAGACAGTATCCACTACTGTTTTCTTCTGACAACGGTTTCTAAAATCGTTCTATTCCAGGGGTTAAATGTGGGCTGTGGGCCACTAAGCAAAGTTTAAAAATATATAGAGTAAATATTACTAACATTATTTGCTTCATTCCGCAGGCTTTTGACAATTACAGTTTCACGGCAATTGCACTTGTAAAAGACAACCAATATTTTTTTTATGTCTGTCGCAAGTTCTAACAAAAATTGATATTTATTTTACACTTAACTGCACCGTTTTATCAACTTAAGGTTATCTGTGGCCATAGTGACCTCATTTTTTAATTGTCTGACGGTTTTTTGTTTTACTTCTACGTCGTTAGTTTACAATCGAGATCACGACGACTTATTGGTTTCGTTCTATATTATCTTACACAATAGGTAAAGTAATTTCAAATGATTAGGTTTTGAGTTTCATAAAAGTGTAGCTTTTTAGAGACCTTGATGCTATTCAATTGAATTCCTTTATTACAAAAATAAACTCGAAACTTCTAACAGTAACAAATATATTAACACTCTTAAACGGCAAAAGAGTAATGGCAATTTTCTGGTCTCCTATTAGCGTGGACTTAAAAACACCGCGTAAAATTTAACATTCAATCAAAGATACATGTACGGTTGGAGTGTTGATTTGTTTCGCGGTATTTTTGATTGGATGCAATTACTTTCTTAACACGTTAACTGCCATGTCGGACTGTGTCTTCGAAATTTTTTGTTGGACTTAGGTAGTCCAAGATACTCGTACCCTCAGAGTTTTAGTGCTTTTGTTGATTTAGAGTAACCAATGTTTATAGAATATAATGAATAGGACATCAACTTAACTTTAAAAAGTCTTTCGATATTAACTGCATAAAGCCAGATCATAGCGCTATTTTTTGTCGATTAGAGCTTTAGCTTGGACTAGACTTTTCGGTTAAATATTATTGCACCATGTTTAAGTATCACAGTGAAGTTAAATAGCCGCTAAAATTCCTTAAGAATCGGGTCATCAAATACAATTAGTACCTATTTCCAAAATGCAACTGCAACAGATTAGCACGTTCTGTCAAAAATAAATTTAAATATTAAAATAGAATTATATTTTATTTTAATATTACGTCGTCGTCGTCGTCTACGTCCAGCAGTGGACTGTTATAGGCTGTTGATGATGATGATGATGATATTTTATTTTCTATCATTGATGGTTCTATGAATAAGAAAGTCAATTAAGGCTTACAACTATCCTACTAAATACTTTGTATGGGAGAGCCTTTTAATGAATATACACCCCTTCATTGGGTGTATCTACCTACAAGTATTTATTCGTTGGAAGGTTGTTTGGAAACAACTTAGTAAACAAAGTTGAAATAGTAGAGAGAGGCGCCGGTTTAGGCCGTTTAACTTAGCGATACTTATTGTATTATCATACTAATGGACTACGAGAAAGTTCCTGTCTGTTTGTATAGATTTGTTTGTATGAAAGCAGGGTGCATAAGTTGTCAACGATAATTAAAAGGATAATAATATTTTCATTTAAAAGTTGGTTATTAGGCATTCTGTCTATTTATTAAGTTGATGAGTAAGCAATTAATATGTACCTATAAGTCTTAGGTCTCCTTCAGTTACCGTCACTTATACAGTGCAGTTGTCATTTAATAAATATAGTTAATAAAATATGTAAATTGATTAAAGTAGATAGAGTAAACTGATAGGCCATGAAAGTAATAAAAAGCTTCTAATTCCTGCAGTCACGGACAATCAGCGACTGCGTCACGTGATACGGAATCAGTTCGCGTGAGAGACTTGAGCTGTCATTAGCGCACTTTGTAAACTGGCAAAAGGTGCTACCATTTAATTTATTCAAATTCCAGTTTCGTTGTTTCCTTAGCGAAGAGCCGCTAAGCGCCGCATAATGGATGTGAGCTTCTTTCGAACTGCTAAGCTTTCGATGTTTTTGGAGACGTAAAGCTTTTTGTCTCTGTCTTAAACTCTTAAGACGAATTATGGAGTTTGAGAAGCTCCAGATGGTGATTTTTTGTATTGTAACTTAACAGCGATATATGTTTGTACATGTTGTATTTTATTTTCGAATATATATGGTATTTTCGTA
This sequence comes from Arctia plantaginis, assembly GCA_902825455.1. Classification (NCBI taxonomy): domain Eukaryota; kingdom Metazoa; phylum Arthropoda; class Insecta; order Lepidoptera; family Erebidae; genus Arctia; species Arctia plantaginis. Next base: position 8,168,334 of record CADEBD010000300.1, read on the forward strand.
TAAATATATTCAGTTGCCAAATATTACTACAAACGTGTCCTACGTTTCAAGATAAACTAATGTATTAATAAGAATGTTTCTATATTTACAAAAAATACATTAACGCTATTTTACAAATCCTACAATCTAGAAACATACTTTTAAAAATATACAAACGTTTGCGGTCCCCTAAGGTCCCATAATTAGGCCAGCAAAGGACTTGCGACTCAGTCAGGTCCGATATTGGATGTAATGCAGACCCATCAGTTTCAAACTTATACTTTTCTATGCTATACAAATTTATTTAATCATCCTGCAGACAAATCAATAACTAGCGAAATGTACAATTATGTATTTAAAGATCCATAAACTAATCCACTCTTTAAATGCGCGACATGTGATGATTGACGATGATTCTTTCAGTTTTCGTTTAGAGTCTCTCATTAAAATGTACTTAGTAAATTAAAGTTACTCACTGCTTTATTAAGCAAGACTCATTACCGCCTATATAATAATTCAAACCAACGGCCATCGCCGTTTTACGAAGCCAAGAAGAGATGACCTCATATAGAATCTTGCCTCTTGTGACAATAGATTAAATTGTATATTAATTTGCAGTTTAGCCACAAGACTAATCGTCGATCGAACAGAAGGAGCCGAAGTCATGATCAGTTTCCATCACAATAGTTTCCAACAATAGCCGAAAGCCGTTCACAAAACGCCACAATAGTAGCCCCGTTTACCCCAACAACAGTTCAACGGTAGCTCAATGGTCAGCCCTCGATCCTTTTGTCGAAAAACTCCGAGGAAACAACCTGATAAGAGTGATTAATTGGTTTAAGTCGATTTCAATGAAAGCCGCCAACACGGACGTTTTTTGTGCACCGGATAAGCTTCAGCTTTAAGGTTATAATTCTATTTGGAAAGAAATATTACTCAGTTTCAGTCGTAGATTTCTCTTCAATCGTAATAGATCTAGGTGTAGATTGGTGATTCGGTTCTTAATTCTATTTGTGAATAAAATGCGGGAAATACCAAAGAAGGCAGTAGGCAAATAAAAGGTACATTAAAAATATTACTAATCAATAATAACTATTTTTCAAGCAATGGGATTTATAATTACGTTATCAAGTATCTAATGTAACTATTACAAAGGAAACCAACAGACATTCTTTCAACTCTTACATTAATTAATAATTATTTATTTATGTCTTTCCGCCTTCCTCTTATTTGATATAAGACTTTTATAAAAATGGAGCAAACTACGCAGGACAACAGCACTGCAAAGAGAAGGATAACTTGAGACAAACCATATACAGATCCGAGTGGCCAGCGTAGTATAGTAGGCCTATGTACATCAGTGTACAGTTAAAGGCTGTTTATGTATTGCAATAATATATGGCGCTTATTTACTGCAAAACAATTGAAATCGCTTGCATCGTCATTGGTAAAACGATGAATATACACAGAAACCGTTTCTTTCTGAAGTCGGAAAATAAGTTATTGCTCTCTGAACTATGTGAACTCTCTAGACATCTGTAAATTAACTCATTACGCTGTTTAAAATTGTATAAAATCAATAAAATTTATATGCATCATGAATCATATAATTTAATTACATTATCTCTGTTTTAATGCAATATCCTAACAAAAGTTAAGGTGTTCCTAGTCAAATTTAATAAAGCATACAATAAAATAAAACAGGTTTCATTTGTCTAGTATCACTAAATAGAAATTATCTGCTATTCATCAAAACTTGTACAAGATAGGGGCGTCTAAGTTGTGTCGAAACTCAGTCATTGAAATTGAGCTCTATGAAAAGGCATTATAAAAGTGGAACCGTCAATATAAGATTTAACTTATTGTTGATTCATAAAGGTCGTTTTACAATAACCCTTCCTTGGTCTCACTCGCTTCCGAGTGAGCGGCTCACAAAACACCGCTGAAAATGCGTAAAAGCTTGCTTGATTTGTGAGCGAACATGTCTCGAGTTACTCGGCAATAAATTAAATGTGTATAGAAAATGAATGCGTCAATACGTTCCCCCATCCCTGTTCGGGTCGCTCGTAGTGACGTTGTTAAGATTTATCGATGACTTTTGTATCAGACAAGTTTCATATTCTTCGACTTGTTAGTTTGACGTTTACAAGATTTAATTGACGTACGTATGTAGTTCGCTGTTAAGTTCTAATGATAAATGTATTTCGTCGTCAGTTAGCGTAAATAACAAGTAAATTACGTAAGTAATTAAAATTTCTTTATAAACATTTATTTAAATGGTGAGATAAATAAAAAGTGCAGCACAAAACTAATTAAACTAATGGTTGAGAATAAAAATAGCTTTCTCAGTTTCATTTAATTTAGATTATAATTAAAATTATTTATATAAACGCTTGGTGCAGAGGTAAATTTAATTCTTAAGTATAAATCGAGAGTCAGCCATATTAATTAAAAACCGTAAAACAAGGTAATTGTCAGCGCGCATATATTTTAATGGGCAGTTATGCCTAGTACAACAACAATTAGAGTTTCTAGGGTAAATTATGGTGAAACCTTTTTTACTTGGATATATATTGTTAATTACCTAAATACAAGAAAGTCGCTCGTGTATGAAATGAGAAATGATATACTTCATCTTTATATACATTTTTTATATTAGGTATTACAATGAATATTATGACTGTTTACTTTTAAGAAAAAAGCTGTAATATGTCTGTTTTATTGTTAAGTTTGTTACTTGAATAAATGAGTCTACAGTATTTTTCAGTTATGTAAAAAAGAAAAATATCTTATTTTTTTATTAATGCCAATGGACTTGCATTTTTAATATGTGCGAGTCAGCTTATCGATAAAGTAGCTGTAGCTACCGTTTACGTCCTTCACTTTTGCGGGTCCTGCACTGAATGGAACGCAAATTGACACAGAACGCAAAAGTTCGTTTCGATTTGTTTGTACGCAATTTAAACGTATTCACCTAAGTGTTAACTTGTATTATCAATTTTAATACATTCTAAAGCCATCTTATTGATCATAACTCGTTTTTGACTGGCTAACAACGACAATATCCGTATCCTCGCAAACAGGTTTAAAAGCCTTAAAGTCTGATATAATCAGTAAATGTTAAGAAACTGCTGTAGGGGTAAAACATAAGTTGTCTAAAAATGATTAAAATAATTTCTTTAACAATGAAACATTTACATTGTATTTAATTTACATATAAATCGTAAGCACCTAATTAACATCATTGGTGATTTTTTTCATGTAATTTGTTCATATCTCAGGAGTAAAATTGAAACCTTTTACACTTCTTCTATAAATAAACCAGCTTTTGCCCGCGGCTCCGCCCACATGTATGTCGGTTATCACGGTAAAAAGTAGGTATAGCTTATTTTCTCCCTCAAGTTCAAGCAGTGCCATTCACAATCAACACTACCAGACGAGACGATAAACGCCCGAGAACCCACTCTCACGCGGCCGACGGAATTGCCCACCGGCGCGACGGGGGACGACTCGTCGGTCGTCGGTGGCGTGCTACCGACGGTCAGAGAACCCCGCGCCTTAGTATACGGTTCATTACCGTTTTAGCATCTCTAGTGGGAATTATTTGTTCGACGTTTATTCCTCTTGTCATCCAGCATATCCTCTGCCTAAATGTTATGATGAATGCACGTGACTGTCCTCAGTCAAATATTAGACAGATATATGCGATAATACAAATAAAGTACCTACGCAATATAAGGTATTACAACAGATGCGAAATTAATTAATGTTTCTTAATTGAATGTGAGATGTTTTCTTAGTACTTTAATAGCTTTCATAACAATATCATTTGGTGGATTTGAGTGACAGTTTGAATTTAAATAATTGGACCACACTGTTTGCTAACGATAGATATGGAAAAATAAAAGTTCGTAATTCACTGTATTTCCAAGTACTGAACGATAGAGCGTTATCAAAGCAAGGCAGCAATTTTCTGCTTGTATTGACGAAGTGTTAAAAATTAAGCATTCATAGGTATGCAAATGCATTGTAACAATAAAGTAATTGGCAGTACTTATCCTTGAATTTATTAAGAAATATTGACAACAAAACTAGTACCATCTTGTTGTATCGCAGCCGGTTTCATATTTCTCAGACAATCTGTATGACGCCACATATAACATTTTTCAACACACTTATGTACCCTCTTGAAAGATAATTAAAAACTATTATGATTCTCAATAATAAATCATTTTTTATTGCACCCCTTTTACGTAGGCTTAATTGATTCAATGGAGAAGTGGAATCATAAAATGATAACAGGGCCAAGTACCGGTCTCACTGAAGAATAATGCATCTATAACTTTTTTGTTATGTTACGGCTTACGGTCGTGCCTCCGTCTGTTAAAGACAAGTTAATGCTATAATTTTATATTTCTTTTTACACGTAGACTCAGTCACACGTTACCATGTCCATCAGTGTATTATTTATTACAGAGCCTGCATGGGACTTAGCTTTCTCGTATCTGGTACGAACCGGACTGGGAGATGTGCAAACTATTTATTTTGTTCAATGATTAGATCAGGTCAAACATAAACCGTGCTCTAATTGTCTGGTTTCCATTATTTATTTTGATGCATATTATTAATTTCAGTGACAAATTTTCTTAATAAATATTTTTTAAGAGTTTCTATTATCTAGCTTCTTATAATCAGTCGCAAAACGTCATACGGCTTATTTAGGAGATTCGAGTCGACGTTGGTTTTGGAAATTTGCAACACCAGTAAGTAATCAGTGGTTTCTATTTGATTACGACAAGGTATTTCATAATTATTATCCATGTAGCTGGTACTATGTAAGTTTGAGCTGTGCAGCTGGTATTATTGATAACCATGGCATGGGATAAACATCAAGTGTTTGTTAGGCAACAATCTACCATAGGATGGATTATTATGCTTGTTTACAATTTAGAGGTAGAAGTAACCGAAGAAAAAAATAAACATTTTTGTCTAATGTCTATGTATTATGAAAGGCCTTACTATGTAACAATCTAACTGTAAATTGCAAACATATTGCAAAGCGAATTTAAGAAAAAAAAACGCACATATTCTAAAAAAAATATGTTTTTTTACAATTTTACTATTGTTTGTGATTTAACTTTATTTTACAAAAAGAAAGTACTTATCAATTGTAATACTGTATTGTACCGCGGTCAGCCTTATCGCTAAAAGCAACCAGTCACAGGCGACCTTCACATGGACTAAGACAATAATAATAATAACAATAAAAACAACTTCACACATCTCACAGGGCCGTCTGATCCCAAAATAGGCAGGGCCTGTCAGTGGTGCACCAGGGACTTCCTTTCTAGGGTATACCTGGTTCCCCGGCTATTAGTACCCGGCGAAGGCGTGCGGTTTTAGTCGGTTCGAGTCCGACATGCCACCGACAGGTGGTATCCGAGGGGATTTCCGCACGGAAAAAAAAAAAAAAAAAAAAAGGGCCTGTCAGTGGTAACCAGATTGCTTATAAATATACTTAAACATTTCTAAATATTCGTACTTACATAGTATAGATAAATTACACCCAGATACAGAACAAATGATCTTGCTCATCACCAAAATATTTGTAAAACATATACAATTAACAGCATATAAAACAAATAATCGGTAATTTAAGATGAAAAGCGTTGTTGTGGTGAAAATTTTACTAGTACTTACATTACACATCATGACAGAAAACAGTCTTTGCCATTGGTCGAAGTTTATTATGCAAATATTAGGTAATATATAACGTAATGTTATATGTTTGTAACTCTCTAAGATGAAAGTTGGCTTATAAATGTTCGTCATCTTGTGGTGTTTAATAAAAATTAATGGTTTCTTGTGTATTTAACTAAAAAAACTGTAATATAAATATTCTTCTGCTTATGTTTAGGCTCTTATCATTACGACATAACTGCGGGCAGGAAAACCACTATTTTTTAGGTACATACATGCAATAAATGTGTCTGTATATATACTCTTATACCTACTTTATAAATGTATATATAAATACTTAAATATTTTTAGAGGAAAGAGCAAATTACACGTTTCAAGAAGTTAACGATAAGAGTATTTTAGCGCAAAACACACCAACATCCCTGGTGTATATTGGTGATCATAATTTTTAAATGCGTACGATACCGGGTGTTAATGGTGACCCTTCACACATCATACACTACACTTTATGAGCCTTCAGTGAATTATACAACTTATCACACGTTAACTTTATGAACGATGTATGACAATTCAAGGGTCACCGAAGTTGGTTATAAGTTTTGTGACATCATCATCAATCATCATCAACAGCTTTTAACAGTCCACTGCTGGACATAAGCCTCTTCTTAGAAAGGAGGTTTTGGCCTACTATACCACGCTGGGCAGACGAGTTGTATAGGGTTTGTGTCTAGTTTTCCTTCTCTCTGCAGTGCGTAGTTTTCTCCCTTAGTCGGCTCTTACGACACACAGTCTATTTTAAATTTTTTTCAGTGTTTAATATCCCTCTGTTGTCATACAAGAAAATGTATAAAACATTATAGGTGTATACAACGATTATTATATACATATTAGCTTTTACGTGGTCGGTTATCGTGGTAAAAAGTAGCCTATGTTACTCGTTGATAATGTAGCTTGCCATTATTATTATTTTTTATTAAGGAACAAACAGGCTTAACAAACAAACTCACTTTCACATTATAGAAGTATGGGAGTAATGATCTACATAATAATATGTAATACTTAATTAAATAACCCAAATAAACATACAAACATATGTGATGATGATGATGATGTGATGCGACAGATACAAAGCTATAAAGAGTTGGTATTTGCCGCTGTACGTTTCTTCAATATTACGTTTCTTAAGGGTTGTGGCGTTGCCGTGCAATGGGGACAGACTTTGCACAATGCAATGAACATGATATTGCCAACAAGTTTCACGAATGATGAATGGGCTTCCCTAACTGTCAAGTTTATAATTGCCAATTCATTAGAAATGTTTATTACAACTTCAGGGAATTCACTCAGTGTGCTGGACCTAATTACATAAGTATATTTATTTATACCTATGCGTGAGCATTTAAATAGTAATCCTTGTTATTGTGGTGAATGATCACTAGTTTCGCAATATTAACACGTATGACACTACTTAAATGTTACAAATAAAGCACAATGTGTAGGTATGTATTGAGGAAAACCTTTTATTTAAAAGTAAAAGAATGTAAGTGCGCTAATTTATTACACAATAATATACATATATATATTATTCGCAGTCCAGTAATGGATCGATCGTAATTTGGTTCAGTATCGTTTTATTTAGGCCTAAATGTTGTACCGCGCAAAATCTGCCCACTTACAGAGTTAAGCGTCGTTCTATCATCAGAAAGTCACAAGCGTCACGTTAGCTTTGCGCGAAAAGCTCCACAAGTTCGGAGCTTTCGTACGGGAAAAGGAAGGGCATCACACTCCGCCTCGCAAAGAGCCTGGTGGCACTGGCTGTGTGGATGCCGACTTCCTCCCGCTACAATCTGCGCATTCGCTCCGTAGCGGTTGAGGCGAGCGCACGTCACCGTACAGCTTATCGAGGCGCCGGCACGCGATCGCGAAAAACTTTTCAGTGCTGTGAAAAACATTTTTTTCTGAATACGAGAAAATGAACACTATATTTGTGTGTTGTGAATTTTTTTAACTGTGCAAAGACCAATCGACTGTAAGAGTGTTTTGAAGAGGCTAATTACGAGTTGCTAGGCTAATTGGCTGGGCCGGCGTTTCATGAAGGTGAGCCGACTTTTATTTCCGTTCGGCAATCCCTCTAATTGCGTCAATTAGTGTAATGCGGCGACAGGTTTGAAGAGTCGCTTAATGATCTCTACCACCGGACTCGTGCACTTTGAAAAACTATTAAGTCTAGAGTGGAGGTACGCACCACTTCTATCATTTTAAACTAATTACTAATTAGTTTATTGTATGGATACGGTGCTTATCAGAACCATTCATCTTTTAGTTTAATAAAGAAATGAAATTTTAAATGTAATTACTGTTCTCGCTAAGTTAGGAAGACGTAATTTGGAATTTATGATGGTGGTGCATATTAATCATAATTAATTTATTCATATGTGTTACATACCGCATAACTTAGCTTGTTTTATTTAATTAATTATCGTGAAGGAAAAAAGTTAGTAATTATTTTACTAAACCATATTGAAAAAATTCATTAATAAGAATCATAATCTTATTTGGCATTTTTAAAATTATATAAAGTCGCTGTAAGTCTACGGTCTTCTTTTGTTTAATGTGACTTTTAATAATTAGGTATTGAAATAAATTTATGATGGTTACTTAAGTCCGTATTTTAAATCATTAGATTGAAAATCGTACCGCCTAAAATGGAACTCATGAAAAAATACTTTTTAGAAATTGAAGAGAAGGCTCAATTAGTATAATATAAGTATATTATTTCGAAAATATATTCTAAAATTTTGTTAAATCTTTCCTTATACTTTATAATACTTTTAAGTTTAAGTAAAACAATTTTCAAAAATTGTAATTGATCAAGTAAATAAAAGTGCCTTATCATATTAGAACAGAGTAATGCATTAATTAAACCATAAACAAAGATAATTGTGTCTATTGTTAGGAGCGTACCTTTTTTTTTTTTTTTTTTTTTTTTTTTTTTTAAACCCCTGGTAACCCTTGGTATTGGTCGAAATAAAAAGTCCCCTTTATAAAATGCCGGGGAAGGTATACCCTAAAAAAAAGGCCCCCTTTGGTTGGAAAAACCTTTTTTCCGGTGAAACCCCCGCCCCTGGGGCCCCCATTTTTCCCGGCTACCCTAAGGGGCGCCTTCGAAAGCGTCGGCCCCCCCGGCCCCTTTTTCCGGGGGAAGAGGCCTATGCACCCCAAAACCTGGCTTAAGACGGGGGTGCGCCCCCCCGGCCCGGTGGGGCCCCTTTCCCCGGTTCCCCCCTGGGACGGGGGCCCTAAACCCCCCCCCGGACCCGGGTTTTTTGGGGAAAGCATTTATTTGTTTTGGAGGGGGAGACCGGAAAAAAGGGGTTTCCCCCCCGTGGCGCTGGGCTTGGGCCCCGGGCCCGGGGCCCGGGGCTGGCGGCCGGGGGTTTCGGCCCCCCCGGTTCCCCCCCCCCGGGGTCTCCCTTGGGCATCCCTTTCCCCTCGAGGGGCCCCGGGGGGCCCCCACGACCTATCCGCCCCCTAGCCGGAAAACGTAATCGGAAAGGGGGGGCCCCTCCCTCCGGGCCCCCTCTGGGGTCTTTACCCCCCCGGGACCTGCCGGGGTTGGGGCCGTTTTCCCGGGGTTCCCCCCTTTTCCTCAGGGGGGGCCGGGGGGAAAGGGGATTTCCCACCCCTTCCCAAAATTCCCCCGGGGTAGAAAACCCCTGGGGCCTTGGCCCCCCCATAGGGGTTTCCCCCCGGGAAAGGGGCCCGGGTCCCGGCCCGGGGGTTCCCCGCGTTCCTCCATTAAAAGGGGGAGGGGAGGGGGGGGGGGGGAGGGGGGGGGGGAAAAGGGGAAGGGGGGGGGAGGGGGGGGGGGGGGACTCCGCCGCCTCGCAAGGAGATCGTGCCGGTACCCTCCCTATATGATTCCTGATGGCCGCATTCGCTGCGGTGTCGGCGCCGCAGTATCGCGACGAGTTGCCTCGGCCTTCAGGGCCCCCGCTCCATACTGGGCACCCCGTAAAGGGCCATGGACCGACAACACCCTGAGTAGAGTCTCCGGCAGTGAGTCAGCGGGTCCCTTCATGTTGGGTCAGCAGCCGCGCCAACGCTACGCCCTGCCCCCAACCAACTTGGGGGACCCAGACCGTCGGAAATGATATTCCGAGTCCCATCGTCCATCGAGTACGAGAGGCCCAGGTACCTATCTGAAGGCTCGATGCCGATGCGAGTGCCTCCTACCGTGAGGCTAGATCCCTCAGGCGGCTTCCTCCGAAGCCCGTGGAAGAACAGGGCCTCGGACTTGTGCAGAGCCACCTCGAGACCCAGCCGCCGGATACGCTCAACGACTTGGGCAACCCCGGCCGTGGCCCTCAGGGTTGCCTCGTGGTGCGTCTTGCCGCGCGCCGTCACGAGTGTGTCGTCCGCGTAGCACACGACGGCGACACCATCCAAGAAGGCACCACGAAGCACCCAGTCGTAGCCGATGTTCCACAAGAGTGGCCCTAACACCGACCCCTGCGGAACACCGCACGACATTTCACGCCTACCGAGACCGGTCCTACTGGGGTAGACGACGGCTCTCTCCGACAAATATGCCCCGACTATGCGGCGGAGGTAGAGAGGCACTTCGTGATACACGAGCGCCTCCCTGATGCAGCTCCAGGGCATAGTGTTGAACGCGTTGGCGATGTCCAAGGACACCGCCAACACCACTTCGCCCCGGGAGACTGCTTCCTCCGCCAGAGCCTTCACGCGCATGATCGCATCCACGGTGGAGCGCCCCTGACGGAAACCGTACTGGTTGTCCGCCAGATCCGGCCCAACCATCACGAGATGCTTGACGAGGCGCCTTGCAATCACTCTTTCGAAGAGCTTGCACACCTCGTCAAGCAACACTATGGGCCGGTAGGCGGACGGTGAGTCCGCCGGGCGCCCCTCCTTTCGGATGAGGACCAGTTTCCCCGTCCTCCACAATTTCGGAAACTGGCCCCGCTCGAGGCATGCGCTGAAGAACCCTCGCAGTCGGGGCTCGAGAGCCTCGTCGACTAAGGCCAGGACCCACGCTCGGCCAGGAATGCCATCGGGTCCCGGGGCGGTGTTTTTGGCTTTAAGCCGTAACACCGCCACCCTTAGTTCAACCCCAGTGACCTCAGGCACGTCGTCGTCATCCACGTTAGGCGCCTCAAGCGCCGGAGGCGGAGCCATCTGTGGCGGAGTATGCTCCACCACTCGCGTTGGGAACAGGGAGCCAACGACCCTCTCAAGCAGCTCTGGCTGAAGACACCGTGTGAGCGGCGGGGCCCATGGGCGCATCTTGCCCCTAACCATACGGTAGGGGCGTCCCCACGGATCCCGCTCCAGTGTCTCCAGCATCTCGCGGCGGGCCTCGCTCTTGGCCCGCTTTATCGCTGCCTGAAGGGTCCTCTTGGCAACCCTGTAACCCGCTAACAGCTCCGCCTCTCTCTCGCTGCCGCATCTTCGGGGCGGCGACGCCTCCTGCGGAACCTGGACCACTGGCGGCGCGCGGTCACGCAGGCTTGACGCAGCCGTGCGATCTCCGGCGACCACCAGTAGACCTGGCGCCTTGCAGTATTAGGCTGAGCCCTAGGCATCGCCGCATCGCAGACGCGGGTCATGGCCTCCCGGAACCACTGTGCTTCAGCATCGACGTCGACAGGCCTGTCCGGCGCAGGAGCCCAGGCCTGTACGATGGCGGCTTCCAGGAGGAGGTCGCGATCTAAGCGCTTGAGCGCCCAACGTGGTTCAGGTGGTGCCGGTCTGACCGGCGCGCCATCTGCAGGGGCGGAGACGTCAAACCGAATATATCGGTGATCCGAACCTGTCTCCTCCCCGACAACGACGCGCCAGCCTTGGACACGACGCGCTAGCGAGGGGCATGCGAACGAGATGTCCACGATCGAACTACCCCTCGCCGTCACGAACGTGGCCACGGCCCCCCGGTTTAGGAGAACTAGGCCGAATCTTTCAGCCCAGTTCTCCAATGCCCTGCCCCTCGGGTTCGTGGCGCAGGGAACCCCAAGCCTGCGACCAGGCGTTGAAGTCCCCCAGCACAAGAACCGGGTGGGGGCGACAGGCATCGACGACGACGGCCAGCTGAGCGAGCCATTGCTCGTACTCAGTTAGGTTTCGGTTCGGCGTGAAATAAGCGGCCACGACCGCTATATCTCCAACTATCGCCGCTACACAGCCCCGTCCCCTTGCAACTACCGCAAGAGGTGGAGTGCCGGCTGCGGTACCGTGCACCAGGGCCGCCGTGCCGTCCAAGTCGGTCTCCCAGGCAGGCCCGAGAAACCGATGGACATATGGCTCGGCGATAGCGGCGATGTTGATGGACCACTGTGCCATGCTCTGGAGCAGAAGATCCTGAGCATCGGCACCGTGGCCTACGTTCACCTGGAGGATGCGGAGATGTGGATCCATCACTGGACTTCCATCCCCGCATCCCGCAGCGAACTTTGCGGCTGTCCAGCGGCACTCTCCGTCTGGATCAGCGGCTCGGAGGCGGAAGGTCGGCCTCCCGGCTTCGGTCGCGATAGGGCACAGGCCTTACCACCAACCCGGTGGTCGGCAGGCTTGCCCCCCGCTGCGCACCTAAAGCAACGCAGCGGAGCGTTGCAGCCACCCGCCTTGTGACCGGGCTGGCCACAGCGGAAGCATCGGTCACCTACCGTGGCCTCCGCCGTGCAGTGCACCCCTACGTGACCCACCGACAGGCACCTGAAGCACCTTGCCGGTCGGGCCTGCAGGAGCCGTGCCTGCGCCCTCAGGAAACCTCCGACCAGGAGGCTCCGTCCATCGGCGACCTTCTGGGCCGCCGCGATGGGGCAGCTGACAACCGCTGCCCCCTGTCCACCGGGGCCGAAGCGTATTGCTCCGGCCTTCACGCTGTCCAGAGGGCAGCTTCCCGTCTCCGCCACGGCGAGTCTGAGCTCGTCCGCCGTGACAGAGTCGTCCAGGCCCGTGATGCGGACTTCGGCGCATTTAGTGGGCCTGGACACTCGGACGTCAGCTGCATCCAGTGACTCCCTCAGCTTAGCCGCTAGGGCATCGGCTTTGGGGCCACTGGTAGCGCCGGCTACCTCGAGGAGCCGGGCTCCCGTCCGTGTGTTCTTACACCGGACGCCCGGAATCTCGAGGGCTTTGAGGTCCACGTTGGCCTTGACTTTCGTCAAGACCTCGGCGTACCCCACGCCCCTCTCCGCTGCCTCCGCCGTCAAAGTGATAACGACGGCCGAGGAGCGAGGGGCGCGGAGCTTCCTCGGCGCTCCCTTTGCGGCGGCGGCGGCGTCCCTCCTCGCCTTCTTGGCCGCTTTTTTGGCGGCCTTCCGCCTCTTTTTGTTGTCCCCGGCCACCGTCCAGCCCCGCTCCAACGAGCGCTGTGCGGTGTAAGCCGGGGCCGAGACTGGGGCTTGGGTTGGGGCCGCCTTCCCCCTCCCTTTGCCGTTTCCGGTCTTCTGGGGCGGGGGCGCTGATGACGGCCCAGCCACCCTAGCTGCTGGCTGGGCTGTTAGGCCCGCCTTGGCAGCGGCCGCATAGGTTGCCCTTGGCGGAGCCAGAGGTGGGCGACAACGGGCGCTCTCTAATGCGGAGTTAGGAGCGTACCTACATATACACAATGTAAACATAATTGTTTAATAACTCACTGATCACATTTGTCACACTTTGTAGTCGGCCTCCGTTTCCGGTCTCGTCTACAATGTCAATAACGGGCAATAGGTAGCAGCTGGTTGAGGCACCTTAATTTTTTGCCAAATTCTGATAAAAAGTATTTTTTAATTATCCTTCCAAGGATTACTAATTCGTCAAATATAACATATTGTTGTATTGCAATAAAGTTCATTTCAAATAAAAAAATATTTCACTTTTCTAAGTAATAAGATATTTAATTATTTTTATTACTATCAAATAATCATCACATTTAAATTAATAACTTAAGTATATGTTATTTACACAGACATTTATAATTATACATACATTTTTATATAGGAATTAAATGATTAAAAACGACTTAATCTTTTTTTATAATGATGAGTTTATGGATTATAAACATGTTTCTGATTACTAAATTTGTGATTGCAATCCATATTACTGTAGTAAGAAGGTAATTTGTTGTTTGAATACATTAAAGCCCAATAGGCTTTTAAAGTCGACTAATTTACTCCAATTTAGATAATCGACAGCTTAAATAAATTATAATGTTCATACAAAAATCCATAGCATTAATCAAAATTTTTGTTATGTTATAGGAATAAGCATACTAGGCAAAGGTGAAAATGTTAGTGTTCTAAATGTTCATTAAATATCCCACTTAGACAGTGGCATAATTATGTTATAAAACTAAATAAGCAGCAAAGCTCCAATTTACAAGCACAATATTTTCGAATTGACAAAATTAACATTACATGCATACAATAAACTGGTCTTAAAAATGCTCCTCATATTTCATAGTTCTCAGAATATACATCTGATCAGATAAAATGCCTGTATGCATAAGACTAGAAAAAATATACAACAAAAAAGTGGGCGACTCTCACAGTATAAACTCGACATCGTTATCGTGAACACTAATTAATACTGAAGTGCTGTTTGTAGTCAATTAATAAGAAAAATCTGTTGAGCTCATAATAAAACTTTTATATTCTGTTAACAGCTATGTACTGCGGCTTTGTCTACTTATACGTTATAAATTGTCACACTTATTACGGTACTATCCTACGGTAGACAGGTAGAGAATGCATATGACATTAAGTCTGCCATTTTATATTTTGTGCATAAAGTTTGAATAATTTAAAAAATAAACGAATATCTTAAAACTATCTGCTAATCGAAATAATTTCACAAAGAAATACACAATAAAATATTAAAATAAGATGTAAGTCTCGTCACGATAGCTATTAAATCACATACAAAGTTATATAGAAATACAAATATATACGTGGACATATTTGAGTGGGACCGTTCCGTATAAGAATCCAATTAATAATACTTTATGGAAAATTGCTACGTTCAATTTACGTTAGACTTTTTTTTTGGCAGACAATTAATCGGTCAACACCACTTCAGTAACTTGCACATTGTCCCCCTTATCCATTCTCCCATTAGCCATACCATACCAATTGAATAAACTTTATGTCATGATTGGTCGATAGCGTAGAAGAATTAGAACCGATAAATATTATAAAAAGTGTAAAACACTAAACGGTTTTTTCTAGCTGCATCGTACAAAGGTTTTTGGTACGGTACTACAGAAACAAGAAAGTATTTTTTTGCTATAAAAAGACGGAGCGGTTGTGGCGCTGAGCGCGACATGCTTGTCCCAAAAGCCAATTAGAATCCCGTATCCGGCTTGTTTATTCTCTAATTAGCAAGTTGCTCATTAGAGCTACATCTCTAGACCAGCCAGTGTGGCAATGCTTCATTCGTTTTAATTATAAACACTGCCTCCTTCTGTTCCTATAATTACCGTGCACAATTAATGACATTTTATTGCTTATCTTACCCGTAATGAATGTTTATATATATAAAATAGATTAACGACGCTCCACTTTTTATATCAGTTTTCTTTTTTAATGTTAACTTTATAATTCTTGAAAAGGAGCATAAAAATATACATAAAATGAATGTGAGGTCATTATGCGTATCAGACTACTTGGTTCAGATTTGCATAATAATCTGTTACTAATTGAAGTAAATATTATTGTAGATTATTACGTTAGTTGCGTATACTCGTATGATTGTGATCATTGTCAATAAAGCTAAAGACTAGTAATAACTTAGTGATCGGAATTTGGGTGCTATTTGAGACGTTATCACTAGTATGGATATGATGATATTCCCGGGAGTCCGGCAATTGATTCCGGTAACTATGGTGAGGCATAAAAATATTTTACATTATTTAAAATGTGTGAAAATCGCGTTTGTTTAATGAATAGGTGTATTCATTAGTATTAAGTGTTTAGATTTAAACAGTACAGACGTACAAATGAATAGATAGGGTCATCCTTAAAAGTGCAACAGAAAATTATTAAAACATTCTAAACATGAAATTTTTTTTTAAGCGTACAGCTACATTAAGTAATTTTAGATATCCCAAAGTTTTTCATCGGAAATTACCTACTACATAATACCTTGACAAAAGTCAAAGCCGATTTCGTACCAAACTAAATTTGTTCTAGGCAAAACCGATATAACCTACATTATGCATGTCAAGATATACTAGTGCAGCATAGAAAGCTTAGAAAATGTAGTCAATAAACCGGTTATACTACTTTTTTTTAAATAAACTTTAAGTACCTATAAAATGATTATTTCATTTACTTATTAAAAAATCCTGACATATGTTTTCTTTTGCGTACAGTATGAATTATGTAGAAAAAAAAACGTTGTATAAAATCACAAGAATCATTATCATTTAGAATTCTAATTCCCGCAAATTTTTGATGAAAGTACCGATTTCCGGGCAAATTTGATCATATCCATACTTTTGATAGTAATAGCACCCCAGATTCCGATCTAGTAATAACGCAGCGGGTGACTGTTTTAAACAGAGCACGCACTTTGAAAAAGTTCTTTACTTTGGGGTTTTTTAACTTTTTCACCGTTTTTCATACGTGAGTTTCAATGTTCAGAAAACGAATTTTACTGTACATTCCTTCAGTTAGTCGCTCTTATTAATACATCTTATTTTATAAAACTACTTGAAATAAATATTTCTACTTGAGAATATCGATGACTTCAAAACAGTAAAGGATAATAGAAACCACATACCTAATAAGTTAAATGTGCAAAGCTTGTTAATACTGAATTATATTCTAATATAGTGGTAGGGCAATTCTAATAATAAAATTTGCCTAATTAATAAACCGGCTTTAGTAAACGTGGGTTTTAAAATAAAGGAATCGGTGCTAATTGAACGTTGCGAAGATGAGGATGATCGAACTATGAGTGTATGGATTTATCAGTTTTATCATATTAGCTGGTCTTGCCTGCTTATAACCTCATAACCTTTCTTCTAACCAACTTTATAAATATTTTTCTAAGAAATCAGTTGATATGTTTTTGTATTTTTTATTGAATTAACGATAAAACAATTGGAATTGTCCTACATTACAGAGAGTACATTCCCTAAACAGTGTTATTATTTATTTATTGAAGGCAGTGCTAAGGTATAAGGTAAATCACTAAGGTGATTCATTTTAATTAAAAAATAAGTTGTATGGTAATATTTATGCCATATAAGTTGGATTTGTTTTATTATAAATACATAAACATTTAAAAATAACTTCATAGATTCTTTTTTGGCTGTGGTTGGAAATTATTCGCTAACCCTGTCAACTCTTGCACCGAAATATCTATATGATCCTTAGTGATGCCACTGACGCTGTTGTCGGGGTGTGAACATTTTATAATATATATTATCGAATTAAATGTATACAATTTAAGACAGCATGTGTGAGATATGTTTCGCGAAGACCGTATTATGGGCTTGTTTCACTCTCCCAAATTGTAAAGTTATCAAATACATTAAAAAAAAAACAAAATTCATTGTATAACATAATACGTTTAATTTTCGAATACGGCAATTGCATTTATAAAGGTTACCTAAACGAAGAAAGTCTAAACTGAGTTAAATTGTCTCCAGGTGCTAATTTATAATTATCCTTAACAACTCCTTAACGTTCGTTTTTTAATTTATTGAAAAACTTGTTTGTTCTTTAATAGAAAAAGAACATTTATTTCTAATTACAGTCTTGTGGCTAAACCTTCCCAGTAAGTCATCTTTCGATATTTGCGTTGGGAGTGACTCGCATCTTTCACTCGATTTTGCTTAGATTTAGATAAAATAACAAATATAGGTACTACGTACTTCAGCTCAATTTCCTTCAATCACAATTCATTTTTATGTCATCCTTGTTAGGAGACTTTCCACTTCTTCATATGAAAGTGTGTTTAGCCAATCTGTCAAAGTATTTCTACAAGTGTAAGCGAGCATAGGATATATTTTAATTGTGCGGTTTATTTCATTCTAGATGTATGTAGACTGACATCTAAATTGACGTTGAGCAAAAGTGGTACGGACGGGAACTGTGGGAGGTACTTTATCTTTTCTTCTTGTCTTCTGTATGTCATGATCAAATGGAATCAATCTGTGAATGGTTGGGTTACATATATACTAGGTTAGGGTTAAGGGTCACTAGGAAGCTGCAATGCTTTCTTGCCACTTTAATCAGAATAAAACAAGCTCTCAGCATTGTCAAACCGTGTGAAAACCCGTGGATTGAAAGTAAACTACACCCTAACGGCCTCTCCTATTTATTTGAGTTTAAGCACCTAATCGCGTTCGCGTTAACCCAGCTTTAAAAACTAATTAGTTCACTAGTTATGGTAACGAAAAACATATTTTTAAAAGTGCGCGTTCATAGCGCTCGTAACTTGTTTTTTTATTTGTTTCATTAAAAATAATTAAAGTGACATGTGACCCTTGCGCTAGGGTTGTCATTAGCGGGTCCTCGGCGCGGGAGGTAGGGTCACCGCGCCCACTAATTGGTGTGGCTGGCTGCAACCTCCTCTGCTCCGCACTACAAACAAATTAGCTAGAGAAACGGATGTTGGCGCTTTGTTAGGGCTGTTGTACTTTTTGCATCGATGCGAAAAGTTATAGGCAGATTGGTCAATAAGATTTATGTAATAACTCTTGATACACTGTTAGACTTGCTACTATCATTCTAAAATTTCTGTCGTTTGTTCTATGTAAAAATAATTGAATCCTTTTCACTTTCCGAATACTTAAACAATAAATAAAGTTAATGCATGGTTTCGTCGCAACTTGACAAAAAAACAACTAACAAACATCCTCTCACATTAATGAATAGCGAACAAGCAAATAAAATAAATGTACTAATGCAATAATGAACACGAACTCCTAGATCTACGTTATTCCAAAAAAAAAACAGATTTGGCTTCACTATCAGAAGACTTACCTGTAAGAGACTAAGTAATTCAAAATATTATGTGGCGAAGTCAAACACCACTCCCTCGAGTGTTATGGGATCATACGTTATGATTCTCAAGTAATATTATAGTACAATGTGTGGATATTTCCTAGTACCTTGTGTATATTTCTATAATCTGGTGTACCCCTGGGATAATTTTTCTTTTTAGCTGTAGCTCTCCCGAAAGAGGTTTGTTATGGTTAATTATTAATAAATAATAAATTTTGTGATCATATATCTACTTATTACATATAATATGAAAATATTTTTTTTTTGAAATAATAATTGCTGTGACGCAATCACTGCCACTTGTAAGCATTCAATTGATTATTGAACCGGCAAAATAATCGAGAAACAAGGCACTCTAAAAATACGCCGTACGCCAATACCGTAATTGACAAAAAAAAACTTAAACTGTTTCATACACCGGCACGGATTAATTTGCAAATCCAATATGTATCCAATAACGTATCTGTCAGTGGAGATCTATTGAATTTTGATAACGGTATTTTGATTGGATAAAATTAAAATGTTTTTATGCCAACCCTATTTGAAGGTCACCCGTAATTAGGTTGTTGGTGTGGCTTATGTTTTTCAACGGCGGGCGACGCTTCCTCTTGTTACTTATTTAATTAGGGCTGTGACTGTTGTCTCGCGTTCCCCGTGTACAATTAAGTGGTCGTTCTAAGGCTACAACTATTTTTAATCTTTTAAATATCGACGATTTCTTAAGAATTACTAAACTGCACAAGCATTCCTATATTTTATTGTTTCTATATTATCTCGAGAAGACTTAAAAGTCAACAAGTAGTTAATATTATCTACTGCTGTGATTATTTTTCAAGTTTGACGCAATATCGATATTTAAATGAAAAAATAATAGTTTGTACTATCATTGTTGACATGTTACTAAATTTAATGCATGTTTATATTTTTTATTATATTATGTTTATTACTCAAAATACAGCGTATTCAAATAAAAGGCACATAGTTCAAGCAGTTGTAGAACTCTATACAGCATTAATAACTGCCTATCACCAGCGCCTCAATTCGACTATTTTATGTTAACGACAAGCCTCTGTCATTCCATTGATACGCTATTGAGATGCCATTGAGACGCCATTGACATCGGTTAGATAACAGTGTTTTACTAACATAAATTCACAGTGTCGATATAGTAATGTAGGTCACTAATGGTAATATCAACAACATTGCCATACCTAGAAAATTAAATATTTCATTTTCTTACAAATTTAAAATGTACCGTTTACCAAACTATTACAAAGACAGAGGCGACATTTATATCAGTGACAAGACATCTTCGGCCATTGGTCTTGCAGAATAGGAAAAGTGCAAAACTATTCCGACGACATTCCATCGACAGTCTATTGATACAATATTAAAATAGCAGAATTGAATAGGCCCTGGAGTGGAGCATGCTTATTTGCCGTCTAAATTTTATTTATTTCCATAAAGCTTTTTTTGTAAAGTGGCTACCGCTGCCAAACACATATCATGTTGTTGTCCGCTCATTAACAGACAAACGTTCATAAGTGTATGTGTAATTAGAAAGTCGTCTTAACCCCCAGTCCCTCATTAGAGCAACTCCGTGGCCACGAGATAACCCCGGTGTGGCGTGACGACTGACGCATATGGACAACTTGACTTACAAATCATATTTTATTTACGTGCGTACTATTTGTACCAATCTACATAATTAATTTTCTTATTTATGACATTTAAACATGGGGAGTATATGAACCTCTATTTAACTTTTTACGTTACAATATTGTGAATAAACATACAGAATATAATTTACTATTGGCAACAGCCGCAATATAAACTTCTTAATCAAATGTTACTAATGAAGCCCAGCGACCTTTGTCCCCTTGTTTTTTTTTAAACGCGATGTTTGTTAATTTTGTTGGATAATTTAAAATTCAAAGAAAAATTACCCTAGTACCCTAGACACTTTCTTCTCTAGTTCTTTCACAAGAAACAATCGCGGACGCCTGTGCTATATTCGATGTACATTATTTTATAGAAGAAAATTCTGAGATGGAAAATCAATATTCAGTCAAAAATAGCAGACTCACTAACTAACTAGTTTGAGAAAGGCAAGCTGAGATACAACAACGCTTAGATACAACATCGTTAGTCTTTTATTTAAGAGCAGAGAATTTAAATTCTGTAACTGCAATAGAAGAGAAAGATTAAAAACGATAGCACACTTTCATAGGATCTTAGGATATTACTATAAACTATCAGTAGAAAAAACAACAGCACTTCCTAATTACTACTGTCTTAGTCTCCTTTCTTCTTACTCCAGACGATCTATCTGAACAAAAGTCATATAGATAAACGTTTTATTTGAAATGTCCTCATACATAATATACTTTTTTCTAGTCCACGTATGAAAAAAATGTTAGTCATGGTGTTTTTATCGATAGAGACGAAATTTACAATTGCGTGATTATGACTATGGGTGATGTTATTTCCGTTGAGTTAAAGAAGAGAGAAGACAAATGATATGGATTAAAATAATATATATGTATATTTAAAAACTTTTCTCCTATATAGAAATGAGATGTTAGCAAAATAGAATTGGTGTTATCTAATTTATATTATACACATGTTATTTCCTATACAAATATACGTCTAATGATTGTTCAGTCGAGAGCTAAGACTTCGTTGAGGACCTGCATACGTAGCTATTTTGAACTTAAGCCGACTACAAGATGTTCATTTAATTGGTACACTTCGAACAGCAGACTCGTCTTTTGTATTTTATGTAAAGTGTATTTATTATTTTTGTACATGCAGGAGTAATATACCTGTTTCTAACGTCTGTAACGTAAGAAATAGGTATATTATTCCTGCGATGCTGACTGTAACTTAGAGGGTAGGAGAGGCCCATTCTACGATTTCAGCATCTTCTAATTACCAAAACTGTCAGTTCAGAATTGCCATTAGAATACCTCGTCACCAATAAGTTTCACATAACATGGGGAAACGAGTGTACTTAACGGAACGAATCTATTATGGAGTGTAGATGAGTATAAAAAGTCACGTACGATCGAAGCGTTTCTAGAACACTTTACCATAAAGCCATCGGTTTCTCAACAAAATTCTGAGCTCACAAGAAAATAATATTTTCTATCGATCTTGTCGACACCCTAATTGGCTCGAATGCAAATACTCTGTTATTAGGCAGGTTAATTAAAGAGTTATCGGTCGTAATTAACCCGTTTCGGTACACTACGTATGCCTATGGTTCGTTCGAAACACTACTAATTAAGAAATTCCTCCTTCATTAGTTCAATTAGATTTGTTCACGTCAGAAACTTCATAGAATACATGTGTATGTATATTAACACGCACAAACTTTTTTATGTAGTCACGCCGTTTGGTACGAATGTTTTGTTATTTAAGTAATTTTTAATAATAAAGAACACGGAATGTGTTATGTGAGCACTTATATTTTTAATAATGTAGGTCGAATAAAGTACAATGGCATCACGAATCCAGCGCACGAAATCTTTTTATGTATTTTTATTTTATTGGCTGCATCCTGCATAGAAACACTTTTTAGTTATGTTCGTAAATCCTATGTTTAAATGGGCAATAGCTAACCTATTCAGAGATTGTGTAATTATAATCTTATGGAGAGTAGTTTGTTTTATAGACTCAAAAATTTCACTACATAACACATTAATTAAATTTTTTGTAACCTTTAACATTGTCATGTCTTCTTCATTGATTCAAATGTAACAGGCAACTCAATCACATCACATCAAAAGCCTTTAATAGTGTGAACTATTGTTGTACATAGGTCTCTCTTTAGAAAGGAAGTTTTGGTCTACTATACCACGCTGACACGCTGGGTTTGTCTCAAGGTAGTCTCTCTGGTGGTAGGGCTCATTGAGGCACTGGGCTTACGGGTGGCTTACGTTACGCTTCGTATTCCGCCACCACTCAATGTTCTATTAAAGTTATAAAAAGTGAAATGTTAAAAACATCATAAATAAAGGAATAGGAAACAATAAAAACAAAAAAGCAACAGTCAGTAACGTTTTAGATCGATCTATGTGGCTTGCAGTTGGAGAGGCCTTTTTTTTTAAGCCCAACCAAGGTTTGCGGCGGGGCGGTGTCTGGAGAGGCCTATGTCTAGCCGTAGATTGTGATGGGCTGATGATGATGATGATTTTTTGTTTAAAGTCAATATTTTTTAATTGCCGCCATTGGTTAATTCGCTGTGCTTGGATTTGTAAGCTATACCTATAGAAATGCGTGAATGAAACAGCCGATCGGAAGTCGTGACCCGGGGTTATCATTAATTGAGAATGCCGGTTGACGTCAATAAACGTCACTTTCAAACCCGCGGCGAATGCAACTTCGTTACTTAGGGGTAAAACAATAACACTTACATTTGATTGAGCCAAAATTTAAGTACCATTTCCATCTGTGAATGTAGCTCTTTTGTTACCAATTAATAGCTATACATTGGCTCGAGAATTTAATATTTGTCTGATAACAACAGAAAGATAAGAGGCTATAGACGATGATCTTACAGTAAGTTTTGTACAGCAAAGTATGAACAAGAAGGATTACTGCTCAAAGTTAACACTGCAGAAGACCAGAGTTTGGTAGCGAACTGCTAGTGAATAAGGCCAATAGAATTTTAGACACTTTACTGTTGTGTAACTATTACTGATAATTTTGGTATTGCAAGTATTTTTAGATAGATAACCGGTTCCGTTGATAATATTAGTTAGCATGTGTGTTCATTTGACACTTGTTATAAAAAATACAAAAGGTGACATTACAAAATATTAAACGAATAAAGCTTTAAATTTAAACTAACCATGAAATACATTCAAAATTACTGATGAATTATATATAAAAAATCTTTCAAGAGTGGTTTATGAACGTTTATACATAATAAAGATATACGGTTTAAGTCGGTTGTATATTTAGAGAATGCCCGAGTAGTGTAACGTCGACACCCGCGATGGTGGACGCCTCACTCCTGAAAAGGAGCTGCGTCTGGTCCAAAACTTATCAGGCACCCTCGGAATAGCTCGGTATACAAACCATGAAATTTAAGCATGGAAGACACTACTTATACTAAAGTGTATAAACCAGAGGAAATAAGACATAATGTGATGCATTAATTATAGTAAATAGGTGCACTTAAATTATTACCTACTTCCATATAGAAACCATGCACACCTACTTAACTAAATTGAAAAGTCTAGTCACCACACTAAAAAAGCAATAATTATAGCAAAGTGAATGGGGTAAAACCAAAATAAATCATTGAGATACCCCAATGATGACACCCCTATCATCCATGTCAAGTTTCAAGTGTTCCTCGCATACACTCTACACTTTTTATACCAATAATGATATGAAAAAAGTTTGACCTTTTTTTACATCTTAGAAGATGAAATGATATCTCTCAGTATTCCTTTAATGAACAAGAGATGACAAGCGTTAGTAAAATTAAAGATTTTAATTTTGTTGAGCTTTAAAAGCATTGAACTCTGACGTTTTTTTAAAAAAAAAAGTCAAATTTATACTTAAAATCGGGAAGCTGAGTCGTACCAAAATAAGGGTCGACCGTTTATGGTTCATTTCGATTTTAGTGCTTTTTAAGTACAGTCAAAAGTTTGTAACTGAGGCTTCGGCCGACAGATTTTATGCAAATTTGGGTATGATGATGTTAAGTGGGGTCACAAACTGTGTTCATGTTTTACTTATTTTTAAGCCTCTTTATATAGCTCTCATTAAAACAAAAAAGTTGATGTATAAAATATTTTCGATTTTTTTGTAAGCCACTATGAATTTGCTACAGATAAGTAAATAATATTAGCGACTTCATCGGTTTAGGTTCCATTACGGCTTTTGCACGATCCATCTTGATATATCAACACGAAAGGTCTAAAAGCTGCAGATAACCAGGTACGTAGAGCTATCTCTTAAATGTAAATCGTACTGCGTTAATGTGTTTTCCGTAGCCTGCTGGTGTCAGCATTAACTGGTCGTCCGATGGTAGTAGTGACCACATAAGTGCTCAATTAGGCCGTTTTGTTTGCCAACCGAACGCAGGACAGCTTGGATTTTATAAATAAATTGCGTCAGAGTTACTCTGATAAATGGCTATAAAATAGGGAAAATTAGATACTGGACGTATTAGAACACAATTCAAAGGAGAATTTTCTAAATGTGACTAAATGTATGTCATCAAATGTTTATACATATATATTATATATATGTACTTGTTGATAGCAGTTAATTATTCTATACTAGCGATCCGCCCCGGCTTCGCATGGGTGCAATGTAGTTAATAGTAATAGTACTGTCAGTGTGGAGTAATTAATTATACTATTATTATGATAAGGACATCTGTAAAGATTGCATACTAGCTGGTACCCGCGACTTCATTCGCGCGGAATTGCCTTAGTGGTGTAGTACGGTATGCGACTGCAGTCCATGAGGAGATTATAGGGTTTTTCTGAGAAAAAAACAGTCTTAGTTACTCCTTATATAGACAGGTAGTAAAGTATTATTAAAATCGGTAGGCTGTTTTTAAGATTACCCTGAACAAACAGACAAACAAAAAATATTTAAACTAGGTTTTAGGCATAGGTATCGTGCAAATAACCATGTGAGCATGAAAGAAACCTATTATTTTGACATTACAAATAGACGATTGGTCTCAAACCAAATCCTTAGAGTGTCAAATAGCCGACATAAGTGTAATGGCAAAATTTGTGGTGGCCGCGAGTTGGTCTGGTATCTATACAAATAAATAAAATTGGAGTGTCTGTTTGTAATATTAAAATAACCGCTTTTTACTAAATGCATATGTATGTTTACACGGTACATATGCCAAAATAACATTTTTTTCAATTTTTGTCTGTCTGTATGTTTGTTCCGGGTAAACTCTGGAACGGCTGGACCGATTTAGACGGGACTTTCACTGGCAGATAGCTGATGACATAAGGAGTAATTTAGGCTACTTTTTTTAGACTAGCGTCACCCCGCGGCGTTGCCCCCGGTTATAACAACAAACGCGGGTAACACCGCGGGTCTCAGCTAGTATCTAATATGTTAGACGTGGACTACTTTGATGAACGTTAAACCTATTACTTTTATTACAAGTATGTATATATCCTATACCAGTGTTAATAATACAATAATTAGATAAGAGACATCTTTCCGTAAAGAGTTAATCTATTTGATTTAATCCCGCATTGATTAAAGGAGCCGTCGTCAACCGTTCATAGAAATCGTTCATTTCCTGGAGTTGTAGTTCACTTGATTCGTGGAGTAACAAACATCGAAACGGTAACGAACGGGCAGGAACGCGAACCTCGCTACGGCAATTTGAACGTTCAGTGGGCCGGTGCATATCAACAGTCCTCGAAATTACTACAGCTCGATATTTAGTTCCTATAGTAGGTTGTTTTCATTGCCCACTTGATTAAGGATTACACAGGAAATGATTTGAATATGCTATTGTTGATTGTGAAAGGTAACGGCTGTTAGTTTTTATTGATCGATGTTTCATTTCGAAATTGTACAGTGTAATGAAAATCGTACTTTAAGGAACAAGATCTAAACCAGTCAGGAATTAGAGTAATTTAAAATTACCGTTGCGGATAGTCGGGACATGTTTGTCAAACCAAAAGTGTTGCCAGTATTTTCAACGATTGATATAATAAAACCTGATGCTCTGCGTTTTTTTTAAATCTAATTATTTACTCTGATATTATCAGTTCAGAACCAATTAGCATTAAAGTCATTAAAAAATCAATATAGTATTACGTTGAATCTGTTATATCTAACGCCGTAAAGTTTCAAAGCGTCACAGTATGCAATTTAAACTGGACTAAATCGGCATTGAAGTCAACAATGCGACAGCAACAGCCAGCTCCGATCGGCTTTCAATTTTGCGGAATTAATAACAGCACAAATACTGGTGTACTGCTAACTGCAGAGACGGGACTAGGTGATCAGTCATACGACACACGACACCTAACGTTTCAAATTGACGCAAACATTTTTGCCGTGTGAACGTAACTTTTCACTCGCACTAATTAGCCTTGGATTTAACGGAAAATACGACTCAATTCACGAGTGTTATTTATAACTGACTAAGTAGTGATATTATTTTATAAACAACAAATAATGGGAATTTCATTTAATATTATCCTGCGTAATGTAATACTTATTTACGAAATATATGAAACAATACTGTTTTAACAAAAAAAAAACGACGTTTAAAAACAGTAGCTAACGGGCCTATTGTTCTAGTGGTTAGTGATCCTGACTGCTAAGCTGGATGTCGTGGGTTCGATTCCCACCTAGGACAAATAATTGTGAGATGAGCATGATCTGTGTCTGGGTGTAATTTATCTATTTTATGTACGTATTTAGAAATATATAAGTGTGTTTATCAGCAGTCTGGTTACCATAGTACAGGCTCTGCCTAGTTTGAAATCAGGCGGCCGTGTGTGAGATCTGAGAAATTTTTATTATTAGTTCCAATACATTGTCGATATGACTCTCATTTTTTTTTCTTTTTACACACGGCAGTCTGATTCCAAACTAGACAGACTAGAATTTGAAATGAAGCATACCTAAAGGAGAAGAAGAGACATGTGTGTAAGTAATAACCTATGTAATAAGTTCACTATTATTAAATCGGGCGTACTTGCAAAAAATCACATTTGCTTCAGGACAAATGGGCCGTCTCGATCGGAGTGATACCACAGCCTCACAGAAAACCGGTGTTAAGCAAGTGTACTTGTAACTCTAAGTTGCAGGTGTTCATGGCCGGTGGTAATCGCTTACCATCAAGTGACCTGTCTGCTTGTTTATCTCTATACCTAAATAAAAACAAAATTGCTTCGGAACTGTTGATCCCAATTTTGTATCAACCAGCAGTACCAAAACAGAATTCCATCATTTAAATATTTATATTTAAAACTATGTCACTAATGCAGATATCGATTAAAATGAAGCAGTAGTACAAGTCAAAAATACTAGAAACAATTAGTCGAAGAAAACTTAACATACTTAGATATGGAAAAACAGTTTGAATAACGCCTCAGATCAGAACCACCATTATTATAAGTGAAAGGACTAACAGATATAAGGTAACCCTTTGAATTGTATTACGCTGTACTGCGATTCGTGCGTACAAATAATTCCTGGAATATTCTGGCTTCCATTTGTATCCTACTTCAGTCGTAATCACTAGTGAAGTTCCTTTCCGAGTAATAACCGAGTTCTCTAACAACGTGTTTGTCAACGCTTGGACCATTCGTCAAACATCGGTAGGTAGTGGGCGCCCAATTAGAACGCTAAGCTGAGCGTTGCTGAAGACCAACTCTGGCCGAGTAAAAGCACCTCTAATTATTATTGATACGAGCTCTACGCTTAGTCCCTGAGGTTTACCGTACATCTGAATTTCGCTAACATGTACATTGCATTATTATCAACATTGCTGTATTGGCTGCTTTGTATAGAGCCAAGTAATTAGTGTCTGAATAACCGGGAATTCTGGTTATAAAATCGGCTATACTATAGATACCTATTAATGGGAATAAATAGACTTTAAGGGTTGAGTAAGATGTCGTTACATTCTATAGTGTATAATACTTTTGAGTGTTACTCACACTGGAAACATAGTAGTGTGAGTAATGCTCAAATAAATGTTTTCAATAGATGTTTTATTCGTGTTAGTTAATTTTATGATAATAATGACCTGGTTGATAGAGGTGTACCCAGAGACATATTAAGTCCCTCGGGGTACAGAAATGAGTGTAAACACATTTCTGTGCCCCGAAGCACACACGCACACACACGTGACACAACACGTCAATTGATACACTTATAATTCTATTAGAAATATTTTTTGCCCAAGACAATGCTTTTGATCGCGAATGGTTTTACAGTCCTTTGTCGGTGTATTTTTTTTGAGGTGACAAATAATTCGCTAAAATCAAGACTCAAAATGTTTAAGGCCTATATTTGAGGTGGGTTAGCTGACGTGGTGTGATCTTACTCAAAAGGTTATCTTACATGTGACATAGATAAGGAGAGTAAATAATATTTGTCTTAAACTGTTTTGACGAATTTGGCCAAACATGGTCTAATGTACTTGTGCAGCAGATGAGAGTAAAACTGTGTAGAAGAATAGGTACTTATTTATGGGAAATTTAAAGAGAGTATTTTTGTTATCACTATTTATGAATAGTTACCTACGTATAAAATACTGTAATATAATAATTTAATAAAACGGTCCATCCACACAGCTTGCAAATATTTTAATTAAAACAAAATTCAACGGAAACATCCATATAAACTGGTTGAAGGTACTGCATATTTGTCTAGAAACGTACATGTATGATTACATACATGATACACATGTATGATTTTTCAACGAATTAATTATACGTGATTTAGCGACCAGCGACGATTTGACATATATCCAGTATTTCTGAGAACATCATACAGTTTTTACACAGTAACCTATTTTGTTAAATAAGTACCTATTTATATATATATATATATATATACATATAAGAACATACACATTTCACTTTAAAAATAACAAGCAAATATTTTACCAATTGAAAATGATATGTTTTACAGAGAGTAATCACAAAGTAAAATAATGCAATGGAAATAATTTCTTAGAAAACTGAATACCGTTTGCTAAATTAAATTTCCTAGAAAGTGTTTACAGAAAGTATTGGTAAAGCAGAATTCATAATGGGCGGAAAATGTCAAGTGTACCTAAGTGTATTAAAGTTGGGGTTGATACCGCTGCGTGCCGCGGCTGATGTATGGTGGCGACGCGACGGACAAATTGAAAACAGTAGCAAATGGCCCGATCGCGACCCGCTCACTGAGCCACAATACGCGCGCCTCGTGTTTGTTCCATTCCATTTTTAGGTGAATAAATCTGTGTATGTTTGTCTGACTTTGTCTGTTTATCAGTGGTGCCTAAGGTAACAAACAACAGAATCCCATTTGTTAATAAACGTGTAAAATTAGTCATTGTTCAAGTATATGACAAGAAAGTAGATTTCTAAACCAAGCACTACTTAAGTTACCAAAGAAAAAAGTACTAGGACGGTTGCCTGAGAACCAGGTATTACAATGCCTAAGGTGTCAACAGTGCAATAACCTTGTTTACAAAAGACTTTTGTGAAGCAACAGGAACACAATGTTGTTACGGACATTAAGAATTGGTACTTCCCGGTTGTTTTATTCTGTAACAACGAAATTAATTAGATACTTAAAGAACAAAATCAATAAGAAATTGGAAATTCCAGAATTAAAATATTAATTAAACATTTACTTAATTTACCTTCTAATAGGTACAATATAAAGAACACATGCTAAAAAAGTATTACAAGAGATAAAAATAAAGTGCGGCCCTGAAGGTTTTTACTTCCACAAAAAAGACAACGAGAGAACTAGTTACTTTTCTTTTACACGAAGGTTAGTTATTTATAAGTTCGAAGTGTATAATATAAAAGGTGTTTTCTACTAGAATTGTATTCAATATAAAGTTTCGTTCACGCAGAAAATGGTTGCGGGGCGCGTATGCGGCGCGGTGGCGCACACTGGAGCCAAACCGGAAAAAATGTTCAACTGGCTACTGGCTTTAATTATAAACCGATTACCAATAAACTTTTTTAACATCATCAAAATTTAAAAGAATATTCATAAGAATTGTTAGGTGGATTAGGTATTTAGGTGTAACATAACCTTAAAAGTATAAAAATCATTTTTTTTGTAAAAAGAAGTATGATATTTTTATTTTTAAAAAAATTTAATATCTTAGCGACATTATTTTGTATTACTTATTAGGAATTTTTTACCTAAACATTGTAGTCAAATTGTGTAGATCAAATAAAAAATTAAATTTTCTTAAAAAAGGTATTTTAGAATTTTATTATGACTTAAAAATTGTGAGTATATGCATCATGAATCGAAATATAAATTTCTTATGTTTTTTTTTTATTTTACTTTTATGTCTGGTCTGAAGGTCTACAAATGAAGACTTCCAAAACGAACCACAAACAGTCTTTAAGTGTAACATTCGCATTTCATTTGAGGGATCAAGATCAAGATCATTTTAAATTCCTTATTGTAACCTGATTATTATGACCTCACCTGCTTATTTCTATCTTAAAACGTCTGACAAATATCCTGATTACCTCGTAACACATACTTTGTTAGAGGCAATTTAAGAAATTAGAAATCTTTTTTTAGATTTTTAGAAATTTCTCTAGCTATTTATATTTGAAAGCTATTAAGTTGTGGAACGTAACTTTAGAAAGTATCGGAAACAATTTTAAACATGATAATGGTTAGTCTATGTAATAAACAATGCTGATAAGATGTTATATATATATATTTGGATTTTTTAAATATTAATAACCTACCGCTTTTTACAAAAAACATGTTTTTTATACTTTTAGGGTTATGTTAAAAAATTTTGAACACCTAAATTAAAAATCGGGCTCCGAGCGATTCTTATAAATCTTCTTAAGATTACCTTAAAAAAATGGAAATCGGTTAATAATTGAAGGCTGTAGCCGGTTTTGAAATTTTTTCCCGGTTTGGCCCCAGTGTGTGGCGGCCCGCTTACCCCCCGTGCCAACCCTCGCTTACACAGAATTGTATTAGGGACACAGAACAGCTTACAAATTAACTATAGTATACTTAAAATAAATGCTTAGGACATAGTAGTCAAACCGTCAAATTATTTAGAAACGGTTGTGTCTTTCAGTTTGCATTATTTTGGCGGTAACGACGGTATTCCTCGTACTTTTAAGCAAACCGAGGACATATATACATAGGTAGACACATGCATACACACACTTACAGATTGAATACAAAACTTCTTTTTTGGATGTTGGTAAAAAATATGACAACTTTCACCCTCTCTATTGTTTGGATCTTAACGGGTGTATTTCTTAGGGAAGATAAGAAGATGAACTTTTTCCTATGCCTCGTAAGTATGGATTTGCAGAACACTAACCGTTGTTAACCTAACCCAACAGTAGACTCTAGACTAGTAGTCTACCTATCTAGCATAAAAAAGTCACCAAGGGAAAAAGTTTTTTGGTTTTTACGTGTACGTGGTGGTTACGTGATAAACCGATTTCAATCATTCTTTTCTTTTGAATTGGTTGTACTCGGTTGCTCGGATTTATATTTAAAGAAAATATTTCTCCTCTAAAGGTGGAGAATACCTCTTCTTACAATTTATCATAAGTACGTCATTATTCTTGGAGTTCAATGCGCCTAAATCATATCGTGACTTATTAAAGTCCGTAAATTCAAAATACCTGTATAAAGTTTAATTACATTAATATTAAGTTAAACTACGACTTTTTTATATACTCGTACTTACATAGAGTCATTTAAATTGTATATCAATTACCAGTTACGGCTTATTAACTTACATATTTACCACTCATAAACAAAAGAATAAAACAGTTTGCACAACTCACCGCTTTAAACTACCAATTTTCTTTATAACTAACCCTAAAGGAATACCATAAGGGGTGTTTGTCCCTTGCAAATAGTTAGATTATATAAATAAGGCGGTCGGAATAGTTTGACCGATAGCGATCTGCGGCCGGCCCTCGGCGAGACCGTCTCACAAATTGAGTGGGTTTTACGTAGATTTCTTTACTCATCTTATTATGTTACGGAAACTTTGAAAGGACAGTTAAATATGCCTCTTTTGTGATAGGCAGCGCATTTGTTTTTAGAAAGTGTAAGGAAAATAATATGTTTAAGGAAAACTGCATTTTGCATCGGGAATGCAGTTCTTCTATTTATTGAATATTCTCAATGACTCATCATCTCTAACATGGCACACACTCTTCTAGATAGATACGTTTTCAAAAATTTAACCTGCATTTTACAATTAGTACTTAATTATTCTGATCAATTAAATAGTCACAAAGCCAGAATTGTCGACAGGACTTGAACATTATTATTACTTCACTATTATTATTATACAATTATAAACAAGTACCGAAAGTTTTAAAACGAACATTTATTATCGTTGTCTATACAGAGATTGAAAACCGTGTGGAATCGGATCTACAACATACCACTGGAAGTCGAATCATATGCTAAACAAGAGGTTTTAAGGTAAGAAGAATGAATTGGCTTAGTGCGATAAAAGATTTTAAAAACTATTTGTGCTACCATTTGATAAATTAAAAAATTCTAGTTGTGGTAAAAACCAGATTTTAAACACAGCTGAAATTTCAATAATAATAATTTGTTATTGTCTTATTTGTTTAATAAGAAATTTTATTTCCTTTGGCGAACGCATCACATTATTAAATAGCACATTTCTGAATATGATTATAATGGCGGTTGTAATGTATATTTTGCGGTGTGGTTAACGTACGAGGTGGTAAGTCGATAGCGGCGGGACGCCTCGCCGCCCACGACTTCACTGCTTCCAGTTACAATTCTATCTGCTTAGTGATACGTTACAAATTGATACGGTTACACCGCAACCGCAAACTTTTATTACCACCATATACGATAAAACTACAGTCATTTATTATCTTTTTATAAACTATTTTCATCGATATTTACAACGCAATTGAAAAAAATACTCAACTTCAAATCATAAAAAAATTAAGTTATTGAGTTTCTCCCACCAATTTTTACAATTATAATCGCAAATGGAAACATTAAAATAAGAATATATTATAATTCTGTTGGTTTTATTTTACATTGCTAAAAAGGCAGCTTTCAATTTGGAATGAAAATCGTTTATAGTAAAAAAAGATTCAAATACGGCGACCGAAATTCGGCTAAGAAAATAAGAAATGCAATCTTGTACTAGAATCAGACAAATAGCGGAATATCTGCAGTGACCAATTCAAATTGTAGGAACTATCGGGCTCCGCGCACGAGCCGGGGATGGAATCCAATCAGCGAAACTAGTTCCACTGATGCCTATCACTAAACTTTCACATTCAAAGATTTGTTTCTCTAGATTAAATCAAAGGCGAATTACAGTAGCGGCGAAAAAGAAATATGGCGAGTCCGGCCCCGCGTGAGGGCGGGGGTGTCCTGCTGAAATTGCTTTTCAATCCCTCGGACTTTGGACTTGTAAAGAAGTTATTACCTTCCAAGGAGATAGCGGCGGGTCCGGCGATACGGATATATGTCTTTTTCATATGTAATATTCCTTTTTCGCGTTTTATTAATGGAAAATGTTTCGTGGGACAGTGCGGCCAGCTCTCGCCTTCGATATTAAAAAAGCCACTGTCGACTTTGTGCGGCTTCTTTTATGAGATTGTCGTAAAGTAGTTTATGTTTCGCGGCCGCTCGTGCGACTTACGCCTAATATGTGTTATCATTTATAACGTTACGACTAGTTACGAATGGCTACTCCTTGGCCTATTTTCTCTTTTGTCAACAGTTCTAGAATTGTACTATGAAATATTATGGACATTCTGCTCAATACTAAGTCGATTCATATGATATAATCGAATATTAATTTTCCCATTGCGTTTCATCTGTGCTATGTAGATGTAGCTACCTGTGTATTGCTCGTTTGATAATGTTCCCTACTCTAATTAAGTCCACTACACCAATGTTTGGAATTAATTAGTGTATTGTTTAATTGGCATCTCTTGTTATCTGTTTGTTTGGTTTATTTATTCATTAGTGGTGTTTGTGACAGCTGCTGCTGAGCCAGACATCATTACGACAGATTGTATTGTCATAGAAAGCATATACTTAAGTCTAAATTTTATAAAGAATTAATATAAGGGTCCTCCTGATGAGCACCAAAAAGTGATTCGGAAAGATAGTTATTTCTTGAACGTTCTCAAATAGATGTAGATATACTTAATATACAAATACGCACTTAAACATACTTACACTAATACCGATGCAATGATAGGCTGAGGCTACCAATGACATAACTTTCATTAAGAATAAAATGGTGTCCAGCGGCCCAGTAGGCATGCTGACCCAACAGGTGTTTGAATCACAAAAGATGAAGATAAGAAATGTCAATGTCATTTATTTTTTTTACTTACATTTGTACACAAACCACTTCTCGCCACCTCGTATTACGATATTAACCTACCTCTATTGATTCTATAATGAGGTGTGTGTCAGTGGGTATCACTCAAGTTCGTCTCGTACTACAAGACTGTTTCTCACAGTTTTATCACAACTGTGCACTATACACAAAGATGATGTAGCAGGTTGATTGTATTGTTTCTATATAGTTACCCTTTCTGCAACTGTTCGATCATAAACTGTTTTATACAATCACATATTGAACAGAGAAAATAAATAAAGAATGACATCGGACAGAGATTTAGTGAACATTATGTCTTAATTAAGTACTCATTGCTAGCAGAAGTAGTCATATTTTTATTTGTTATAAATTATGTTTCTCCATTGCCAGCTTTCACTCTTGTTTGGAAATCACAATGTATATATTACAATGCTTATAGATAATAGGATAGTGTAATATAATAAAATGTGTCTGTTAGCGATGTTGCGTAAAGGCATCACTCGCAGCCCAGGGACAATGCGACCGAGCTCGCACACGGATTGATTACACCTGTCCGTCACGATTAATAGAATATTGTGTGTGATTCAAATTGAATTACCCGGCCATTGTCGAATTACCTATGCGTGTATGTTTCGTATGGACTATTGGTTCTGAATATTTAGTAGCCAATTTAGATCGTGTTAGTATTGTGATTTGCGAATGAAGTTAATATCGGGAATTAATTTTGTATTGTGTTCATAGTGTGCTCTTGGTTGAGTATATTTGTAAATATAATAATAATAATATTTCTGATTTTTAACATACAACGCCATTTAGTTTCAAACTAAGCACACCTTGTACTATGAAAGCTAAATTGATTGATAGAATAATTTATATTTATATTTGTAAACACATACATATTTTATATAGAAAACACCCAAACTCGGAAACAAATATTTGCAGAGCATACAAATATTTGGTCCCCGAGACCTCAGAAGAGCAGTCGCATCCGCTACCACTGCGCCACCGAGGCAGATATATATATATATAACTTGTATTAGTCCTGGTTCAATTTTAGTTCTCCACGTGGAATGTCGCTTTTTAACTCCTATAAAGGTTCTGTTTTAGCAATAAACACTCGTTATGTTCTCTCGAACAATAAAGTAGAATAGAACTAGTGCTCTTCCACTATTATTACAAACAGCTATTGAAGTAGCTTTAAGGTGTTATCTCATATCAACAGGCTCCACTGCTGGACATATGCCTCTCCTTAGAAAGGAGTTTAGTCTAATAACTGTAAAAAAAATACACTAATTTTATATTTTATTTTAAGTACTTTTAATGAGTTCAGTAGTGATATTGTAAAGTAATCAATAAGTTCAGGTTAAACATAAATAAACATATTCTAAAATATATTTTACAGCTGTTTAGTGCTATTTAGTGCATTTTTAATTGATGAACTTTAGTATTTTTGGATCGAAGTTTTGTAATCTATTGGATAATTTGGTTTTAAAATTCGATATTTGCATCATAATGGTACTCTAACTTTATACTATGTTTTAGGCATACCTACATCCAGATATTTCAATTAAAAGAGACGAAGCGCTGTCCACCGACACGCTGTTTGATAATCGTACCGTAACTACTTAGTTACGGGGTAAATGTACGCGTGGACACTGTTCTTAGACAATCACCGATTCTTAGCGCTTTGAATGCGTCTTAATTGTTGGGCATGCATAGCAGAGGATGTGTCATGGTTACACAGCGTGAAAAATATTTGTGAGAATTTCTAATTTTCATAAAAAACAGGTTTTATGCGATTTTGACAACAAGTAACCCTCGTGGTTTTCCGGCCAATTGACCACGAATGTATCGTCGTTCAATATTTACATAGAACATTATAAAAGTACAGATGGGTTCACCAGTGTTTGGCCAGCTGTGTATTTGTTTGCTTGGTCGTATCTAGTAGCGGGTATTTAAAACTTTTTTCATGTAATTGTGGGACGGCTCGGATGGTCTTTAATTTGAAAATATTAACGCTTATTTTGATAGCGTTAATGTGTGTGTAGAATAAAACATGTTTATTTTACATATGACTGAACGAAAATAATATGCATATTATGATGATGTTTGTTTCAGGTAATCTACTAGAACACACATGACACTACTCACCATTGCAGTAGGAATTTAAAACTACGTACGTGTAAAAGAACTACGAAAATTGTGTTTCATGGTTAATTTTAAAATAAATAAAACAACAATTTTAATGGAAATGACTTTTTCGTTATTAGTAAGACAGAAACAAACAAAAGTTAGAAAGCAGTTTATCAAAACAATTGTATTAGTTTTGGTAAAAAGATATACTAAAGTATAGATATACAAAAGGTTACCTAGAAAACATATATGTTAATTTAGTTGATACCTTTTATTAAAATTAGCCTAGCAGTTTAGACTCTTCAGTAGAACATACGTAAATATAAACATACATTACGTAAAACGTTCATTTATTACTCCATATTTACATTTACAATTAAAATGCATAGGTATAGAAGTGTGCACGTGTGTGGTACCCATACGAATTCTTGGCCATAAACACAAAGCATAGTTGGTAAAGGCTCATGTAACGGTATACGGCTGTTAGACTAATTTAGGTGGAAGATCATCCTCGTAATTAATCCACTTAGCAAGATACCACGCGCGGCGGCTCGACGACGCTTTGAAACTCGATGCTCAAGTTGCTCAGTTGCTTTGCTCCTTAGTTGCTTCGCTCGTCTGTTACTTCTATCAACTATAGAGCTTGGTTGGCCTCCCTTAAGCTACGGCTAAAGAGGTCATGGATCAAGTTAAGTTAGGTGGGTTTTAAGTACACTTGTGAATCCATTGTTTTGTATAAAGCTTGATTCATCAGATACTTGTTTAGGGTTATTGTTTGGGGGACTATGTATTTTACAAATTGGTATCCCAACAAAGTAATGGTAATTATTTACAGTAATAATTGTAACAAAGTATTAGCTTTTTTATAGAGTCGTATTTACACTTGCACATTAAAGAATTAAGCACAAATTTAATTCGGCAGCCTGCGGGAAGACACCACAAAGTGACAAATGAAACATCTGTTCCATAGTTCATCAATAACACCTGATAATACCAGTGTAAAATGTATTATCAATATTTTGCGTACATCCGTTGTTGGAGATTCTTAAATAAATAATAGAGTTATAATGCGTATATATAAGTATGGAGCAAGGCATGGAGGAAAAAAATAGTAACGTCTTTAGTTGTTAAAACATTATCACTAGTCTAACTTCGTTCAACAGTGAGTATAAAGTACGCACATAATCAAAAACTAATTGTTGGATCAAAGGAAAGAAAATTCTTGAGTCATTACTGTCGAACAATCGGTTTTTATTCTACATTGATTGTGAAGTTCGATTCTCAGTAATAATCGATATTATTCAACCATTCACACATTATGCATTATGTCATAATTTCTTTTGTACTGTTATTCTCGTATATGTATGAACTATATAACATAGTTGTAGTCAAATTTGAAGGCTATTTGAATAGAATTAAGGTTCACAATACTTTTGTGTCCCTCTGAGACCAGAACCATTCACATAATAAAACGTCAATAATGCAATAGCACTGTCACACAATGAGCTATTGTGTGACTCATTCCCTCTTCAAAATAAGCGTTTAATTAAAAACATACGACCTTTTTTATTGCGACACTTGAGTATCGAGTGTTAGACCCGTTTAGGGGAGCGACTCAATATTAACTGATTATATTCATTCATCTTTGAGAACACCAAATCATCTAAATACTTCCTGATGAATTCATGATGATATTAAAGTTTTTTGTTGCTCGTGAGTGATGAGTAACACAAACAATAGTAAGAGAAAATTTAATAGAATATATTGATTTTATTAGCTCATTAATTCTGTGCTGTGTGTTGCGATGGTTATTATATTCAATGTAACCGTTGATAGCAATTGTGTAAAAATGTCATTAATAAGAAACAACTATAGTAAAAAAAAAAGAAAATTATTTTTGAGATTGTAGAGATTGAATCATTTGGACTAAAATAAGTTATGTAAAATGATTTCCGAAATTTGTATCACTTTTTGCTGACAGATACATATTTCAATATGAACGTATACAACGTATCAAAAATAATGTCCGATGTCTCATACAGACGCGTAGCAGTTAGACTATAGCAATTGAAAAACAAAAGAAGCGAGCCTTTACTTACGAAACATAAACCATGCGTTAAATATCTTTGAATTAAATTAAAGTTATTTTACCTTTTACCATAATTGTTATCATTAAATAATAGTCGCTTCGTCAGTAGTCGTGAGAAGGATTTAATAGAATTTCCCCAATTATAATAGAATTTACTCATAGTTATTAAGTATTTGATATCAGGACACGATGACCGGAAATTGCGTACTAATTATAGGAAATGAAATTAATTTTAGTAACCAATTGGTTCGATCAAATCAGAATAGCAACATACCTCGGTTAGTCGGCACGCATCGATTTAATCATATGTCCGTCATGTTTCAATATCGGATGCAAATTGTGTTTTAATTATAATTGACCGGATAATTATATGAAGCTCATAAGTATGGCCAGGAAGTATGCTGCTAAATTACGAACGAATGTGGTTTTGTTACAAAAGTTTCGACTTTAATGGCTTGATTTTTAATACAGTAAAATTCGAACATGCGTACCGGCTGACACACAGCGGAGATTGGAACATTAAACGCTTCCGACAACGGTATCACCACATCATCGTCTATACTTGATAATAATGAAAATAATATTCAACCACATTCACATATCGACATCTAGTCTCAAACTAAGTAGAGCTAAAATGTATATAAATTGTAAATACATACATATTATACAAAGAAATCTAGAACAAACTAAATATTAAATGTTCATGCACACAATTAAGCGGGAGTCGAGCACGTGACACTTGGCCGAGGAGTCCGTCACACAAACCACTACGCCATCTGACCGTCAAAATGTAGATATTCAAGTTAAAGCAGGCACTAAAAACTATAATTAAAACTTGCTAAGTAATTAAATGATGAATACCAGTATTTAGTACGTCGTGTTACACAACTGCATATTGTTCTATTTCTAAAACAACACTTTTCTCACGTTTACTTTGTAAACACTGAATGTACTTAATAATGACGAGCAGTTATCATCCCGTAGTTAATTAATTAATTATTGTAAACGTACATTCGTCGATATTAATATGCTTGCTTAATTAATTTCTACGTATCATTTGCTCATTAGTTCGAAACTTCTTTGTGTGATGTCTGTGTTGTTTGTGTGATTTAAAATGTAATGAATGTTTTTATAAGTTATACGAGTAGGTGTATTAATAATAATGATTGTAAAGTAATATATTTTTATTGAATTTATAAAGACCATCTTTTTTACTGTGCGACCAACTGTAGAGGGACATTAAGACTTCGACTAGCAAAACGACTAGGTATATTTTTTTCTCTGTAGTTTTAACATTCTGTCATAGAAAGACAGAACGACGTAGAGACAGGATTTGCAGAGAGGATGTGTCACATCAACAACTACTTCATAAAGTGTAGGTAAGTTTAGCTGTTTAAATCAGGAATGCTACTGGTATAAAATTTCGGAGCTCGATACATTTCTAATAATTCGCAACAGTAAAGTATGGATAGCTAATGATTAAGTTTTATTTGTAAAAAAAGCTATCGTTTTGGTGTAAAGGCTATAAATATACCATTACCTGGCTAAATGATGGCTTCCAAGAGATCCTGGACTTCGCCGAGTTACAGGTGACTTGTGTCGTCTCAAAGATCGTAAAACCTCATAGGACGGAAGCCACAGGTTTCTCAGGAAATGCAGAAGTGAAGTTCCCACACGCTTGTTCATTAGAGTGGGGTAGACAGAGGTCGAGGTCAGCCGGCATATCAAGTAAACATTTCGACTTGATTTTACTTTATTGAATTTAGCATATATATTTTTAAAGAATCTTGAAGGCAACATGGAGACAATATTCGTACATACTTTTAAATTGACTCTATATCATTCTTCTTGCCTAATAAAAAAGTGATTATTCAGTCAACAAAAAAACAATAATATACGAGTATGTACTATCATTTTAGTGATTTACAAATGATAAAAACCTCTCACGAAATTTATATGGGTTATGAGTACCTACAGTTTCGGATTGTTTTTTAATTCGGATATTTTTTAGGTACTTTTGGATACAATTATTTCACATAATCCCTTGTTCAAACTATATTCTGCAACCGCGTTCGCATTGTACATCGTTAATAATTCCACTCAATCGACTTTATCAGGAGTTACTGACCTGTTACCATGCATTCATCATGATCTGATCTAATCTGTATAAGAGCAACTAATAAAGTTTACAAATTACTGACAAATAGTAATAAAATTGATTGTAGGTCACATTTAAATAGAATTACGGATATTATCTAAACTGTTATTGTATAATGCAAAAATATTAGCCTCATTATTTATTTGCAACTTAATAGAAGGATTATTTTATATAACTTTTATAGGGTTGTTTTACGCCGTCTGCTTCAATCCTTTAGCTTTCTCTACTGTCACTTTTCAATCGTCTATTTTATTAGAATTTCTTAACAAAAGTTATTGCCTAGGAAATACAGCATATTTGTCGTCCTCCGAAGTATCGGTTGCAATCAGCTAAGTTCTTCTTCCGTTGCATTGGGTTAAGTATTACATATCAGCACGTGGTGTTTAATATATATAAATTAAAATTAAGAATCTATAGTTAGCTTATAATTCTATCGCAATTTTGATATAGTGACGATTTAATATTCACGAGCAAATCCGTAGGCGGCGGCTAGTTTATGACACGTTATTTAATCAATAAGCGTCACATTAGGTATGTAGGTTGGCATTACTGACTGATTAGGCGTGTCAGTAACGCGTGTTATGCACTCAATTAGCCCACAATACGAATTAACCTCTACTCAACCAGTTTGAGATTATGCATCTGATATGATTTGTTTGATACTACTGTGAGATCACGCCCTATTGATATAGATTACAGATAATGTTCACTTCATCGAAATGTCAGACGGGCCTGTTGGTAAAGTGGTTAGTGGACCTGACTGCTAAGCCGGAGGTCGTGGGTTCGATTCCTACCCAGGTCAAATAATTGTGTGATGAGCACGGTCATTTATCCTGTGTCTGGGTGTACTTTATCTATAACATGTATGTATTAAAAATATATATGTATGTTATCATAGTACAGGCTCTGCCTAATTTGTCATCAGACGGCCGTGTGTGAAATGTGTGAAAATATCATTAAAAAACAAAACGTTTACCTTTTTACGTGAGTTTTTACCCGACTGCCAAGGAAAGGTTATGTTGTTTATCTGTATATTTCCTTATTACCTCGTGTCTTCCAAATGGCTGGATGGATTACCTCAGCTAAGGTATTGTTTTATAAGTCTTAAAAAAAAACCTAACCTATCGAGTTACGTATCAAATCAAGAAAATTGAAGGGGATAAAGGAAAAAACGGGATAAAGGAAAGAACGGGATTATATAAGTTTTATATATTTAAAATTTAATAAGGCATAATAAATTGGTTTAAGAAGTTTGTTAGCGTAAAAATGGGCCATGTTTGTGTCGGACCTCGTGCTGTTTCGGTCTGCACAAGACTGACTATGCAGGGGCATCCTAGTACATACCAGCTTCTCTCTCTGAACCGAATCCAGCGAAGAGCTACTCGAATCGTCGATAGCTAAAAGTACAAGTGTGCGCTTTTAAAACGAGTTATCGGCTGCGGTATTCCCGGACCGATACGACCTTTAAACCTTCAAGAAAAGACTGTACTACTTCCTAAAAGGCCGGCAACGCGCTTGTAGCTTCCGAGTTGTAGGCGTTCATGGGCGGCGGTAGTCACTTTCCATCAGTTGACCTGTCTGCTCGTTTGCATAAAAACATTTAACGTTGCCTTCTTCCATAAAAAAAAATGATTTAGTCAATACTGAAAATAGGGGAAGAAGGACCACTACAAACGATGTGCAATAACTCGTTTTATTGTTGTTCTATTGTTTTTACATTCTAGTGCACAAGAGAGTATAAATCACCTTAGTAAGATTTATAAGCCTTATGCTTAAAATACGTTTGTATAATGTAAAAATTTCTCGTGGGCTTACCAATAGGTATACTTTGCACGACACCTTTTCTATTCTACAAAGGCGCCGCCAAGTTAGTTTGCAATATCCAAAGAACGATTAATCGCATTACAAAAAACAGAAATAAGATTAGGAATCACCGCAGTATCAAGGCGGTATGTATAACACTTATCGCTGAAGTTAGAGGCGAGAGACTGCCAATACCCGGTTAACTAACCCGTGCCCAGTTAAGCGGTAAAATGCCTATTATAAAATTACTGTTGTTAGTCTATTATGTTATGCCTTTGAAACTTTTAACTGGTTTCCTTTTCAGCTGTTTAGTTTTGTAAGCAAAAGTAGTAGATTTATTGCTTTAAGCTCATTCTGGATAACTTTTGTATCCCATCTCAACAAATTTCCTTTGTCATAGAATATAAACACAGCATGTATATCGATATCCTCACAAGATCACATAGTTATCGTGTCCATCCGTTTAAGACAAGCTATAGATATTGAAGTATGTGGAAATATACATATCGTCTACATTGTAAGACTATACTGATATGGCATTTACCAAAGACAGAACACAAAAATCTTATTCCATGAATCATCAGCGATATGAAGTACAACACTAGTGGTTGTAACGGCATCGGTTAGGCATTGCACCAATAATACGCTCAATTAATTAGCGAGAGACTGACGTGTTCCGAGTACTTACCTAATTAATGTCCCAGAACCGAGCCAACAATACCCGTGTTATTATAATACCGCTAACTACCACTGATTGAGTTACCTAACATAAACATTGTGTTCTAATACAGCCACAATACGTTTTGATTAGCCAACTACTCTGTTGTATCGAGACGCATAATGCGTGACAATATTACCATATTGACATACAAATATATAACTATATTTTTGTGATAGAGATTGACATTTCTTTTGATGTCAGCATATTATCATCGTCATCTTTTTGTCGCTCTTCCTATCAATTTTATTAGAGGTCTGGGGAATATATAACATTGTAAAGGTTTTTAGCCGGTTTATTATTTACCTTGGGAAACCAACCTTGGAAATAGAAAATATAAATTGGGGTAAATAAAACGGTAGGGTAAGGGAGTTAGGATAAATGATACCGCATGGCTCGGATGGAAAACGGGTCTGAGACTACAGCAGCTCGAAGGGAACCGGTCACGTACACGTAAGTAATTGGAGAGGCCACTAAAAACAAACAGGTGTTTATCCGAAAACCGGTAACCAGATATGTAGCTATGCGTATAATTTATTATTGTTTCTGATAACTATATGTCAATCATTTGTTATAAATACATTCAAAAACCCCTGTAAACCAAATC
This sequence comes from Arctia plantaginis, assembly GCA_902825455.1. Taxonomy (NCBI): domain Eukaryota; kingdom Metazoa; phylum Arthropoda; class Insecta; order Lepidoptera; family Erebidae; genus Arctia; species Arctia plantaginis. The sequence continues at coordinate 8,212,636 of CADEBD010000300.1, forward strand.
ATCAAGTTTACTAATGCTGTTAAATTCAATAATAAAGAAACCTCTAGCACTCGCCACTCGTGTTTACACATTGTAGGGGAGCTATGTAGTAGACAACAAAAAAAAATACTGAGTGAACCAAATTAAAACAGGCTTCACTCGGAGTCTAATCAAAGCTTATATTTCAACCGTAGAACACCATTAGTCGGATTTAATTAAGGTTCTTCATAACGAAAATGCAAACGCAGTTGTTTCTAGAATTGTTTGTTTTATTTCATTCGCTTATTAAAACGCAGTCTTAACATACCATTGAATTAATTCGAAAATTTTCGAATGCCTCTTCAAAGTACGTAGTCACACGATGCCCGATGGATTAATCTTGTGAATACGGACCCTCACTAACGGCTTATACAATTTAATTAAATTAATTTTAGTAACGCGTTGTGCGAATGTCAAATTAATATTATTACGAGTACAATATAACGTCAATAAGTCACCTTCGAGCCACGAAATCCGAGGGGCGAGGGGAACAATTTAGCAGCAATTTTAATAATAAGTCGCTGGTATTTCTATTATAGCTGGCAGGCGATCAGGTGGGTTGCCGCGAGGGGTTTAATAACTCACGATTAGCCTATTGGAATCGCTCTGAATGTTTGCTATTTTTTCTATATTGCATGTAAGAGCGCTTAACTGAATGGAAATTAAAAATTGTTTGCAGTAGTTATGAAATAGCTGACATCATCTAAACCAACTGAAGTGCTTTGGTCAATAAATGTAGAATCTTTTTTGTATTCGAATTTTATTTTACGATTTTACTTAAAATCAGTTTTGGCTTGGTGTGAAATGACTCCCTGTGTGTAAATTCTGTTCTTGGATCAGTTTTTTTAAGTATTCAAACAAATATTTTTCAACTCCACCTAGTTTATCACGTCAAGTGTGTGTAGTTCCGCATATTCAGGGAATAAAATCAAAGTACTAATCGTGTTAATTCGTACATACTATATATACATGTAAAGCGGCATTCAAATAGTCTTTAAATAACACCTAATATTATAACTAAGCAAATAAGGTAACACGTAATGAATGTTGTAATGAAAATTGGCGCTTAGAGCCCACATAAGCTAATTGTAAAAGGCGACAATTTGTGTCTAAACGCCGCGCCGCGGCGGTGTTGAGTTGAGAGTATTAGGATGCGTTTATACGAGACGAATCCGTTCGCTGTTACCCAGACATTCGACGCCCGCAAAGAATCGCGTATACCTGTCTAAAGACCTTGGTCTTACAGCAAAATAGGATCTATTTTTTAGCATCTACGCTTTAAATTAGACTGAACAGTAGAGCGTGGCTGATTAATGGAACAATAGGAATGGGCTAAAGACATTCCGTAAATGTAAGATGTAATGCGTCGACCGTGTGCACACCGCGCAATGACCACAAGAAAGCTTTCGTCCCGTTTAATCAACTTGACGACCGAATGGCGTAGTGGTTTGTGTAACGGACTGCTATTCCAAAGGTCGCGGGTTCGATTCCCGCTCAAGTCAAACATTTGTGTGCATGAACATTTAATGTTTGATTTGGTCTGGGTGTTTCTATGTATAATAAGTATGTATTTACAAAAAAAAAAGTATATATGTATTTATATCAGTTGTCTAGTACCCATAGTACAAGCTCTGCTTAGTTTGGGACTAGATGGCGTTGTGTGTATGTGGTAGAATATTATTATTATTATTATTTATTATTAACATAATACAGTCGCGATCTTAAGGCAATTAATACTCTACAGTTTTAAAGGCTGCTGACGACTCGGCCTAAAATATATTCGGTATCCATATTGATTTTTTAATACTGACTGTACCCTGGGAGCAGCTATTTTGTACAGTCAGACAAAAAAAACTCGAGTAGCTAGAATTAAGGAAATTGACATCTAAATTACTATTATATTATAACAGACTACATAACAGGTAAACGTTCCCAGTGATGTCTGGCAAACTACACACCTCCACCTTTTTTGATTGTATGTCCAGAGAGTCTTCTTAATTCGACTTTTTTCCCAAACTAGGTTGGGATCGGCTTTCGGCTTTTCGGTCTACTACGATATGGCTAAGTTAGATTTTTTTTTCGTGGAGCCATCAGACCTCCACAACCCAAGTACGCGATATCGAAGTTCTTTAAAAAGACTGGTGTCGGCCTTTTTGGGGCTCCAACTACCAGTAACGTTTGCCACAGACGTTCGTGTGGCAACCAGGACCGACGGCTTAACGTGCTCTCGTAGACAATGAGGGGTCATATTGTGTAAAAAAATAGCCACCCATCCATAGACTGACCTAGCTAAGATTGCTTAACTCTGCAATGTGTCAACCTACTCGGTTACCACTTAGCCACGAGCCCCTCAGAGAAAGAGAGAGAGAATCGGGTAGATTACTCGAAGACGTGTGTGGAGGTGAAGTGGTTTATTAAGATGATTTGTATCGCAGTTCCATAAAACTCACTTTAAATGTACATTTACAAAATGAAATTTTAATGAATAAAGTATAATTCAAGCTTATGTTACAAATAGTAAGTTTACGGTACTGTCATATTTTTCTGAACATACATATATATATATATATAAAATATATAAACACTTGTAAATCATAAACAACAATAACAGAGCTAAAATATTTAATCATTGTAGTTTGGTCGCGAGAATTTTAATTAAAAATGATAACGTGTAATGTGCAGTGTGTACACTCCCTTCATGGTTGGGGTGATTTTTAATTATTTTAAATTCTAGCCGTCGGCGTCTGCCGATATTACTTTGATATGGGGCCTGACATTGTATTACTGCCTATTACTTGCATGCATCGCACTGATTCATCAATTACGTATATTAATTAAATAAGTAATACTCACCACCAAATTTATGCTTTCATGCATACTTGGACATCGTTAAAGAAAAGATCACGCGTAAAATGTTTATTCAGCACACCCTCAGCCTCAGGTTTTCCGAGTTATCTATCTATCTGTAAACATAACAATGTTAAGTTGGTTTGTCTACGCTTCAAAAACTCAAAAAGTACTGTACCGATTGATGTTGCGACGATGCACAAACCGCGTTAAGGATTGTTTTTATTTATGTTTCGTATCAGTTTTGTTCCTGAATTCTTATCAATGCAACCGGTGTAGTGGTTTAGGTGTGATTGCGTAACAAACAAACAAACTCACTTTCAGCTTTAAAATGTAAGTAGGGGTGTGACTGCTGTTTAGTAAACTTCAAATCTTTTACTACTTAACCAATTAATCAATATTTAAATTGAATTTTTCATACACATTGTGGGAGGTACACACTAGAATTAGAATTTTAATAGATTTGTTGAGTTTGGATTTTGTTTAACTACACTGCTTATTGATAATTTTGTTAAATTTTTATTACTTCAAGTATTTAAAGAATAGACATAATAATTTACTAGCTTGGAATATCATAAGTAAGTTGCTTATTTCACCGTAAGCGAGGGCTTCTATGTGACTGTCCACAAAATGGAAAGCTAAATAGTTGTTACTGCATTTTTTTAAAGTACATTCGCGTGCGGACCTGTTTCAACGTGTTACGTGGAGCCCGCGAAATGAAAATAATAACGGAATGTTTTAATTTCCCTGCGAGTGACAGGTCACGTGCCCCCGCTGCCCGCGAACCCCTCGCCCCCGCAAACTGTCATCGTCACTGCTAAGGACAATTAGCCTGCTCATGAGATTAAACAAGTAGAGTGCGCGTGTTTGCTCGATTTTTATGTACAACCGGCTCACATCGCCCGTGGAACCCCTGTCATATTAGACGCAAATGGCTGGCTTTTCTGTATACTAGAGATAGATATGACAAGCATACACATAATGCCTGCATTTCAAATGACTAACAATACACTTCATAGGCGTGGATTTGCAATAATAGATTTTTCGAATGATAAGCTTTATCGAATAATGATTAAAATAAATTTTGAAAGACTTCTGCGGTTTTTAGCAGTTATTGAGTTAAGCAACATTTTGACAACAACAAATGAAGCTCGTCGGATTTATTTAGTACGTTATAGTTCCTATAGTGTTTTTTGTAAGCTCTATGTTCAGCAGTGGATATGGGTACTTGTACATTATGGTATTAAAAATGGTACCAGAAAACATGTTGATTAAAATTCCACACTAGATATAATCACAATAAAGAAGTGTATTAAAATGATTTGTTGATATCATTAAGCATTATTGAATCCTGCAAATACCTTACAGACATCTTTAATTAAAGAGTTTGTACCTACATGTAATAACTAATTGAATGTTACTTTAAAGCCGAATTCCATAGGATTAATTGTTTATTCTGTAGTATAAATGAACAAATCCTTTAATTAATTCATAACATGTTCGTATGAGATTTCTTCACGTTTCAATTTAGAGAAGCGATTACCAATAAAGGCGCACGAGCGGAAAATTAAATGCGATTGTTGCAAGTGTTAGGAATTCGTGAGTTGCCTCGGAACAATGTGGGGTTTACAAATTTACTACAGTAACACTTTTGTATGTATGTGTACTACGAGTGGTGAACTCTCTTTTTAATTTTTCAACTATCCTTTTTTTTGTATTTAAAATACTCGTATATGACTGTTTGACTTTATATTATACTCGGTGTACTACACCGATACTAAGAACACTAGTCCTTAGGATTAATAATATTCCAATATCAACTATAGCCTGAAAGTAGACCCTAGACGAGCTTGTTCGTCTAGTGGTCAGTGGCCCTGACTAAGTATGTTTATCAGCAGTCTGGTTACCATAGTCAGGTTCTGCCTAGTTTGGGATCAGACGGCTCGGTTTTTGATTAATTGTAATGAACATTGTATTCAAAATCGATATCGCAACTAGCAGGAACATTTTCTGAGACATTATTTAACAGTGGTAATCTTTATTGCGCGAGAGTTTCCGTCCCCATAACATTGATGTATATGTCTAATCTCACAGTTCATTAATATTGGAGTTAACACAATATCAGCAAAAAATATGGTACAGTTGTAATTGTATTACATAAACATATATACGCTGCGAAGTATTTGCAGAGTAAAACGTTAAGTACTCCGTTCATACTTCGCATAACAGAAAATCAAATGTTGTTCGAAAAAGATACTCGGAAGTAGTGTGACTTGGAAGAGGACGTCTCGCGCCGTAACGAAAACTGGAAAGGATACGTGGATGTGCAAAAAAGCGAGCATAAGCGTATTGCGTATTTTTTTTTTAATGTCACTGTATACGTTTTTTGGTCTTATAGGTAATAGATAATTTTATTGTTTTTAGTATATAAAATTGCTGACGGTTGTGCCACTCGCTCATTACGTACTTTGTTTGCATCTCTATAGAACTCTAAAACTTAACTCATTTGCAGAAACATGACACTATAAGTCACTTGTTACAAATTAACTTTTTTTAGACTCTCCTAAAAAACAAAATTTACACATGTTCTTTTTAATGAAGGGACACGTATCGTTTGTGTAGTACACGAAGATCAAGGAGCGTGTATGTAAACGAAGCCAAGGGGCCAAAAGTCGCGTATAATAGACGTGTTGCAATTCGGTCCAATTAAAATTAATTAGGTACAGAACACTGTGTAGACCGAAGCAACAAATCAACGAAAGATACAACTTCGGATAGCAGTGTGTGTTCATGGATAAGGACACGGACCATGCTATTGAAAAATATTTCGATTTTATACTCCAACGTCGTGGTTATAAAGTTAAATTTTCCATTGCAGCATTTACTTCGAGGTGCACATTTTTCGTCTAAAATTATATCGTATATTTTTATTGTTTTGTCTGCTTATTTATGTCTCAATGATAAAACTTTAAGTGTAGAATAACAATTTACTTAGTTTAGAATTTATCAACTCAAGTCCATTTGTTCAAGGCTTTTATGTTTATAATTTGATAATATTATCAATTACTCAATGAACAAAATTATATAATAGTTATCAAAGTATTGCTCCCCTGTATCCAACTACATCATAAAAAACCTATCTATAAATTGTGTTATATCTATATTCTGTTTATTAAAGATTACAGTAACTCTCACATTCTTCTCTCATATGATTCCCGGGTCGGACCAAATGTTTGTATGATCTGCAAATGTTTGTTTCGGCGTTTTGATGTTTTCTATATATAATATGTATGTGTTTACAAATAAAGGATCTAAGTATTCCATCAGTCAATCTAGCTTTCACAGTACAAGCTCTGCTTAGTTTGAAACTAGATGGCGTTGTGTGTTAGGTGTCCGAAAAATAATATATATATTTATTGTTATTATATTCTGTGCATAGTATCATAGTACCTAGAATTCTTTTCGAAGAATTTTTAAGCAAATACCATAGAATTATGGCTATGGAGTCCCTCCCGCTCAAGTCAGCGGGAGGGGGGATTTGGGCTCCAGTAACCTCACTCACTTAGTGATAGGCAACGAAAGAATTGCTTAACACATGTTTTCTGTGAGGCCGTGGTATCACTCCGGTCGAGCCATTCGTACCGAAGCATGGCCCTCCCACGGTAAACGGTCTTTCTTTCATTACTTCCTCAAGAGGCACAGACAGACACACGGACAACGCAATAATCTTTTTTATTGATTGACGAACATGGGCTTAATTTTAAGTAGTACTGTAACTGATACCATACCGCTATTAACACAAAAATTTGATTACTAATTATTATACTTAGTTGAATTCTAAATTGGATTTCTATTGAAATCGTTTAAATAAAATGAGCTAACCTCCTTACTTTAATACAGGTTTTATGTATAAATTACTACGTAAGTATTGACTTTATGAAGAAGAAAACGTAGGTATATTAATAAATTAAAATTTATTAAATTGCTAAAGTGAGCTGTACTTACATCCATGAATACAAGTTACGAAATTACCATCCTAACAAAATTTACTTTTGTTTGTGTATCTGCTTTCTGCATCGAAGCTAGAGAAATAACCAATTCTAAAGCTAAATGCTATTCGTTGGTTCTCTAGCTATGCCCGTCCACGTCAGCCATTTCTCTAGGCACGCCAGTCCGTATTCTCTGTTCTATTCTCTTGAATTCGTCAACTTTTTGACAAAAAAATCCCTTCATCATGTTTCACTCGTCCCTGTGCACGATATGTACAAATTTCGAAAATCCATTGTTATTTCAGTTATTATCAAGTGATGCTCATTCCTATTCACTCTAATGTTTTCAAATATCGCCTTGTCCATCCTAGTTACACTTCAAAACTGTGGTTTTCAGGTAGTTCATTCAATTACAACGTTAGGGATAGTGGTTCAAAATCTGGCGTTACGTAGAGATGTACGAGTAGCTTCACTCTGCTGCACTGCATTCATAATCGTGTATATCATGGAGAGTGCTCCGCAACAGAGGTTACCTTTTCTCTAAAATAATATTATTTCAAAGTTTTTCATATAATGAAGGCAAGGCCATCGTTCAGCAGTGGACGGCAGTAGGCTGAAGATGATGCTGTATTTCAAATGACGACAATATTGTTTCTAAAAGAATAATATAATACCTTGATTTGATTCCACTTAAAAATATCTTCCTAAGTTTAAGTATGTCATAAATTGAGAGGTTATGCTTAAAATAAAACATCCGACAAACACTGTATGGTAACGTTTATAAAAAATTGACAACGCTATACGCCTAGTGATGTGTAATTTGGAACTGTTATAAAATAACAGTTATTTTCGTAGTCAATTTATCATTGTGCCGCGCGGGAGGAGACGTTGTTAATCATAACTGGTACGATTGCCAAAATAACTTGTATTCCTTGTGAACGATGATTTATGATCTACGAATGTTAATTACGAGCTTGCTTATGTCGTGTTTCGGTCACTTCTATGGTTATTTGCCACTTATAAATGTTATATTATTTGAAGTAACCGCCAACTATTCTACAAATTTAAAAAATGTTCTATATGGAATGTATCCTCATTTTTTGTCAATCATCAATTTATGTCACAAGAAATCCATTACCTGTTATTTATTTATAAATTCAATATCCTATTATTTATCATATCATAACTAAATTTATATTGTGTTATTTATTAATAAAGAACTATGCGATACAATTGCAATTGTAAATTTATGTGAATGAATACTTTTATTTCAAATTTGGAATATATATATATTCCAAATATACATTTATATATGTATACTAAATAATTTATACTAATACTAATATATTATATACTCAATAGGTAAACATACTAAATTTGAAATTGTAAAAACAAATTGTATTGTTCATAATGAACGAAAAGTTATTTAAGGCAACAGTTTTATTGCAATGTGTTAAGTCGAAATACTTCATAAACGTATATTGTATGTAATGTAGCAAAAGGCCCCACCATATGTTATTATGACCTTTAATAAACTTCTCAGGTGTTGTTACGTATAAAAATCCCGGCAATTCAATTAGCGGGAAAGCTGGGCGCAGGGCGCGGAGGGCGGGGCCTAATAAACATAATATAAATAATCTGTGGCGATAAATCTGCAGCGCTTTATGGCAGGAGTGGGTTGTCACTCCGTCTAATTAGCGCTAGTACTGCTGAAAGCGGTTCAGCGGTAAAGCGCTGTAGGTTACTTACATGGGAAAGGGTGATCTGATTAAGAGAGGTAAAATTTGTGTTGCTATTACTTTCTTTATGGTATAGAACTTTAATATTCTTTTAGGAATATTACATTTATGAATTTTTCAGTGTCACCGTTATTAGATACAGAAAAAGTTATCTAAAAAGAAAATTGAAGTACTCCAGATGGGTATGCATTAATATATCGCGATCAAATTGCGTCTACTAGTCTTGAGAATTTAATCAGTTTATACAATTCTTAGCTAAGCAGTTGTACAATGTGAGGACCTATATTACTTTTTCTGTAGTGTGTAGACAAATAAAGCGCTTCAGCGGCTGAACTGTATGGTACTCGTCAAAGCACTCTTCATCAGGCTTAGTTAATTATGAGGACGTATCAGCTTTATTATAATTACTCATTTTAATGTCGCTGCGCCTAGTCTCCGCGACACCGGTGTAGGCCGAGCCCGCCGCATACAATGTTTCAATCTAAATAGTGGGTATAACTTGTAACTAGTTTATATTCAGACTTTGTTGAAATATTAGAAGTTGTTACATGTAACATTGTAGCAACACTTAGAATAACAGCAATAATTAAATTAAATAGATGTTGATGAAACGCTGTTTTTACATTTTTTTTTTTTGTAGGTTTTTTAAGTTTTATAAATATAAAGCAAAAATATAACCGTCTAATTATTATCTGTTTAAACTTATGTAGATTGCAAAAAGATTTTCAATGTGATTACAGGTGTATATATGTATGTTGAAAATTTTAATTATTATTATTATTATTATTATTATTATTAATCGAATCCCGTACCTACACAGTTTGAAATTATAACAAAATGAATATATTGTTATAATTTCAAACAACTTGGTAGTGATTTAGTAACTTATAGTAAAATTACTATAAGTTACTAAATCACTACCAAGTTGTTAATAATTTTATGAAATTAATTAATACAGGAGTAGCTCAATGTCAATTACTTTATTTCCAATCAATGTTAGTGGGGCCGCAATATTAAACAAAGGTTATTGCAACTTAGTTTGCATTAATGAATTAGATAATAAATTCAATAATGCAAAATTAATGTAAGTATTTCGTTTTTTAAATTAGTAATTACTGAAATAGCTTACTTATCTTAGGAATCCTATTATTCAATTAAGAAACCAGCAGATCGAAACTTCAAGTAACCCGAAGACTGAACTATTTCTGGCAGTCATCCCAATTCACTGGCGATATTCCCAGTTGACAGTTCCCAATGCTACTTAAGAACAGTCTCCTAAGAATTCTTATGAAATTTCAAGAGCTTATTTCTACTACTGTTTCTCTTTATTACTTTTATATGATCTGTAGTATAGGAAATAGACTTAGCACCTTAATTTTTACTCTCTTACCTACATAAATGTCTCCATCTTTATTTATAATTCCGTTCGAGCAAGGTAACAAACAGGTAAAAGGTTCTACAAAGGAGGACCTTTTGTAAAGATTCTTTTGCTAGCGCGATGTCTGATAGGATTTTCAGGGATAAGAATTGCCATGTTTTTTTTGTTAATAGTCCACTGCTGGACATAGGTCTCTCCTTAGAAAGGAGGTTTTGGCCAATTATACAACGCAGACCAAACTGGTTAATATAGGGTTTATACCTAGTTTTCTTTCTCTTAGTAGTGATATTGTCCTGCGTAGTTTGCTCCCTTAGGCGGCTCTTACGACACCCACGGGATGAATAGGGGTGGTGACACCCCGTATTCTTAATCCGTCACCACACGGACGGATACAATATACTTGTACCCAAATATGATACTCGCAACGTGAATTCGTTAAATTTTTGTTTTCTTTTTATAGTACTTCTCTTATAAGTATATAATTATGAAATTATAATCATTTAATAAATAGTTATCATGTTGTATAAATTAGTATAGTCGTGTCTATGTTAGATGTTAACTGATGTACCTATTCGTACCGTCACAGGGCGATGTTAAAAAGAATGACATAAAAAATATCAACACTCAAGTATCCTGAAGTGAGCATAATAATTAATTTAAGTCTTATACAAACCTCACTCACTACCTTTGAAGATGTATTAACGACCTCAGATGCAGTATGAATGTTTAATATAAAACAGGTATTCCCTATGAGTTTTATAATATCTACGCACTCTAATAGTTACACTAAGTACCTACTATCGAATTCTTAAATTGCCCACACATTTTTCTTGTACATGATTCGTTTTAATTGCTTGTTATTATTGTTCGACATCTCATTAGCTACAAGTATAATGTGAAGTAGTTATTAAATAATTGAGTTATCCGCTCTTATTGATAAAATATTATTTTAATAACGAGTAGGTATTCGGATAACGGATATGAGCAAGTAACTGGTATTTACAGGATATCGATCATCACTTCAATTTCATATAAATACTTAGTAGCTTAATAAATGTAACGGAATAACCGTTAAATTGATTAACCTCATTGTAAATATATTATTTATTGGATACCCTGTCAGGACTTATAGTACAGTGGTAAGTGGTTTTTAATTTAGCACTTGTCTACCTTAAGTAATATTGTCATCCGGATGATTAAGCTAGTAAGTTGTCACTAGGCAAGCAGTTCGAGCGTAAAAACTGTAAATGTAGTTATAAAAACAGTTATAAATCCGTACCTAACTTGTAGGATCTAGTTAGGTATTTGGATCTTGGTAAGAAGATTTCGTACTCAAGGATGGATTTGTATAAAGTACCTAATTGTTGTAGTAACCGGGACCCTTCTGTTTTAGAATACCTGGGACAGTAAAATTGAACATGACGTGTTGATGTGAATGCTAGGTGTTGTTACATTACCCAGCTAGTTGTCAGAATCATCCCGCGGCCCGGCCAGTATCACTTGCACGCACCATTACCTTCATAATTTAATTAGTTTCGAGTGATCGTTTCATTAATAGAGGCGATATTTGGCGAGCGAGAGTGCTCGCCCGCGGCTCTGTCAATTTTAATTAAAGCCGATAGGTAGACCGAAATGTTGGAATTCTTCATTAATTAGTCCGGCTCGAGATTTCTAATAATTTAATTAATGGAGTTAATAAGCTGGCCATCCTGTCGGTATTCCTGTAACGCGCCGGTTACCGACACCTCGCTTCTGTACAACATTAAATTTGTATGAAGTATGTGTGCGGAAATGTAGCACCTCCCAGTGCCACATATCGGTTCTTACATGATGTTGCTTCAGACCTAAGTTTAGCTTTTTTAATGAAATTCGTTAACTCTAAGTGCTATGTGTTGTTTGTTAGTCACAAATGAACGATTTTAAAGTAAACTCGAACTATCCAAACAAGCTCGCGCCATTACCTACATATATGATATAATATTAGCTTGTTCTATGGATACTAGACAACTGATATAAATACGTATAGGTATATACTTTTTTTTTGTAAATACAAACATATTATTCATAGAAAGACCCAGTGCAAATCAAACATTAGATGTTCATGCGCGTAAATGTTTGACTTAAGCGGGAATCGAACGTAGAATATGGGAATACTGTTAGCAATTAATTGCTAATGTTTTAGTTATTTCACTAGAACTCAAGCCTGCAACAATGTCGTATTGTTAGCAATAGACAAAAACAACCGTCATGTAATGATATCATAGTATGTCAATAATGAATCAGTTCTCTATGTATTATCGTGGGTGAACCGTTGGCTGAGCTTAGTAAATTGCACATTATTACTGATAAACATGCGGCATTGTAGACGGATTTTCTTTCAAATGACATACAATTGTCGACGAGCCCTTTTGATGTTAAATGTCAGGCAAATTACTAGGTTTTGTTCATAAATATCGTATTATCTGTTTTAGTAAATAGAGCTCCAGTAAAAGATGTTTACTTTTTTATTGAATTCATAGTATGTTATTTATTACAAAGATATGCCAAATATTCACTAAGTATTCGCCATTCCGTACAATTATTGAAATAAATATTTCTATATGTACAAATATATTATCATTATCCTATCGCCGTCTATTGCTGAACGAAGGCCTCTCCTAAACAGCGCCAACTATCCCGGTCTTGGGCAGTCCGCATCAATCCGCTGCCACTTTCTTTAAATAGAAACAAACAAACAAACATAAATTTATATTTTGTTGTAATTTAAAATAAATAATGTTTAATAATTCACAGATAATATAATTAATTGATCTGAATATATGATTGATCAGAATATGTGTGAAGGTATCATTGTCATATCAAAGTATAATACTTTTGTAAAACTATGAAACACAAGTATCAACTTTGAATAGATGTTTCTTTAGTAAAACATACAATGGCATTAACTATTAAGACGACCCAACGTCCTGTGTAAGCAAACATCACAAAACTCTAAAGTCTACATACTACATAATACACTAAATGTATAATCAAAGTGATGCTACGTCCGGTAGCCCTTTATCTATGAAAACGCCGCAGGCGATGCGACGTCAAAGTAGCTCAAAGGATGCTTAACGTAAACGTTGGCTAATAAAATGTACTAATATTTATGTTGGAGTTCGACGAAGAATAAAGTGAACTATTAACGTATTTTAAAATGTATTTTATGATTTTCAAAGGATGCCTTTCTACTTCCGATTCTACTTAACAGTGGCACAATTAAGTACCTGCCTATTAGGTGATCTTATTAGAAGTACTATGCTTAGTAGTTAGTAGATCGTAGAACGTGAAGCCGAAAGATATGTTGAACATCAAGTATTTTTCTACTGGCGTTGAAAATATACTACAACCTTAAAAAAAATTATATAACGCATAAATGTATATACTAATATAGTTTACTGATTAATGCACGTATTGCAGGAACATGACAATATTTATTCTCTAGTCACACTGTATTTAGAGGTTTAATTAGCTATTAAGCTGAAAGCTGAAAGCTTATTAAGCTGAAACTTATTCTACCAGAAGAACTGTTGCAACATAATTCAGAATTCAAAACCGGGGTTTTAAGTTTGATATTTTTAAAGTTTTTTAGCATAATTCGCTTGTTAAAAGTCCTATTCGCGATTTAAAGGTCGAAGCAGTCCAATTGAAAACGTGCTCCACGCTCGCTTAGTCATCGATTACACGCAATTTGACGATCATTTTAACCGTAAAACCCCCCAAAAGTAGTTTAAAACTTTTAAAAGATTTTAATATTACCAATGCAAGTGTAAGTTTGGTTGGTTGTTAGTCTTTCACGCCTGAATTACTCAACCGATCATGACATGTTTATTAACACATTATTTGGGGTAAAAACATTACATAAAGTATTATATATACATCATCATCTAGGTAAAAAAGACTTTGCCTAAGAGGTATATACTTTCAAATTGGCGCTATTTGCAATTATCTTCCAGTTTCGTAAATAGCTGACTTGGTTCATTTATTTATACATATCATATTTAAATGAAAATTTATATGAAGTTAGTTTACCTTAAAGTTAATTTACTTAACTTATTAAAGTTTAGTTTTAGAGCGTCATGACAATGAAAGGAAATTAGTTGTATCTTACTGTAATTCATACATAAATATCACACATTAAAAAGTTCAACAATCATCACTATTTTTTTTCTCATAAACTTTACGAAAAATCGTAGCATTGCAAGGCTCGAATGTGGCTGGTGGTATGCAACACAAAAACAGTTTACTTGTTAGAATTGCAACGTATTATAAACACTGAGTTAGCTTATTGCGTCATTTGAAACTTGTATGAAATATGATACTACATCGTCATATTAACTATTGTAAGTAGTCCTTAATTGGCTTGACCGATCCTATACGTGGGCACTTTGACAAGGAACAACTTGATATCTTAAATAAAAACAATAACATGTCTTACTTAGAAAACCTACTCTAACTGTGTATCTGTATATACATCGTATAGACATGTGGACATCGTAACAAATATTGTAATAGTGTATTCAGACCATCATTTTGAGTCTAAAATCTTTGGAATTTTCTGCTGAAAAATTTAACTGTTTATGCAATCAGCTGTCAAAGGTTTGGATCATGCCCCGTTGGTATCCACAAATAACTTTTGTTTAGACAAGTTGACGACCAAGTCACACTAACACAATTTGACGACCGGAGGGGAGGCCCCGCGCTCGTCGGCTGTTTGATTAATTACATTGCAGTTTTTGACCGTATGCGGTATTTATTATTATTTTTTCGGTGAAATGTTCTGTTTACTCACTGTGAAATCATTTTTAACCAAAAAATGGGAAGAAAATAAAAAAACATATAATGAATTTTCTGCATTTCGACTCAGAATCATGGTCTGAATACACTATTTCAGTATTCGTTACGATGTTCCTTAATCCCTGTAAATATAATTATACTCTTAAATGTGTTATCTCGTACAGAATCAAATAGGTGTTACAAATACCACTCGGATTACCGCCGGAGAGCCATACTTCCACACCTATGTGCCCGCTCGACCGGAATAATACGAGAGTAGAAATAGTGTTAAGCATTTTTTTCGTCCTTGTGAGACTCGTGTCACGTTTGTGCCGAAGCATGGCTCTCCCATGACTTTACAAAAGCAAATGTACCGAAATATTTTATCCGTTACAGTAACAAATATGTTCCAGAATATTCTTATTGGTAAATGTGACATTCCACAACTTCAGATGTACAAGTTACACCTACTCTAAAATGATGTAGTTGTTAATAAACGTTTGTTTCTGAATTTGAAGTAAAAAGAAGTCGGAGGTGTTGATATTTGTAAATATCACATGAAACTAGGTTATCAATGGATAGTATAGTTGTTTCGCATCCTAATCCTGCGGCGGACGCGGCGGGAAAATGGCGGAAATTGAAAATAAACATTTCATCTGCGCCCCGGCACGCACTGCCCAAATTGACAATACAACCAATTTGCCGGCGCGCACCGACCACTTTTGTATGGGAATTGAAAAATAATATTACTCTTTTTTCTACCACTGCACGTAGGCAATCTCAAAAATAAACTATGATTCTTCAAGTTACACGTCCCTCCCCTGTTTGATTCTTGTCATAAAACATTTTTAAAACTTTTTTCACAAATTTTTATTACATTATTTTAAATTTTTGACTTGCTCAAATTATGTGCAAGTACTAACATTTAAAACGACAAGACTTTCTGAACTGAACTTTTCATTAACAATTATCGCGGTGTAGCGGAAACACTTACTTATATCGATGGTAAAATACGCAACAGTCATTATGTCGGTATTAAATGTTCACAATAATTAGGTAAAGTGGATACAATGGCAACAGACGTCTCATTAAGCGGCGCGGGGTGTTATCACAGTCGGCAGGAAGCACTCCGATAGAGTGCTGTTCATTCATTCAGTTTTAAAAACGAGTGCGTTTTGTAAACACGAGTCCCATCTCTCACGTGGTTCAGTGAATACATTCCATTAATCATAATGAATTCATTCATATTATAACTCACATAATCGCTAATTACAATTTGAAGTATGTTCTCCATTTAATTAGGATAATTTGTGTGGTAAGTGTTATAGAATTTTGTTAGTTAATTTGTATATTATTAAAGCGCTATATTGTGCACGTAGTAAATGGTGCTGCAGTAAACATCTCAACACTTTTTAATGCATTTAGTGCAATAGTTATAATGAGCGTCGTCAAGTTCTGCAGACGCCTCGTGCTCCTATCTTTGCTGCCAATTAATTTGAAGCTTATTGAAAGTTTTCATCAGATTTTCTTCGTCTCACTTACTTTATTAGCTATACAAGGTTTTAAACTTATAAACATTTACGTTGCTGTTATTATTTTAAACGTGTTTTTATATTGCTATTCAAAAAAGTAATAAACTAATAAATTTAATTTTACTTTGTTAACTAACAAAAAATGATGTAGCCCTCATGATAATTTAATTAAGAAAACTAAATTAGTTTGTAAGGTGAGCATAGTTAATTTAATTTAGATTGAGTTTTTTAATAACCCTAATTGACTGATTTAATTACGCATATCAGCGGTGTGTTTTTGGTTATTTGGCTAACTAATTTCCCTTTAATTATAGCCACCTATATCTGCCTCACATGGGAAAAGAAAACCATTCGTCATACTTGTTACAGAAGCGGTATATTTGAATTGTTAATAATGTTGTCAGTAAAAGAGTCCAATTTGTTTCATGTTGCTCAATTACTACTACTAATATACCTACTGCAAAAGAGCTGCAAGTCGTTATTATTATTACTACAGACAGAGTTTAGCCTAGTGGTTAAGGACTTGCGATCAAGAGGTCGTGGGTTCAAATCCTGACCAGTACACTACCGACGTGAACCATCTCCTATTACAAGCAATTTAGCTTAGCGGGATTGGTTAACAAAAAAAATACTAACGCATTCCGCGTAGGTTTTGCCAGGATTTGCTAGTTCTATGTGCTTCATAATTACCAATTTCATTTGTATCCTGATACTCATCTTATAATGCTTACCCATCTATTGTTTTACACTAAAGACTATCCCGCAGTTACTTTAGTTATACCAACATTAATAAAAAGTAAGTAATTTTTGATACATCTCATGGCGTACTAACTGCCATTTTATGGATTGGCGGCGCACACGCAGTACGGAATACATCTAGTAATAATTAAACGGACAGTCTAAATTATAATTAGAGGTAATGGACGGCACTCGATGGCCCACAAATGAATGAATGTTTAATTGAATGTCTCCCCACAAATAAAAGCAATTTTCTTACAGCCCAGCCCTTAGCTAACGTAATTTAATTAATGGGTCGCATAACTCTGATTAAATAATATCTGGGTTGGGAAAATGCGATCAGTTTTTCCAACACTAAGTTATAATTTATTTGAAATTACTAATCTGAGGAATGCAGACAAAAGTGATTACGCTCATGAGGATAATTTTTCGATTCTTTTGATTGAATGAGTGTGCCATACTTTCTGTGAGTGTTTGGCTTAAGTTTAAATAGTCTTATAATGTTAATGTCTTATGTTGGTAATATTAAGTAAGTTTTGAGATTGTGATTATTTGACCATCGAGATTGTCTAATTCAATTTTCATTGGTGAAGTAAATTTCTGGGGCATGAAAACCTAAAACCTCTTGATCGTGAGTATAGCCTTATGTTTTATAACAAACAAGCCAATCATTAAAAAAGGTAAAATATCACAAAAGAGGCGAAACCAAACTCACCAACTTTAATCTGAGAAGTATTCTATTTTCCAACATACCCAAAATATCACACTCTCTTAGGCTTGCTTAAAACATAACAGAGAGAAACTAGCAATCGAATAAAAGATCATAAATAAAACATCGAGAACGTTACCTCCGATAGCTTTTGTCTAATCTAATAAATGTTTAATAAGAATTAGGTAAAAGTGGCACTCCCTGGCCTGGGGATTTTCATTGCATTAAGGGGCTGCATATAATGTTGAGATTGATATACTGTATTGTTAAACGACATTGCTATACATCGCTTCAACTAATATCCATTAATGGATATTCTGATATCATATCTTTTCTTGCTACTCTTTCAATGAAATCAACATCTCTGACATGATATCATAAAGAGAACCAGAATGTGTTGATAATTTAATCGACTCGATAAGAAATATCTAAGTAAGCAATATATTCACTTAAAGGCCGTATGTAAGCAACACTTATCTAGACAACAATTTTATTCAATTATATCTGCCAGAAAAACTCGTTCTTTAATAGATAGATTTACATCTCGATTGAATTTTAATTGAGTCAACGAGCGAGTGCACTTCAATAACGGAGTAAGTTAATTATAAAAGGCAATTGATTTAAAAGGAGCCGTGTCGTGGCCGCGGTATGAGTAACAGAAAAAGTTTTCAATTTCACTAAAAGGGACTGGTTTGTGTCTCAGAAGTCTCGTCTGGTTATCGGCTTGTAATGTATGAAGTTACTCGCCGCGGCTTTATTTTATAACTCACTTCACATAATAGGCTCCAAGTTGCTTTAATTCACTTTGCCTCTCGTCGCGCGAGTCCTTTACTAATTTGGCTTAACAACTCATCTCGGCAATAATATGTATCGCACAGTAGAAATCATCACGTTAATCACGGGATGAATGTTACTGTATATGTTGTATTAAATACGAGTGTACAGTAAAAGTACATACAGATATTGTCATAAATTCGTCCATAAACATGCTTCATAAATTATCACGACAACGATTTGGAACATTTTACAACGGCTATCAAAGATTCTTTACGATCAATAAGGATGTGACTGCATCACGACTTATAATTAATATGAGACATTTGTTTTATAATGTAATAAAGAATCAGCAGAATTTGCTATTGGTGACGTTACAACGACATCGTCACACAAGTTACTTTAACACGCTGTGTACGTTTAAGTATTCATAAAGTGCTTTCAATTCAGCTATATTGATGCCTGGGCTTGACAAACGATCTTATTTAGTGTTTTTTTTGCAAACTCAATTATTGAAAACGTCGCAGTTATTATGCACATTTTGTTGTTTATACAGTTGTTATTTTAATTAATCGTTTTTAATTCTCTACGGTCACCTTTATTGGAAATCGATTTAAGTTCGGCGTAGTGGTTTAAGCGGTCGCCACGCCGCTTCCTACTACACCGAGTGTTGTGGGTTCAAACCCCACATGGGACGACACTTTGTGTGATCCACAAATTGTTGTTCCGAGTCTGGGTGTTCTTTGTGTCCGTTCATGTATGTTTGTAAAGTCCCCCGCGACACAGGATATTTTCCTAATGCGGGAGTTGTCTTTTCATATTTAGTTCAAATTTA
The DNA here is from genome assembly GCA_902825455.1 of Arctia plantaginis. NCBI lineage: Eukaryota > Metazoa > Arthropoda > Insecta > Lepidoptera > Erebidae > Arctia > Arctia plantaginis. The sequence continues at coordinate 8,232,010 of CADEBD010000300.1, forward strand.
ATTTATAAAAAAACCTAAAGATTTTGATTTTTAAGTTATGATATTAAGAACAAAGGATCGTGTGGCAGCTATCGTAAGTTATAAAAGACAAGTTCACCGATCCAAATTGAGTTCGACATCTCAAATAGATAAAGCGATATCTACCCGTTATAAAGCAAACTTTATAGTTTTGTTTTTGGCAGTTTTGACACAGCTTCTATCTCGTTATTTGTTCCTTCAACTGCATCTAACTGAGGTGAAACTTTTAACTTGCCCGACGTATATTCCACCTGAGCATCGATTCCTTTGACTGCCGCGGGACCTAGTATATTATCTACTATTGTGCTTACTATTGTGGACAAACTTATATCAGAACGTTTTCTTTTCAATATGTGCTTAATTATTCGAAAATTACAGACCAGGGTGAAATTAATTTTGTTAGAGTAACAGTTGCGTTGCATTGTTGATAGAAATATTCTCTGTAACATTTTACGAGATAGTTCTCTATCAAGATAACTGGTGGTATTGTACTCCTTCAGGACACCGGGGTGACAGGAGACACCTGAAAACAATAAACACGAAATTGCCACAATAATCAACGACGATGATCAACGCAACGACTGTCAGACAATGGAGTAGATTACGCGATAGGGGTTTAACCGAATAGCAGCTAACTCGATTATGCGGCCATCCGTGATTGTGTTTGAGCCTATTAATGTTTGAATTTCGTTATATTATTGCGGCAGACGGGTGCCGCAGCTAATCCAATATGGCTTGGTATTAACGAAATTCTGCGTCGAGTTGGCGGTTACCGTTCTGTGGCGCCCGACTGATAATGCTCCTCACATTCGTGTACTAATGTCCCATCGTTTACTGTACACCTCGTTGAAGGCCTTTTATTGCTACTGTGATAAGAATTAATCTCCTACTCATTATAACTCGGCTTGTTGTTATGACTCAGTTTATTTTAAGAATTTTTGGTAGTCGTATTTCCTGGTTTCTTATTTACACACTTTTTAAAACTTTAAACATTTATCTAGAAACAAAATATAATCGAAAGTAGTGCTTGCACAGCTGTAGTTGCAAGAGTTTAATATCAAAGTGCGTGCGAATATCCTTTGTGACCGGCCCATTGCCGGATGTGAAGTGGGAGGGTGTGAAGTAAAGCGACGCGACACCCGCGGCCGACGAGCGGCCATACCTAGATTAAAGAACAACTTAAAGGAAAGCAATCTGCTAAATAAGTACCTGTGCCTTTCAAACGCTTAGTTTGTGGCTCTACTTTACAATTTAAAGAAAGACACGATGCACTAGTCTTTCTTTTATTTCACATTTAGTAATCAGTGTAAACTAATAAAAAGTGCTTGTTAGTTTCAGGCTGTTAAGTTTCTACAGTTCATGAAATTTGAGAATTTAGTTTTATCATAATATTTTATTTTTCTTATTATCATCAAAGCGCAACATTATAGCACCTCTATTGTTATTGTTTTTATAAGGCAGCCATTGTATGATTTATGTTTCTCTTATTTTAAAGTAATTAACAATAAAATTATTTACTTGTGTTCTGCAAATTAATGCAAAAAAATGAGTAGAGCAATGTTCGTTGCGGTGTTAGTTGGTTGAATTATTTAGCTTCTCGTCTCGTTACTTTGCGTCGTTTCCGCAGGTGTGGCAATCATATTGTCTCTCCGTCTCATCTGAACGGTGGGCAGAATGCTAGGGGTGGTGGGGGCCTGCGGTGGCCCTGTGTCCCCTCATCGCGCCGCTTATTCTTTAATCTCGCTGATGAATTATGATTAGCGGAGTGTACTTAATCCTATTAGTTGTAGTCTGTCTCAAATAATCTTCTTAAAGATTTGTTATGTGTTTCGGGCTTAGAAAGTTTTCAGTACCAGTCTACAGTCTTAATGAAAAAACAAACAATAGTATAAAAACATTTTAGTATGACATCACAAAAAATAATGACTGAAAAGGCTGTCGGGAAAATTATTGTCGGATACCATTATTTAGCTTAATGCAGTTACCTGACCAAAATGTATTCGAAACGTGCATTAAAATTTGCAGGAAGCCTAACAAAAACCTTTATGGCCCATACAGAGCCACGTAATAGCTCGCCGTGGGACCACAAACTCCGATTATCCAAACAGAGAGCTCCCGAAACAGCGCTGTGAAATTTTAACGTATAATTGATTATGAAGTTGGCCACTAATGGGCGAAAATAGTTTCTAATTTGGAGTACGGTGGCAGTGCATAATTGGTCTCGGACCGCGTCTGTGTTAATCATTAACGTTGGTACAGCGCGCCGGTTGCGGGCTCCCTCGCGGCTCGTGGCGGTCATCCTTCAGTGTCTGGCCAAATGCATCCCAGCGCGGCATTCACTGTATTTGCAACGCATTCATCTTTTATTTCTTTTACTCACGCTTTTATCAAACGTAAATGTTTGTTTTATTTAAGATATAAAGCATTATGGTATTTTATTTTTTTTAATATTAAAAGTAATTCAAACATACTCTTTATACTGCTATTGAAAACCGAACGTGGTCTCACGTTGAAACGGCACACGGTTGAAACCCACGTTTATGGTCACTACACAGCTCCTATGGGTCGTAATGTAATGTTACAAAGACCATGACACTAACCATCCTCAAGATAATTCATAAATACATAATTATTGATTTTTCTTTTTCGCTCGGTCTATATTAATATAAAAGTTATGTAGATTCGATTAGATTTTCTGTTTGTGTGTTTTTTAATATAACAAGTTATTTTATTGTTAGAGTTGTATTGTAGATGAATTTTGACTACGAATATTGATTGGTCAAATTAAGTTTTCGTAGCCGTTTTCACGTGTTTTTCTTATCTGTTACACGAGTATATTAGCTTTTTGTACATCTAATATGTATGAACTAAGTATTCTAAATTTTACATCCGACCGCGAAATATGCTTAAAGGGGTACAAAGAATTCTCTTCGCCTATTAAACTGATCATAATGAACGGTGTGGAGTTGTTTGTCATATTCGTTGTATGAAAAGTTAAAAGAAGAAATAATTTTTCGATGGCCAAGCTCTTTTAGAGTATTGGTATTAAAATAAGCCGCTGGCAGTCTCACGAAATTAATTTTGCATAGTTTTGCTGTCCCTCGGCTGACATTCGTTAAATCCTAATTCGTGCGTATTGACGTTTCGAAAGTCGCCGTTAATGGAAGGCGTGAGCTTTTTTGCTTTGGCTGCGTCTAATCTCGGCGGTTGCATTCGCCACGGGTTGTTTCCCGAGTGGCGTAGCGTGTTGCTGTCATCGCTCAGTTATTATTCACGAAGGTTCGCTTCACGGACTGTCTACTTGGCAAAAAATGTCGCATCTATACTTCGGTCGTGCATTACCATTGTATTGTATACCACGGTGCTGTACCGTGCTTAATGAATTTGACTTGAATGTTATTGTTGTGTAGCGGTGATTGACTTGTATCTAGGCGTAACTAAATAAAATATTCTGTAATGTTTACTCGTACAAAATGAATATTATAAAGATGTTTTTCCATGTTACTATGGTGAAGTTAATTGAAGTTACCGTCTTAGTTCTGATACAGTGTTTAAATAATCGGTGTATTGTCAAGGCAATATGACTTCTAGTTAACATTTATATTCTAATTACTCTCTGTCCACTCATTTATTTTCTTTTTGGAGTTCGAAAAATAGTCGGTAAATGACACTCTTATCATAGATTTTATTATTTACTGACTCTGATGATAATGCCTATTCGATTAAAATGTCTATCAATTTTTTGTAAGAGTTTTAATTTATATGAATAAGGTAAAAAGTAAATGTTACCCAAAAGCCAAAGTTTGTTTTCTATAAAGTTTCTACTCTATGTATAAGATATACAAAATAGTAAGAGATTAGAACCCTTATGCCATTCACTTTAAAATAAATTACATTTCATAAACATCTAAATATAAGTATAACAGATATTTTAATGTAAATTACATATTATGTTCACAATATCAACGCGTTTGTGACTATTGAGTTGCCGCCTGTAACACACGTCCATGGGCAGCTTTGGCCACTTTCCATTAGGTGAGCCGTCTGCTCGATTGCTTCCTACATCATAAAATATTGTCTAAAAATTTTCACCAGTGTTAAAAGCGTTTATAGACGTAGGTTACAACTTACGCCTTGTTTTCTTTCAAATCGACTGATATATCTTTTTTTTTTTTAATGTTTAGTTTTTCTACATTATCATATTAGAAAAGTGATTGTAATAAATTAGAACCGCACTATTACATTTAGTAACAACTTGAGCATTGAAGATATTACATTAAAAGTGGAGCCGTACCTGTCATATCCAGTGCCACCGAGCTAGAGAAATAAACCTATAGTTAAGATACAAGTGCAATAACGATTTGGTACGCTTGACTTGGTATTATGTATTTAATCGCTAGGTTCAACTGACTCACAACAAAGTTGATTAACTTCCTCTGTAGATTAAACAAACAGTCATTGACACGATTTGTCGTTGTGTGCACGCTTCCGGGCGATATCCGAATACTATTATTTATGGCTGGTGATCGGACGCACTCTCGAAAACACACAAAAATAAGAGCCGCGGGCCATTCGTCATGGACATTACAATAGCCAGCATTGTTTCAGGCACGTTGGCTCATAATACCCGAATTCACTGTACTAGAAAAAAAGTTTGTGCGTCTGTAAAAAGTGGAAAGGTCGTAGATTAGTAACTGGCCTAGATTGTGGTCGCGATAAAATAGTGCGAGGCTGCACCAGTTGCTAAATTTAATTGAATTGTGTTTAAAATATTAATTAACCATGACGACGCTGCGGTTCGTGCTCAAATTCATTGCTTCTTTTTTTGGCGACACGATCTCAATTACAGATTTTTTGTTATTTTGTATTTATTCGATATTTTTAAGGTACATAATTTGCTATAGTTCGGTATAGTCGAGTCGTGTTTCACGTTCTCATTAATCGCTTGAGTAGTTGTGCTAATTTTTTCGAGAAATATTACGGGCAATAAATTTCATGGTTCTGGAGTTTATGCTGTAACATAAAATGGCCTGAATGAGTTGTTGAGTTCTGAGTCGATTATGTATCGTGACTTATGATTCAATATCAATGGACTTCAATTTGACCGAACTTGATTTGTGGCTAAGGAGCTTACGACTACTACTGATGCAGGAAAATATTTTCTCGGGTTGAATTTAGTTTATGATTTTGATTCCCTTTTATATTTCTTATTTTGTAGCTAATTTCAATGGGTTGATCAATTACCGATATATTATTATTTCCTATATTTAGGCAAGGAGAAATAAAACCGTTACATTTATTATAATTCCCTCCTTTGCACGATCGCTGTTAATGAACATTATGGGGAAAACTAGTTATTTTAGTATGTCTGAAGGCTTTTAACTTCTAATACTGCTACTCGGCACTACTTTGGCGGTCTACTTCTAGCGATTTATGTCTTGAATCTAATAAATCAATGCTTGAATTTATTATTTGGATATCGAAACAAAACTGCAGACAATAATGTTTATTCCAATCTTGCCAGTTGCAAATAACATAACTTTAAATTTACATGTACTTCGCTGGTTAGATTTTATTAAAATGGATGAGATTGCCAAAATTAGTAAAGGGCTACAGACCACAATAACCGATAACCTCAAATAGTTTGTTGCTTTTGCTCGTAGCAGTTAATGTTTACGAGGCTTATGATAGTTTTTTTTGTACAGTGCGAGAGGCGAACGCCGCAACAGGCGAGCAGCGGCAGTCCCACACTGGGCTCGCATATGCTCGCCATGGAGGTCACCAAAGAGGCGCGCGCTTCGCCGCTGCCTGCATCCACGCAACAACCAACAACTGCCACCGCGCAACAGCCCCCACAGCCACAGGTACGTAGCTACTGATGGATATTAAAACCGTAAACACTTGTTTACGGTTTTAATATCCATCAGTACATGACCTACATACTTATGTAGGTCAATGCGTCTAACTCTTTTTTACTTCTTTAAAACATTACAGTTAGTAGTGATTTTTTTAAATTAAGTCTAACATCATGTACCATATTTGTAATACTTTAAAACACAACGTAGAAACGAAACCACCACAATAATTATTAGGGTAACAATTTGTATTCTTACACTTGATTCCACTAGGATACTTAAACTAGCTAGGCGTAATGAATAACATGAAAAGGTTTTTGTAGTATATTTTACTAAAGTTATAATCATAAAATTTTATATATGACAATTATATTTTATTAAAACTCGTGAAAATGTCATTAAGGGGATATTTATTTCACAGATTTGTGCTGGATGCAGCAAGGTTATAACGGAGCGGTACTTACTTAAGGCTCTAGATCAGCTTTGGCATGAAGATTGTCTTAAGTGTGGATGCTGTGACTGCCGACTCGGTGAGGTTGGCCACACGTTGTACACACGCGCCAACCTCATCCTCTGCAAGAGGGATTATTTGAGGTTAGTCGTACCCAAGAGTATTCTAATTTGTTTCTTAAAATACATCATTTTGTAGTATCGTCTATAAACCTGTCTAGATTAAAAGGAAATCTGACTCAGTAGCAATGTGGCCAACTGATTCAAGAATGAAAGTTACCACAAGTGCTTTAAAATGCATGATAAATACCTAAAATGGGCTTACTCAAATTTAAAAACAAATTAAAAATATTGCATATATATTCACAAAGTTGCGTCTGCATGGGAGGGGTTCATTGCGCAAGATGGCTGGCAGGAGCTGGATGCGAGAAGCCCAAAATCGATCTAAGTGGCGTGCAATGGGAGAGGCCTATGTCCAGCAGTGGACTGCGATAGGCTGATGATGATGATGATGATGATTCACAAAGTGCAATAGTTGGACGCACAGAAGAGAGTTCGGTTAAAGATTTGTTAAAGTAGTTGGCAATAATAAATAATTTCCTAAGATTAACCTGTTGATCGTTTTACAAGTTTTAACGACTCTAAATCTTTTCGTAGGTTATTCGGCAACACGGGCTACTGTGCAGCTTGCAACAAAGTGATTCCTGCGTTCGAAATGGTGATGCGTGCGCGCAGCAACGTCTATCACCTCGAGTGTTTCGCTTGTCAACAGTGTAATCATAGGTAAGTACATTGCTAATAGAGATTGAAGGGTTCAAACAGCAATGTAATTTCACTGCGCCGCATCACATGTTTCGGCGACAGAAGTAATATGAACCTATTTTGTGTTTCTCCTGATGCTGCTTCTTTTTCTTCCTCCGAACCTTTTTCCCAAACTATGTTGGGGTTGGCTTTAAGTTGGCTACGATACGTTAACGTGCGTTCCCAGGAACGAAGTGGTTTCAATATGTTAGGAATCCCATCCATAGACTGACCTGGCTAGAATTGCTTAACTTTGCAATGTCTTAACCTACTCGGTTACCACTAAGCCATGAGCCTATTCTTTCTTCTGAGGGCCAAGTGCGAGTTTATTTCACTTCTACTCGATCGTCACGGTGACCGCGCTCAGCGCTACGATTGGCCCGCACTTAAATCTCCACCAATCGCAACGCTAAACGCGCTCGACGTCGAGAACGAGTCGATGTGAAATAAACTTGCACTCAGCTCTCTGATGTTGCTATTAAAAAAAATACAGACCCGCAAATAAAAGGAAACTATCACTCTATTAGAAGACTGATTTTACAAAAAAAAATGAAGCACATATTTAAATCACTTACCAGTTATTTTTCGATCACTCTTGCAAATCCACGCTAGTCAATACATAAACCCAAAATAAAGCTAAAAGTGACAAGCACAATTGTATGCACAAAGATTTTATTTTACGAGAACCATGTTCGGAACTAAATTGTTTTTACCAAGTACAGCTCATGAGAGTGAAAAGGTTCGAGATATAACGTAACACCAGTTTAGATTGTTTATTCATCTCACGGATACCCTGAAAAGAACGCGATTAAATTTTCCGCTACATAATAAAGTCAAAGGCAAAAAGACAACGATTCTATACGCCGCTGTGTGAACATTTAATATCTACAGACTATAAATTTAGAACCTTATTTAACTTATCCTACACTCTTAAACTTTACAGTGTGAGTAGAATAATAAAAAATGTGAATTGAATGCAAACGATCGAAGTTGGTTTACGGTGATGCGGATGAATAAATAAAATAATTTAACTACGCATATTAAAAGACAATGGAAAAGTGAGAGCCGTTTTCCAAGCTGCTTCATATTTACTATAAATAAGTACGAACACTTGAAATTATTAGAAGAACATGCAAGGGTTTTTTTTTTACGTTTGAGTTATTCTATAAACACTTTCTCATCATCTACTCTAGTTTACCTTACCTTAAACGCTTCTCATTAGGCAAAATTGAATAAAGCAGAAAAATAAATAAACAGAAAACTATTCATATCTATCTTACATATCAGTTTACCATTTACTCATCCATACTACATTGGCGCTGTACTTTAATTAGCACCTTATTGGAAGCCTCCAACGGTTTCATTGGAAGTAAAGTTCACTTAAATGAGCGCAACAATGTTGGGAATATGTGTTCTCTGGAAAATCATACACATTTTTAATACCATTTTTGCTCTACTAACATGTTGAATATACGTCATGAATATTTTAAATGGGAATGTAAAATTAAATAAGAGCCCTACTCATTTCTTTATTGAATAGTATATACAATATTTAAGCGTTGATCACACTTATCTTGTACATTCTATAAGTTACGGAGACAGGGCTTCTTCTATAAAATAAATATCCTCCTATCCATTGCTTGACCTGTTGCTCATTGATTTCCTTAACTAGTCGTGTGTGAGCGATGATGTATTTTTAATTTTTGTAAAGTACAAATCTAATATAAGATCTATTAATGAGTATCATTTTGTATCATAACCTATTCTAGTTTAAAGCTCTCGCTGCTATATACTCGTATACTGCAGACATGTTTCTAACAGATGGACAAAATTTAATTGTACACATGTAATTCACTTTTGTATAAAAATATCATTTAATATTATGTCATGTTCATTGTGATATTTCAATGCATAATTAAATCGTTGCTGTTGCCGTTGGTACTACATCTATCAAACTATTTATCTTGGAGTGAAAACAATAAGACTCCTGAAATACAAATATACACTACCAGCGTAGTTTGAAAAGTCCCCAAAAAGCAGTATGGTCCCAGTGAAGAGATTTCTTTACTAATCAAAACATATGAATACTGTTCGACTGTTTTATTCAATTCAATTGTACGGTGCACGACGTAGTCAGATACTACAGATATCTCGCTCCGTATTCCCAACTCGACTACACTACATCGACTCACGTGACGGAGGTCCATGAAACAAATTTATATTGTTGGTATCGTTCCAGCAAATTAAGAAAGTATAGATAGCTTTGTGGCTTTGAATTAAAATTGTCTCAATCAATTATATTTATTGTTTTTAGTTTTAACGATATTTTATGTACTCAAGTTGCTGGTCTAATGATATTTTTGTCACACAATTCCTTGTAAGATTCAGAGTAGGGGTGCAGGCGCGAAAACGGCAATTTTCGTTGGACTGCGTCCGTTTAAATAATAGAAAGGTCGCGAAGATTGGAGCCGCTCTGAATGGTTTATATGTCACTTGTGAACCTTTCCCGTGTTAGTAGATCTCGCGTGACATTCTCAACGAATTATATATTCATTCGACTGTTTCAGAATTCAGATTCAACAGTTGGCTTCGTATTATGGAAAGCATTTTGTCTGTAAAATCAAAATATCTCTAACAATTGTATTGGAATATCAAACGGAACTGTTTTGTAATTCATTAGTGAATTATGTGTTGTAGAAATGTATGAAGATATTCCAGTAATTAGCCCCCTCAGACCCGGTAAACACGAAGCAACAAGAATGTGGTAGTGCTAACTATTAAATATCACGTACAAATCAATTTCCATGCCGGCTGAAATCTGAATCCAATTTGCGGGCTGTCGATCGGAGCGGACGGCAGATATCACAGGATTCACGGGTGAATATCGCTAAACGGCTAAATAATTTAGTAGCAATCTGGTGGCGAGCGGCGGTGGTGGCGTCCCGCGGCGGAAGCCGCGTGCTGCAGATCGCACGCTCCATGTCACTTCGCAATCGACACATGACCACGATTGACAAATCTACCTCCATGATTTTATATCTCCACCTCATATTTTGGACTACTCTCTAACATAAGCACTGAAATTTATGAAAATAATATTTGTATATCAGTAAATAATACCATCTTAGTTTTGGGGTCCGAAGTGTTCTTTATAAGACAAGATGTAATTATCTCTATCTTTGGATTGGTGCGATCTAAATATCTTCTAAATGATATTATTGTTTGTCAGTAGGGGAAATCCCCGTACACTTTGGTTTAACGCAAAATGTCAAACTTGCCTTTGATGCCGTGGCGACACAATGGCGCGTCGAACAAAGCTTAACTTGCACCTAGTCATTAAAATTTCGTTTTCCATCTTTTCCATTACGCAGCTGCAGACAAAAAATAGCGAAATAAAAAACGACGAGCCAAAAACAAAAGTCGGGAACGAAGAGAACAGGAAATAAAGTTAATTAAGAGCGGCGAAATCGACTGAGTTGCGGTGGAAATTGGCCCCTTAAAAAAGAGACATTTGTAGCGAAGCTATTGCGCTTAATTTTTGTGACAAGTGAAACAAAAGAGTTGGCAGGGTGGCGGAGACGCGGGAGCGCGCAGGGTGAGGCAGGAGGGTAGATAAGGTCGGCGTTATCACCAGCGGTTCCGGGCGGCCACTGGCGAGTCGAAGGCGATACCTTTTGTTTTGCTACATTGAGGGATGCTCGCTTGCGTGACGTTATCGCGACTCCTTGCTTCGCGTTGACCTTTCCACTCATGATAGTAAATTTTCTTCTTCAGACGTTTAATGGTGGTTACATTTAAGGTTTTATTTCATCAAAATAATGATTTTTGTGATTAGATCTTAGATGTGAAATAAAGAGTTCACAATTTATGTCCCAATACATTTTTTTTGCAGCTAACAAAAAAGAGGTCAGTTCATTCTTAAAATGAATTGCGCTGCGTTGGTTGCGTTGATTCCAGCTATACTGCATACATGTGTAAGATCCGGTAACATCACTAATTAGATCTTTCTAACTTTTATTTATCACTATGCGATCCGATGTCGTTACAGTTCACGGTGTCGACTAATTGCTAATAAAGCGGAAACAAATAAACAATCGAATAAATCTACAGTTAGTAATTTAACATGGAAAAAAATATTATCTATGTACGTACATGGGTAATTATTGTATACGTATGGAATAAAAGCGAACTTTGTTGTACAATATGCATTACTTAAGTGTTTTCCGCTGATTCATAAATCAAATCAGTCGAAAACACTTTTCAGTCTGATAAAACTCTTAAAATTTTCCAATACTTTAATTTATACATTAAAAACTTATTGTTTGTCTCAGGTTCTGCGTGGGTGATCGATTCTACTTATGCGATAACAAGATTCTGTGCGAATACGACTATGAAGAGCGGCTGGTGTTTGCCAATATGGCGTACAATCCACCACCGCTTGCGCATCTTAAAAGGCAAACGACTCATCTGCCACCACCACCAGTGAGTACTTACTTTCTCATTAATGTTTCATAGATATCGCAGAAATACCACAAAAAAATTCAACAACAAAATTTCAAATTATAATTTCTGACCATGAGTAAGAAACCACATTTCAAGATTATTTATTAAAAGAATTATGAATAGGTCAGTATTTCTATTCGTTCATAATACTGAAAAAGAAAGTCAACTTTAAACACGTATTTGATTTCTTTTTTAGGTAGGGTGACTTACGTTTGGCTTAATTTTAGACTGGGAATGATATTAGATAAGTTTTAAGTTGGTACATATATCATTTCATTTGTTAAAATTTAAGACCAATTTGATTTTCGACATAATGATGATAAAATGGATGGGGTTCAGACCCGCAGACTCTTATCATGTTTCTGAAGTCTTGGCGATTATTCCACCAGAGCCGCTTTAATTATAATCTTCATTTTTTAATGAAAGTAACTATTTGACGTTCATTATCTTGCTAAATTTTAATTAAGGAAATTTGTAACTAGTCGTTATGGTGTCTTACAGCGTGGAAACAAAAACGCCGTTTATGACTACGTTTTTGTTAATACAAAACTCATTTGTATGATTTATTCAAATTTTAATTAAATCAATGTTCAACAGACAAGCAACGCCATGAGCAGTTTGATGAACGGGTCGAGTCGCTCCGGTGATCTGAACAATAACATGTCGGGCTCTTCGCCGGCACCATTTGCTCCCCCGCCGCACCTCAAACCCCTCGGACTCTCGGCGTCCAGCTGAGATTATAGCGCGTGAGACGCGGCTCACCCTTACGCCAAGTATCAAAACTAAACTCCCGTGCTTTAGCGTACGCGAGTTGGACTGAACAAACTTGAGCAGTTGACGTTTCAAACATACACACAGTGCTTAAACGTCACTTAAAAAAAAGACATAAATTACAACTTTTAACCTGAATTGACGTTCTAAGTGTAAGAAAGTAATGCAGAGTAATTGCCAAACTATAGTTAGTGTCTCATTGTTGAAATTGTAATCAACACGTGACTAATAACTAACTTTTTTGTATCTTTCTCGATTTTGGAATATGATATTATTAGTTTATTAGGAATAAGCGTAAGGAGATTTGTTTTAGTTTGTTAAAATCTCATTATTTGATCTCAAATACAAATTAGGATATAGCTAAAATAGCGTTGAATCTCCATTTTGTACAAATCTGTTAAAATCTGCATTATAACGTCTGTATTTTTCTCTTTAATGTTTATTATGTAAATTAAGTACGATTAAAGTTGGAAGGCCAATGCCGCCATATTCGCTACACGTTAGGACTAATATCGTCTTTGAAGTTTGTAAGATTTAACACATATCGTGTTAAAATACCTAACCTGTCAAATCTGAACAAACTTTGGGTTTAATCCTGAAGGCGTGGCGCAGCAGTGAGATGTAAGGTAGAGTACCCGTTTTTCAATGGATGATTGTATTATGAATTATTGATGTATTTTTGAGGTGGAATACATTTCAGCAGTTTAGATACCATTGTTGATCACGTTACTTACCATTGTTTAAGTAGACTTGGGATAGTGATACCCTATGTATGGTACAAGAATGTAAGATTCTGAAAAAATTACACACGCATATAAATTTTCGCCGCGGCTTAATCGCTGAATGTGTATCTGTCCTAAAGTTGTAACACTAACGGGCGCTGGTATCAGGATTGATGCCGATTGTCGTCTTAGATAAAATAAAATGTAACTTAGAACAAAATTATAAGTGTTATTGTAAATATAAACAACTATATGTACGTATTGCAGCATTCACAATTAAATTCAATAATCTCAAAATTCTTTAGGCTATTATATTTAACGATCAAAAGCTAATTCTCTAAATTTATTTTTAATTTGGCTAAGCCGAGAAGAAAAATTAACTTTCTAAACTTTGAACTGTAATACATGATTTGTTATTATTTGTACAGCTTAACCAGAAAAACAAATAATATACTGTTTAAAGTTACAGAAAGGTGATGTCATGTTGATCTCAAGATTAAATGGTGGTGTGCTATTTGTTTTTCTGATTTAATACTATGTTTGTATATTAACTGTTAAGTTTATTGTAGACATTGTTATGATGTTTGTATTATTTATGTAAATAGCTCATTTACTGTAGGTAGATTATTGTATCTATTATTATACAATGGTAAATGTAGATTTGGATTAATTAGAAAAATGTGGATATAATATGTTAACTTGATATAAAACATAATTGAAAATAGTGCAAATTACGTTGCTTAGAAATGTTTTTAATAAATTCTTGAGTCATCTGCAGATAATTTCTGTATGATAATAGTAGTATACTATTCTCGATGTCCCTGTTCGCTCATCTCAGGAAAGAATTTCATTAAGAAACAAAACCAACGAGTTTACAATCATTTACGAACCGGCTGATATTGTTGTTCTTGTCTAAAGTTTGAATTTTGATACACCTACACACATCTACTCGTATGTGTACGTACTGTGACAAATTGCATCTCTTTACATTAGATAATTTAACTTTACTCCGTTATTTATTTATTTGGAAATTGAAAATTTTGACAGTTTAAGTTCATTGTTTAATATTTATTTGACACTGAGTGTTTCAGCCCATTGCCAACATTATGTCCAAAGATTTTAGCTTATATTAATTAATTTGCCTGATATTTCATCAAACTCGATCGAATCGAATCTGTACTAATTCGACTTTTTTTTCCAGTTAGTGTATCAGCAAAATAAACATTTTTAAAGTTAAAGTTAAATCATCATTATCTTATTAGGCCTGTATATAGAGAGCCGTTATATGTGACTGAGTTGTCTGATCATGGAAATCGTTGATCAGATTGTAAGCTCTTATCAGAGTTAGCCCTAAAACGTCAGCATCGTGTGTAGCGTGCACAGCCGTTGTGTCAGGTGAACTGTTTGCATTTAATTGTGTACAGTCCGCACTTAACTAAGTAAATTATAACTTTTGAAAATACGTATAATATGCGAGCAATTAAAAGTACATGTGCAATGTTAATTAATAATTGTGTAACGAGTGTTTTGTTAGCCGTTGTAAGTAGAAAAAATAATATGTAATTTAAACTACTTTTATGTAAACAATGCTTGTATTGTTTTTTTTCCAATAGGTAAGTATATTTTAAGGGTTGTTACTGTTTAAAAATTGGAAATCCTTAAAATTGTAGGCGTTAAAAAACTGAACATAGCGATCTATGCACGATTTTAAAAACTTCTAGACACGAAATTGATTTAGGCGAGTGTAAGTGTGTGCAAGTAGTAACAGCCCTCAAAGTATGCTTGAAATTAACCTAGAATTATGTTGATGACTGTGCAAGCCCATGAATTCCTGTAGTTAACAAAACATGATTATTTTATAAATAAAATCAATCGTTCACATTTGTATGAATATGTCAGGTTCTAACCAATGATACGACCAAAGATGTAGTTCATTAAAACCTTGTTCAAGAATACCTACTCTTGTTTTTTTTCTTAATATTTATAATATGGTTTTCATTACTGTGAGGGTCAAATGAGACTATCTCGGTGCTTCCTTCATTAATGAGATCGAAGATGTTGAACGACACCGTCGGTCGAGCAACAGCTACACAAGAGAAAAAAATTAGCACCTGTATTTGAAAATATATTTTGGTAGGAGCTTAGTCCTTTATGGAGTAACGAATAACAGTAATCTAAGAAGGAGAACCAAAAACTGATACAGAAACAATACCTTCATTCGGTAGTGGAAATTGCACACAAACTAATTAACTATTTTTCAGTAACATTACTGAAAAATAGTTAATTAGTTTGTGTGCAATAGGGAAATAATATGATAAGTATTGTACATAAAAAGTTATTGAGAATGTAAAAAGAAGAAATCGATGATTTGAATTGAATAACTACACTTTTCACTGAAATGTTAACGACAGGTTTAGGTGGTAGGAGGTGGTAGGTATACTATGGTCTGGACCAACTGTAACAAGGCGGAATAAAAAAATATATGCTTACGGATAATCCAAGTTTGGGAAGTCTGCTTCCATAGAAAGTAACAAAGTTATTTTTAGAAGGGATATCTTTAACATTTTTAGGTTTAGGTTCTTTGAAGGTTAAGCTAAGGCTTAAAGAAATATCAGCTGTTCCCGGATCCCTCCTCTTACAGGCGCAGAGTTTCATATTTATTAAAAAGGCTTAAAGAAATATACGACACATAAGACAAAGGATTGATTTTTTTATAACGAAAATTTGATAGTATTATACTGGATATCATAAAGAATAAGTTAAAATTTTCAAGCGTCAGTGGCACAGCGTTAGTGACGCTGCAACTGTGACGTTAGACGCCAGCGTCTATGCTGCGCTCATGTTTGCAGTGTCGCCGCCGCTCACGTGTATTTTGAGGTTAATTTCTATAAAATGGCATCTATTGACACGTTTACAGAAGAAGAAAATGAAATATTAATTACACTGGTGTCTCGGCATCCATTGCTTTATAATTAAGCATGAAATACATTATAAATAATAAAGATAGATTAGAATAGAATAAAGAAAGACAAGATACGGTCTGAAAAATCGAATGAATAGATTCGAATGAATTTTGAAGCTGAGAGAAAATAGAAGTAAAAGGTCATCATCTTCTTCCTCTTCTATAATCAGTTCAGGTAGATCCATAATGTAATACGTTTAGAACCTATGGAGATGTGACGCTATAAACGCCGCGTCAGTGACGCTGGCTTCGAAAGCTTACGTTTAGGCCCGCATTCACGTACTCAATGGCAGTTAATACTGGCTATTTCACGCTAAGTATTGATTTAAATTGAAATTCATAGAAAATAAATCATTTATTCTTAATAATAAACAGGAACTTTTAGCTGTTGCTGTAATATCAAATACGTATGTAGTTGTTTATTTTATTCATAGAAACTGTACAACAGAAAGTATGATATCAATAAACATGTACTTAATTAAGTTCAATTCTTTCGATCTGAAAATTTTAAGCAGATTTAGCGCAAGAAATATACTTCATTAATTGTTAAACGATACTCATTAAGTTCAAATAAATTGCAAAAATAAATCCATTAAACAATAACAATAAAATCGAACCGAAGCTTTGATTAACTTGTTGAATAGGTAAACAGAAAACGAGTGGCAGTAGAGAATCTTAGTGAAAGTTTATCCTCGAAACGTTTATACTGAAGTTTAGCTAGGTAAGGTTAGTTAAGTGTAGGAAGCCCGATTAGGCTCACGTGCAAATTAAGTGTTTACAAAGCTGATTGATATTTACTCGTATACTGTATTTACTTTACAACCTATTCATGGCCTGCTAGATATCGTTTGCAAAATATGCAAAAAAAACAATACATTCGTAGACGAAATATTCCCTATCATCACTGACTCATCAGAAATTAATAAGCCAATGGTAATTAGTTCAGGAATTCCGACATACAGAAACTAACGATAAAATGTTATCAGATTATAATGTCAGTGTTATGCACATGAGTCAAGCGTCAAGGTCAACACCCATTTGTTACATTTCAGCTCAACACGCGAGTTTGCATCGGCTTACTAGAAAAATATATAATATCAAATCAGAAAACGTTTTAATAAGAAGGTTTTTTTTTCGGAACCGATTTTTTTCTGACCCTTCACCAAAGGTATCTGTAATACTATCGTCTACCTACGTTTTCAGGAGCGTTTCTTTAACATACTGCATATAGTTTTGGTGTATATAGTGTAGATTTTTATTTATTGAGTGGGGTTGCTCCATAAATAGCATTCACATCAAGTGTTGTATTAGCACATATAACCTCCTAACTTTATTTGAAAAAAAAAACAGTTGTAGAGCAATGTGTTAGGTTGTTTGCTATTTCATGAAAAAGTTTTAGTTATAAAAGTCGGTTTATTGAAACAAAGAAACTGATATAAGTAATATCGTGTTGATCACGAACAAATGGACAATAAAGTAGCCAATGAAATAGAAAATGCGTTATCAGCTGTTGAGGTTCCGGAAATTCGAAAAGGTGCTCTCTTAGTCGGCGAGAATGGAGAGCAAAGCGTTCTCATATCGGGGGCATAAAAATGTCAACCGTACCAGCATTGTACAGTTCACTGATAGCACCTGAGGAGTACTCAGACAGTGATTGTACCGACGACAAAATAAGTAATATTAATTTTGTAAAAATGTAAATATGTTATAATTATTCTATCAATCTACTTGAATATAATACTTGAAACTCACTGGCTTTATGAAATGCTATAAGAAATGCGTTATAATTTCACAAAAGCTGAAATATTTAGATGTTTTTAACACGCTTTTATTAGCTTCAGTTGTATCTATGTGACAGAATCTTTGATCTCGATTTTTACCCTCTTTAAAGGTCAGATTAAGTCGAAATTTTGCACACCAGTCAAGGACCGATGACAATACAATAATTTAATAAGTTTGTCCGATTATCCTGATTAGGACGTGCTGGTTACACAACTTTTTCCATATCTAAAAATACGGTAGTGTCTTGTGCTATCTACTAAGGGCTTCTACTGTAGTATATTTGACTTACTTACTTGTTACTTTTTTAATCTATAATGAGAATAGAATCATCATTAAATACTAAAAAAGCAAAAATACAAAATAGCTTAAGAAAACTAAAAAGTCTTGCTTTTGTAACTAGTCAAACTAAAAAGTACAAAATAATTGGCCAGCTTCAAAAGCAAGTGTATTTTATTTCTTTAACTATTATTATTTTCACATTTCTTACTATGGTATAGCGGCCATCGAAAGTTTTTGCATAAGTTGAGAAAGATCTTTTACATTCTGCCGGTTCTGTTCATCGCAAAATCGTAGTGTTCTTACTATAAACGATATTTTATTTCGCAAAATTTCATGTCACTAATACATAAAAACCAAAGACATGTAGGACATACAAACTTGCGAAAGCCCTGAAACCTGAAACGGGACTTTTCACTCTAAACTAAAGTGGCCACTTTCAATACTTTTCCAGATTTCGTAATTGAGTGAATGATGAATGAGTATCCTTTTGCTTTCATATAGAGATATATGGATAATATTGAAGGTTAGAGCGACACGAATCGTCGATAGCCCAAACATCCCCGATCAGCTCGATCCCTTGGCGTTACTTAGAGATGTGGCTTCACTCTGCTTTTCTATCGCATATATCATGAAGAGTGCTTCGAGGAATCGTTTGAACTAATACCAGCCGCAACTTTCAGGGCACGGCACACGGCAAAATTTTCATTCTCATCACCTGGATAGTTGGCGCTCCACTACAGTGCGCTTTTCGAGACACTTTTTGCCCCGCACAGTCTGTGGAACGGGTTATCGTCTGCGGTATTTCCGGACCGATACGACCTTCAAACCTTTAACAAAAGAGCGTACTCTTTCCTAAAAAGTCAGCAACGCGATGGTCACTTTCCATCAGGTAACCCGTCTGCCTCTCTAACATAAAAAAAACAACACAAACAGAAAAAATATTTAAAATGAATAATCTCTATTATTAAGCTAAAGTATACAAGTTGACGGTTGAAACAAAACACAATAATAGTAAATAACAGATTTGTTTTGGTAACCCTACCCATGACATCCAGTGTGCAAAGACGAGAAAAATCACCCCAATTTTCCGGCACCCTCGACCTCATTGTCGGCTAGCACAGCCTGATAGAATTGTTATCGATGCCATCTTTAATTTCAGCAGTGTAAACAGCCAACAATATTATAAGAAACCTCCGTTACTATCATTATGCCTCAATAATTTAAAAAAAGTATGTTAATATTTATAGGTCTATCTGCTGATATAGAAGAAATGCTTACTATTTGTACTACAATTAACTCCTTTTTAATATTACAAACAGGGATGGTTTTGAGGATGGATGTATGGATGTTTATTGCTCAATCACAATCAATCAGAACGGCTGGGGAGATCCGTATGAAATTCGACAGAGGTGTATTATAGTCTAGAATAAAACATAGGCTACTTTTATAAAGGAAAAGTTTATGGACAAAATCAACATTTACCCGAAAAAAGTCACAGGTAAAAGCTGGTATACCATATTTAAGAACGGAACTGTTTCTTCAGATTTCAAATAAATATATTCTCTTACTGTAACAAAATATGACTGCCAAAAATATGTACAGAACTTTTGTATACCATATTGCATTTACATTTTTCGTTCGGATTTAAAAGTTGGCATTGTATTTTTTTGCAGTACACCAAGCTTATGAGTATAAGCAAAATAATCTTCCTTTTAAAAATGCTATAAAAGAAAAGTAGCCAATATCATTGGTCTTCTGACACAATACGGCGACAATAAATAAAGGGTGTGAAGTGTGACGAGCCGACTAACATCGGCAGCCGGACAAGCGTGGAGCAGACAATGAGGTGCATGAAAAATTGCACCGTGCCGGTTTACACAACGGTCCACAAATCAAAACTGAAACCGTTTGACAAAAATAAAAACAATATGACTACATAGGAAGCTTGCCGCACACCACTGATGGCTTCTTGCAATAATTTCCGTTTTCAATGAACGCGTTTTTCTTTTTCTTATCATCGCACGAACTAGGATGGTTGGGAATAAATTGAAATACAAAATTGATTGTTGACTTTTCCCGGCCGCTTTATTACTGTCACAAATAGGCAAGAGATTGAAAATTGCCTACGGGCGCCTGATTTGATGATTGTGCCTTAAGACGGAGTGACAATTTATTATTGCATGCTTAAAAACGATTTCAATGTAGCTAAGTATGTACGTCTAATTCGTAATTTTTGTACTGTTGTAACTCTGAAATATTTTTAAGGTTTGAAACTAACTGTACTATTGACTACTCACGAAATGCTTTTAGAAAAACTTGACTGTAGTGAAACATTTTCTTTCATATTTGTGGTCATCTCATCACATCACATCAACAGCCTTTAATAGTCCACTGCTTAACATAGGCCTCTCCTTAGAAAGAGCTTTTGTCCTATTATACCACGCTGGCCAGACGGGTTAGCATAGGGTTTGTGGCGGCGTGCTGTTGGCGGTGTCATTGGACATCGCCAACGCATTCAATAGTCTGCCATTCAGCTGCATCAGGGAAGCACTCCACTATCATGGGGTGCCAAAGTACCTGAGGCGGCTGGTGGCAGACTATTTAGAGGAGCGTACCGTCGTGTACGAGGACCGAGAAGGTAATCTGAGGTGTCGGCCCATGTCGTGCGGTGTTCCACAGGGGTCTGTTCTTGGACCCCTCTTGTGGAACATAGGGTACGACTGGGCCCTTCGCGCCGATTTCCCCCCCGGGCTGGGTGTAATCTGTTACGCAGACGATACCCTCGTGACAGCCCGGGGGGCAAACTTCCAAGAGGCGGCGCGCCTGGCCACAAGGGGAGTCTCCCTGGTGGTCGGGCGCATTGAGGCGCTGGGCTTACGGGTGGCCCTAGATAAGACGGAGGCCCTGTTATTCCATGGGCCCCGTCGTGGTCCACCCCCTGGCGCCTCCATCGTGGTCAACTCGGTCCTCGTACCGGTTCGGGCCCAGATGAAATATCTGGGCCTGATCCTCGACGGTAGGTGGCTCTTCGACGAGCACTTCCGACAGCTTGCTCCAAAGCTGGTCGGCGCTGCGTCCGCCCTAGGGCGACTTCTGCCCAATATGGGTGGACCCAGCGTCGCGACAAGACGGCTGTACACGGGGGTTGTCCGGTCAATGGCACTGTACGGTGCACCGGTGTGGGCGGCGGCTCTGACCGCCCAGAATAGGGTACGCCTCTGGCGCCCTCAGAGGGTAATGGCGGTCAGAGCCATACGCGGTTACCGCACCGTTTCGACGGAGGTGGCGTGCGCGTTGGCCGGAACTCCCCCGTGGGATTTGGAGGCGGAAGTGCTCGCCGAGGTTTATCGGCGAGTGGCTGACTGCCGGGCGGAGAGCGGATTTCGCCCTCCGCCCGAGGATGTGCGCGAGTGGCGCGAAGCCGCTCGCCGAGCCACGATGGCTCGTTGGTCGTTCCGGCTGGAGACTCCACGCGCTGGCTTCGCCGCCGTGGAGGCTTTCCAGCCGGTCATCGCCGAGTGGGCAGGGCGGCAGCACGGGACCCTTTCCTTCCGACTGACGCAGGTGCTTTCCGGGCACGGTTGCTTCGGGAAGTACCTGCACACGGTCGCTAGGAGGGAACTGAGTCCCGCCTGCCACCACTGCGACTGCAGTGAGGACTCGGCCCAGCACACGCTGGCGGTCTGCCCCGCATGGGCGGCGCAGCGCCGGGCCCTCACTGCAGTCATCGGAGTGGATCTCTCGCTACCGGCCGTAGTACGCTCCATGGCCGGTAGCGACAGTTGTTTTACCGCGGTCGCAACCTTCTGCGAGGTAGTAATCTCGCGGAAGGAGGCGGCGGAGAGGGCCCGGGAGGACGACCTCCACTCGGACCCGATCCGCCGCCGGCGAACCGGGCGGCGGAGGCCCGCCTATCACAGCCTCATGCCGCCCTGAGTGTGGCCGCGGGTGGACGGGGTGGGTTTCCCCTCCACCCGCATTAGTTGGCCAGCCGCGAGGGGGCGGCGTCCGCGTGTGCCGGACGTCGCCTAAAGAGAGGAAAATGTATTGAGACGGAGCCCGCAACAGGAGCGGGCTGGCGCTAGGAGGGGTCCGGATGTCTTAACAACAGCTGTTCCCGGATCCCTCCTGTTACAGGCGCAGAGTGGCACACCGTGTGGTTTTAGTCGGTCCGAGTCCGACACACCACCCCGCCGCAAACCCCGGAGGGGTGACGGTCCGAGGGGATTTCCACACGTTAAAAAAAAAAAAATAAAAAAAAAAAAAAAAAAAAAAAAAAAAAAAAAGGGTTTGTGTCAAGTTTACTTTTTGTGGTGTTGTCCTGCGTCGTTTGCTCCCTAAATCGGATCTCACGACATCCACGGGATGAATAAAGGTGGTGCAATTCCATATGCTTAATCTGTCACCATATCATGATCATGCGTGTGGTCATTAGTGATGGAAATTCTTGCAACTTTTTATATTTATAATCATATGATAAAGTGATTGGGATTAGTCACTGCGATTTCACTTGTGAAAAATCAGTACTGGGATTTAGGCAAAGACAAAGATAAATACTTTTTTTTGCTTTTTAGTTTAAGACCTTTCGCGAGTCTGTAGTTGTAACCACAATCACAAGTCGCAGTGGTGTTGTAAATTAGTCACGGATGTGATTATATTTTTACAAATAATATGTTTTATAACAGTGATTGTGATTTTATTCCATCTCTAGTGGTCATGCTGATTTCTTTTAAGGCTTGCCGCCTGTCTGTTGCCAACCCTCCTAAGGAAAGTTATCGTTGCAGACAAGACAAATGAAAGAGGTAAATTGTGGCAAGGTTAATAGACAAGATGTTGGAGTTAGAGTGAAGGAAACTGTAAACTGAAAGTCTTGTATTGGAAACCACGTCCGAGACTAAAACAGTGATAAAGGATTTTTGATTGGATTGGTTGGATAGATGTATCCAAGTATTCATATTTTAATCATTCTTTTTCAGTTAATTTAATTTCAAATTATTAAGTTTACTTATATATTCATTTTAAATATTTTTTTCAAGGGCCTTCCATAACATCTGTATTTAATGTAATATCAATACTTATAAATCTGAAAGCAAGTTTGTTTGTTTATTGCGCTTTCACGCCTAACTAATCCACTAACCGATTTTAAAAAATCTTCTAGAAAGCTACATTATCAGTGAGTAACATAGGCTGCTTTTTAACGCGAAAATCGACAAATACGCGGGCGAAGCCGCGGGCCAAAGATAGTATAATATTATATTATATTGTATTATTTAGAAATATAGAAGTATACCAGCAGTCTGGTTACCATAGTTTAGGCTCTGTTTAATTTTGGATGAAATGCCTCGGTGTTGGAGTGGTAGCGTAAACGACTGCTGTGCTGAGGTCTCGGGTTCGATTACCGGGTCGGACCTAATGTTTGTATGATCTGCAAATATTTGTTTTCTATGTATAAAATGTATGTATTTACAAAAAGCTTTCCTAGTACAAGCTCTGCTTAGTTTGAAACTAGAAGGCGTTGTGTGTTGGATGTCCGAAAATATTATTATTATTAAACGGCCATGTGTGGAATGTTTCAAGTTTTTTATTAAAGAGAATGTTATGCTTGAATAAATATTAAGTAAGTAAGTATTTGAACTTTTTACTAAAATGTGGTTCTGATTTATTTTAAAATAACTTTCTATCCGCATCATTTGTATTTAAAACAGACATACATTCATACCTATAAAGCGACAAGTATCCTTCATCTTTCCGTGCATCAATAAACAGGAAGTCGACTAGACTTCATTTACTCATAACGAGTGAAAACATCGAGTTATAAATGTCTTTGTGTGATCGAGTACATTTCATTAATTTGCAAACTCTGTATTGCTAGGGTAACTTTACCTTCATTGCAATGTATAAAATACGAAAAATGTACCAATTTTTTATTCTTATCGAGATAAATAGACGAGCTATTATTTTTATGAGCTATTCCCTGTTTACACTCCTTAATGCCCAGTCAGGATGAGTTAACGACAGTTGTCAGTTCTTTTACCCTCCGGCTAGGGATTTATATAGGAAAATGGCTCTTACACAATGCCCACCTAAGAAGACCCCTCAGCTGGATTTAAAATGTGCTTATTCTTCCATCTCTACTCACTTTAGACACGGGTAAGTGAGGTCTTAGTAATATAGACAGTTATGGCCCCAATGCTCCTATTTTTATTTGAGTTTTAATTATTAAAAGTTTTATTAACTGCTTATTTCTTTTTACGAGATTGTTGAATTAATTTCTTTTGTTTGTTAACTCGACCCTCCTTTAACAAATACTAAAAGTTGTGTTTGTTTTGTTTTAATTAGTGTATACAAGCGAAATTGTGATGAAAAATGATTACTAGATCAAAAAAAATCACATTAGGGCTAAAAATGAGCAATTTCTCAGTTTTACAATTCATGAAAATATTTATGATTAAAGGTCTGCATTTAACATTTTAAGGCTGAATACATTATTTACGAGCTTTTACACGCAGCTCCGCCTGCATATATGTCGGTTATCGCGGTACAAAGTAGCCTATTTTACTCGCTGATAAGATAACTTTCCATTGGTGAAAGAATTTTTTAAATCGGTTTAGTGGTTTAGGCGTGAAAGTTAACAAACAAGCAAACCACCTCACTTTTACATTTAAAAGTATGGATAAGTAAAGAAAACTTATCTTTATGCATTCTGGGAATTAATTAATTTTTTTCTTGAGCCTTATAAAACGTAAAATAATTTGAAAGAAGGGAATAAATATAATGAAGGAGTTTAATATGTTATTGTTATGATAGTATGGTAAGAAAACATATTTTAAAATAGATCTATTTAGGTATTTTGAAAATATATATATATGTATATATATATAATATAATAAAATAGTTTTAAATTATAATCAAGGTATAGCCTGATTGAAAGAAAATACTTTAAATCAATTTATAAAATAATCATCAATCATCATTGGCTAGTTTACTTTCGATTATTATTCTATACATTTACCTTGTACATGTACCATGTACCTTATACATCCTTCAAATCAAGCCACTCAGATTTGACCAAATTAACAAAGGAAAAATTTAAAATAAAGGCATGGAATTTAAACTTTTCTTTTTTAAGACAACGCCCGCACTAGGAATATATCATGTGTAGTGGGGACTTTTAAAAATACATGAAACACCCAGACTCAGAACAACAATTCTTTGTATCGCACAAAATGTTGTCTCATATGGGGATCGAACCAACAACACTTGTGCAGTAGAAAGCGGCAAGGTGACCGCTTAAACCACTATGCTATCTGTGCTGTCAGAGCGAGATTATTACGCTAATAGTTTTATTTACATATAGCATCATATGTATGTATATATATAAAAGCTAGGAAGTCTCTGATTAGGGAGGGTGTCGCTCGGATTATGAAACCTCTTGGTTTAAAAGCTGGATCCGTTTCTGCTTTTAGCTCTAGCTGGGAAGTGTCTACTGAAAAGCGGTAAAGAATTACATAACTACCCACAAATAGAGACATTGAGAATCGAAGAGTTACAAAATTAAAAGATTATGACAGCTAAATAAAACACTTATGGTGTAGTGATTACCCTTTTTATAGATCCTTATTGTGTTGTATTAACTTGAAGATTAGGAGATGAAGATTGGAAGATTGGGAAACAACTTATACGAGCGACAGGAAAACGCGATTTGCATTATTTTATATCTTTTGTATGTATCTGTTCACTAGTAGAGTTCGTTCGTTGTCTGAAGTTCCTCTGAGGTATGATAGGGTTGATAATTTGATAGATTGAGGCGTCTTTATAGTAACTATACTGTCATTCGAACCCGTTTATCTTCAAGCAGGTTCCCTTTCCAATAATAAACAATCAAGAAAATAAAACTTAACGTATGTTTTTTTGGTCTGGAAAGGCAATGAATAACAAACAGACGCTGTGATTATTGCTATTCTCGAATACAAGGCGTTTTATAACAAGCCAGTGTAAGTAAGTTGATACATCAAATAATGAGTTCACGTCTTTCTCAGACGATAAATTCAAATGAATATGTTTTATATTCGTTTCAATTGAGTGAGTTATTCAAGAATCTACCGTTATCACGTCCGGTGAATATCATAAAACATTTTAAACTTCGCAAAGAGATATTGGAGTCGAATCTTCATTCGGTGCCGTGGCTTCGCCGTAAGTAAATTTAACTTTAAAATATGCATAACAGTTTTCCGATGCGATCCCCTTTCGAATTTAAACACATCGAGTCGTATTAAGATACATTTCGATTCAGTGCACTCGGGAAGTTAGGAAGAAAATGCTGAGTTTAAAAATGATGCAGTTGCCACTTTTTATTGATATTGTAATAAAAATATATACTTACACATTACACATGTGATTATAAGATTAAAATCAACTGAATTAAACTTAGACGTCAAGAAGGATAAATTGTCACAGGTGGACCTGTTGCACATCTGATCTTCGAAGGATGGTCAAGATATTCGCACTTTACGGCGCGGTCGCCT
Organism: Arctia plantaginis; assembly: GCA_902825455.1. NCBI lineage: Eukaryota > Metazoa > Arthropoda > Insecta > Lepidoptera > Erebidae > Arctia > Arctia plantaginis. Next base: position 8,258,678 of record CADEBD010000300.1, read on the forward strand.
ACAGTCCTCCAGGCCACCGAGGTGTACCCGAGTTCATAGTGTTTAGATAATTGTATTAGCACCTGCGAGAATATCTCAGAAGATATTAACAATATCACAAAACGAACGTATACCTATTCCTCTGGTGAAATGTTACGTACATATGTTTAGTAAACTATAACACATTAGAACAAACTGCGAAGGGCTTTTGGACTTAAGCAAACTTAACCACGACTTTATGGAATGCAAATAGGGAGCTTCGTGAGGGGGCAGAAGGATTTGGATGGGACGATGTCTTTGGTAGATATGATAATTAGTTTGACACCGATATATAATACACTACAAATTTCATAGGTGTTTTTTGATATATGCTTCTATGGATATTTGAAGGTATTTTCGAAATCGGCTATTCTATTCACGATAAAAATTTGTTGCTGTGAAGAAATATTTATGATGGATCGATAACTTTTATATAAAGGTAGAGGTAATCTTAGGAATCATTACAATTTTGGGCAAATAGTGGAACCAACAATACTCTCACGACATATCGGTGGTAAGATGTTGAAATTGATGCAAGACTCTTATTTATGTTAAAGAAATATAATATTTTGAAAATAGGATCAAAATAATTCACTTCAATGATATATTCCAAGCAATTAAAAAAGCATATTGACGACCGGATCTCTTAGTGGTTTGTGTAACGGACTACTATATGTCGCGGGTTCGATTCCCGCTCAAAATCGAAGTCAAACATTGGTGTGCATGAACATTTAATGTTTGATGTTTCTATGTATAATCTGTGTTTTTTGTAAAAACAAGATTATTTTTTGTAAGTATAAATGTATTATCAGTTGTCTAGTACCCATAGTACAAGCTCTGCTTAGTTTGAGACTAAATGGCGTTGTGTGAATGTGGTACAATATTATATTATAATCTCCCTCTTCCATGTATGGTAAATGTAATGATAATGTAAATACATAAATTTACATTTTTCACATTTTAAAAAAGTACATGTAAAATGTAAGGCACATTTTGCGACAGGAGGATTTAAATCGCGTTTAACACATTATTGACAGGCTGTGGTGTCACATGGTCTCATACAAATAATTTCGTTTCTTGATAATTTTGTTTCCGTATTATTTTTTAAATAAGTTTTAATTGTACGTTGCACTTCGTTGAGATTAATCCTTGGCTAGATTTATCTATCTGTTTGGGGGATAACACTACTAATTCTCGTTTTTATAAAAAAAGTGGGGAATTACTTTCAATTACTTTAATTAAAAGAAATGACTAATGTTTACTAATCTTTTTCATTAAATTATTGATTAGACTTAGAAATATTACGTGGTGTCAAGTATTAAACTAAGAACTACAATATTCAGTTGCAACATCCAACTTTGCAAAAACTACAGTACAAAACTTACCTAATAGTGATATCTTAGGTTTTATCTACTACCGATAGATAGCCAAGTCTATTGCAAACGAGTGATATTATTAGCAATAGCAAGCACTATACAGGTATTTAGAAACGATCCCAGAAGACGTTACCATAAATGAAAAACTTAAATTGTACAGTTACTTGTAGATAATAATATAATTAACTTATATTTTTAAAAGAACAAAATTTTCTAAAATTCATATTATATTGTACAAGTTGTACAATAGAATATGAATTCATATTGTTCACGTTGTACAAATTCCTCCAATAAGGTCTGGAAACTTGTTAATGCTATTAGAGCAGGCTGCGGAGGCGTTAAGCCTGCAACCTTACTTAAATCTACTTACTCTCAAAACTTCCCCATCGGCGTCGTGCTGGCACATTTCTAAGAATTCTGCATTTATAATGAGAACAAAGATAAATCAGACCATAAGAAAATTAAAAAAAAATCCTCAGCAGACAAAGATAGACATATCGACACCTAAAAGCGGTTGAACAAAATAGGTACCAAATTGGAAGTTGAGTGATTGACATTATGAGATTGTTAATGAATAATAATAAAAAACAAGATTAATTTCGGTTCGTTGCGGACTCGTGGTCACACCAGTGACTAACAGGATCTTTTCTCTTGATTATCATACTGTTAATATTTCTGCACATTTCCTACTTGTCACTATAGGTTTGTAAAGTGAAGGTCGCTGGAAACCTCTAGATGCGGGCAGCACAGGACCGGTTGTTGCAATAGACGTCTTTCGGCTGAGATCATGATGAAGTGAAATAAATTTTTTAATGATTTCCACATCCAAAAATCTATTAGTCACACTATTGTGACAATCTGCTGTCGAGTCCGGAATGATTTCACTTGGACGTTGCTGTTCGCTAACTGATTTAATTTAATTGAAATTAGGTCTATACTCCTAAAGAGAATTATCAATAAAAAGAAAAAAAGTGAAAAAATAAAAGTTTTTATTTTTCTTTTCAACATTGATTAAATGAAAATTAAATCAAACACGCCAAAATGAAATATCCTAGCAAGAAACTTTGCTTTATTACAGTGGTATGTCCAGAGTTAGTTTTTCTCTGTACCTGTGCTTCTACTTTTGTTTTCCTGTTTACCTTTTCAGGCTCTTGCGTCTCGGATTTACGTTCTTTAGGCCAAGTTTTTAATTCCGTATCTTTTACAGATGCACTCACTAAATACACGGGTGATTGTTCTGTAGAACTTTGTGGATCTACTGCATTTAGATCTGAACTTACTTGATCGGGTGTAATCTGTTCTACAGTAGTATGTTCTGTCGTCTGGTATGAAGAAATTGATTCTGCAGTAATATATTCTGTAATAATTTGTTCTACGGTAACAGGCTCTAAAGTAGTTTGATCTGAAGTGACTTGGTCTGTGGTTAGTGAATATTGTTGAATTATTGTAGGAGTTGGTGGTTTATCATCAATTTCAGTAGTTGTATCAAACGTGGAAGCTGCTACTTCTACAACAGAACTGCTGTTTTGGGTGGTAGTTATTTCTTCATCCATCGATTTACTACTAATAGCAGCTGAGGGAGGATCTTTATTAGCTACATCACAAAGTTTAGAGCACTGTTCCTCTTCACATTTATCCTCTGTTCCACAAGTTATGAAATTTTCCCAAGCAGACAAAACCTGATACAAATGAGGTTGCTTGCAGTCGTTATCTATGTAGGTTTGTATCCCCATAACTTCACCTTCACAAATCAGAGGCCCGCCACTGTTGCCCTATATTGAATGGAAATTAAACGTCAAATTATTGGTAAAGTCAATAGAGGTTTTGTATCTTCTTTTCTTTTACTCTTTTTTTTCTTTAATTTTAACTATTATCTTTTTTACAATAATTAATTATTTAAATGATCTTTCTAATAGCTAGATGTTTAAGAGCTTTGATTATTGAATTTTACACTATATGTAAAATAAACTTACCTTACAGAAGTTTGGATCGTAAACAGTGTACTTATTTTCGTCACTGTCAGCAGCACATGCCATAGTTTCTTTAAGAAAATTGTGACCGCAGTTCAGAACCGAAGATGGAAGCATTTCAACAGTTACTTGCATTAGGGCTCTTTCTTCCGTGTAGTTACCATACTTCTTCTGTAAAATTACAACATGACACTTGATTGGAAAAAGTGACTGCTTAAACTATGCTTTAATCATGTGATTATAATGATATACAAAATGAAATTAATAGTTTTGATGTTGCGGATTCAGTACTCTGTGATGCAGAAGATTACCAACATTTCGTGCTGGCCCAAGACACTTCTAAGAACTGTTTGAAAATATTTCAGGCAAATATCAGAAGCGCTAATCGCAACATAACTGAATTGCTACCACTACTTGTATGAACAAGTGTAAATTGGGACTGTATAATCTTAACAGAATGTTTGTTGCCGTGTACACGTGATAGTGTGCCTACTACAGAGAGTTATAATTCGTCAGGTTTATATCAGGGTTGTTGTTTATATCAGACAGGACTTGGTGATGATAGTTGAAGAAACAGAGTTAACCAACGCCAATTGTTTAGTCATATAACCAAATAAGAACACAGTAGTGCTTGCAATTTATCGCCCGCCTGGTTTTAAGGATCTAAGCAACTTTTATGACCACATTTTGCACAGAGGCAAACATAGACTTACTATGTATGCCTCTGTGCAAAATGTGGTCATAATGGGTGGCATTACCATCGATATTTGTGGTAACAGTAATTTACTTGAACATGCTAGCCTTCCATGGTATTCTACCAGCCCATACTTTTATCACCCACGACAAAACGTGCCTAGATCATGCTTAAGACCGACTTGGAAGCACGTTGTCTTGTAGTCCAAACAACACTCACGGATCATTATAGCACCGTGCTTTACATGGCTACTGCTAAACACCTAAGCCGAAAAAGTGTTGGACGCGGTAACCATGCTGGGGTGACAAAGGCACTTAATGAAAGGAATTTCAACCAGTTGTTTGCGATTGATAATCCGGATGAGGCTATGGATTTCTTTCTAAGTAGTCAGCTCCTTAATTGTTGATGTTATGCTGTAATTTTTGTTATCACCGAAAAAAATGCTTCGGAGATCGCCAGTGTCTGATCCGCAAGGAGCTTACGCCCGAGGACCACTGCGATGAACAAACCACGGACACGGCGCACTGGTCCCGAGATAACGTACGGTTAATTCGGTTCGAGTCCAACATAACCACCCTACCGGTGGGTAGTATCGCAAGGGATTACTACACAAAAAAAAAAGAAAAAAAAAGTGGAAATATGTATTTCCGATACTTACTTCCCCTGATAAGTAACTCAATCAGGCAAAAAATCATGTCAATATTTTCACTATATCAAAATTATTTAATTTTTTTAACTAGTTACTTCCTGTAAGGTAAGTAGCACATATTAAATGCATATTAAAAATATCCAATTGTAAGATTCTATCGAAAAATCAATATTAGGCTAACCCCTAGAATCTATAGATGAGGAAATAATTTTTTATTAACCTTTGATTTTCTAATTTTTAGTTATCATAGTACTTTTAGTTATCATAGTATAGTGTAGGTAGAAATACAAAAAAAATGCAAAAAATCTGCATACGCCGTCTCCTAAATAGTAGTAGTAAATACTAGTAAATAAAACTAAAAATAAATTAAAGGATAATGATATATACTTTACTTACTACTACTACTTATACTAAATACTTACAGCGAAGACTAGTATGGTGCAGGTTTTCTCTATGTATTCAGTTCTAAAGTTCAGCGTTGTGTAGTAAACAGCCGACGTCATGTTGAACGGTAACAGCGCCTTCATCAAAGAGATGTCAGTATGCCACCACTGTGTGGCGCTGTGGTTGTATGGACGTACTATTTGTATGATCTGTAAATAATATTACTACTGCAAATTTGTAAATAGTATTGAGTCTACAACCCTGATACTTCTGTTTAATTTTATTTTTTTATGCATTTAATTCATAAAAAAAATATCACAATTTAGTCTCTATTTATAATTAACTAGCCACCCCGCCTCGGCTTCGCCCGGGTGTAATATATAATAAAAATTAGTCCATAGCACTCAGGGATAATATACCTTTCTAACAGTAAAATAATTTTTTTAATCCGATCCATGGAGTGCCAGATTACCTCGGACGTACAAACTCACAAACTTTACCTCTTTTTAATATTAGCATAGATAAATTCTCATAATTATAATATCAGTTTTGAATTTTACCTCTCGCTCCTGCTCATCTTCGTCTTCATTTAGAGTAAAATTAGCATCAATGGCGATGGCACCAACTCTGGCTAAGAGCGTTTTACGTGGAAACCCTTTGGGACCATTCGTAAGAATACTAGGGCCAACAGCAGAAGTGACTAGCCAGTCAGGTCTTATAAGCACTGCGCCTCTAAGGAATCTTGCTCCAGTTGCGTCTACTACTGTCTCATCAGGATAATAAATAAATGCCTAGAAGTAACCATTGAAATCAGTCAATGCCGGCTAGTAGTAACATACTGGTTTGCACAGTCTTAGCAATATGAAGAATCATCCTTGCAAATAAATAAGCTCTTGAAATAAGAAATTGTATGGTTTTTACATTTCCAACTTAACTTCGCAGTATCGTCAATATATGCTTATCAATTTAGATTTAGAACCGCAACAAGTATAATTGGAAATAATTATAGAAAAAAGTAAGCCTTAGCTCAAATACCAGATCTTACTTACCATAAAAGGGAACAGTCCTCTTTTAACTTCTTGTTCACCCTCCGCATATACTTCAACACAGAAAAATAATGCTGAAAAATAATTATAACATTTATTTAAGTACGAAAACAAAGTCATCAGAAAATGGTTGTCTCGAAAATTCAAAATATTACCGAAACATAGTGTAATTAGAATTTTAGCTTTCATATTTGTAGAAAACAGTCATAAAGAATTATCAGAAAACTAATTGACGTTTTACCGTCAAACCCATTGTTGTTCTGACAGCAGAAAGTTCAAAAGAGGAATGGATTATTTTCTTTTTAATGCATTTGTACTGCCAGCTTAAATTCAAGAGTTTAGGTTACTTACAAAAGTATTTAACCCTCATTTTCGTACTAAATGTTATAATTCTTTTTAACTTTGAATGTCGTAAAAATCGAATTAGTCGAGTCACGTCCCTTTATTTTTCTCCGCTATCTTTGACAAAGTTACGGCAACTCGAGTTAAAGACATTAATCAGAATCTCATCCGAGCCAAGATGTATTATCCTCAATAAACCGGAAAGAATGACTTCGCGAATTTAAAACGCGTGTTTTACAGATAACGGCGAAGGATAAATCCGGGGAACACCTAATTATTCATGTTAGGGGTGTTTAAGAGTATTAATACGCCACGAGCGATGTCGACTCTTGAAAAATATGCTTAGAACATTAAAAAAAAATGCAGTTTATTTAAAATATCGTCGACAGGACATGGTTTGGGCGGGTGCGGTGTGCCGTGCGACGAGAGTTGTGTGCATCTTTGCAGTTTTATTTCAAATTGCATACACGTATAAAACATTGGAGGGATTTAGTTTTGTGAAATAGAATTTATTTATTTATCAGTGAAGCTCTCCATTTAGGTCCATTTACTTTTTAAAACAAATGATGCAGATTCGAAGAGGTAAAAAAATTTGGTGGCAATCTGACGCATATTACTTAGTGGAGTATTAGTACTGAAATGTGCCCATATAAGTGACCATATGATAGTTTAAATAATATTTATTACATTAGTCAGGTGAAATAATCGTATTGTAGTTTATAGTGTTTAAATGTTTTAAGTACATGGTAAGGCAACGCACAACTGCGTTACTTGGTTAAACAATACTATTTGATTGTGGTGTTTGAACAAGACTGAAGGAGTAAATTCTATACAAAGAAGCTGATTCGCCTGGCGCGAAAGCAGTTATTTGAGATCAACTGTATTTTCTATTTGTTCAAAAGAAATTACTTAAAAACCTACTACTAACCTTCAAAACTTTGATTTCTTCCTCTTCAATCACCTAATTTAGGAGTAAGGACCGAAGGTTTTAAACGTTTACGGTTTGGACAATTTCTTAATCGTAATCTGGAGTAATGATGGCGTCCTAGATGGCGTTTATTTATAGGAAACCAAGGGGAGGGGAGAACCCAGGTGGGTTTGTGCAGAATTCTGGGGGTTGGGACTTAAGGAGGTGGCCCGTCACTTACTATCAGGTCCATCTGCTTGTTTGCTCCCTATAGTATGAAAAAATAACCAGAATAATTAAAAACGACCCTGCTTCGCTAAATCTCGACAGACTCACTCAACCCAACGTGTGCCGCTCAACTGCGCAGGCCAAACCCGGGTGGTTAGATGGATTAGATCCATACATAATGAAAAAGAATGGCAGGTAGTAGGCACGGCATTGGAAGAAAGGGACTGTATTGCTTACATCCGTGTATGCAATACAGGTACGGAAAGCATAAGCACGCGGAATGTACATTCGAGCAGGTCAGGGTCCGCTATCTGTAACTCAAACTGACCACAGCCAAAAAGTCCGCGGAGTCCAACACAAGTGTCACAGCCTTGATTTGAATTTGTTTATTCTTAGTTTAAATAACTACCTACTTTGAAAGAGAAATTGTAGACATTGTCTTTAAATGAGCGGGGAAGTCGTATCGAAACTGCTGATGCAGTAACGTCAATAGCAATCGTTGAGACGGTTATTACATGTCCAATTTACGAAGACCTTCCCTAATGTTCTAAGCGAACTCGCAATGTTCTGTAGAACTTCGAAGCAATAAAGGCTAAGGATGCCAGCTTAAGTTGGAGATTTTATAATGACCTGAGTGAACGAGGAACGTGTTTTGGCGGCTTCTTGCAATTGTTTTACACTTCATTCTTTATTAACTGTAGAAACGTAAATTAATGTCCTATAAAGATTTGTTACGAAAAGTAATAAATGTGACTGAACTAAAGTGATAACACCTCAAAATTTTTTTAACTAAGATATTTGGTAGTGGTTAAAATGTTTCAAAACGCCTAGTATTGAAAGGGTGTATAGGATACGCGATCGGTGATGCGTTTCCTAGTTTAGTACCTTTCCTCATAATATATAGATACATTGTTATACTGTACCTATGCCTTATTGTCATTGAGATATATAAACTTCTGTCGACTTAACAGTTGGTAAACCGTTGCAAAGTTCACAGTTGTGACTTGCAAACTCTGATATGAATATTAAACGCTCGAAGAATTGGGAGATTTATACGACAATTCGGAAGTTGGGCGGTCCTCGCGCACTTAAATGAATGTTTAACATTATCTGAAGACTTTTAAAGAAGTTGAGCCTCTCAAACAACTTGTGAAGAAACTTTAATAGAGAGAGGCTCTCGAGCGATTAATTCGGGAACGTGGAAAGTAGGATGGGAATTTATAATGTGAAGGGGAGAAGTTCTCAATCGGTGCATCTAATAGATGAAGTATAACCCTTTTGATGTAAATTATTTTGCTTTCTTAGAAACTTTAAGAAATAGAAGCTTTTAAATTCTATTTAATAGAAAAAAATGAGACTAAGAGTAGCTATGATAGAAGACTACGGAGAGCTATTCGATAGAGGCTTCAGAAAGAGGCCGTTGCACGGGAGAGATGCAGATTCGAGGAGGTTCGGGAGAGGGCCGGTCCCAAGTGGAGCACACGTCGGCGGCGATATCAGCCATCGATGAGGCTGTGGGCCGGCAGAGAGCGGGAATGGTGCAAAATTAACTGCTGGCTGCGGCCTGACTGTAACAAGACGGGATACTTTGTACTCTATTTTGAATAATGATTATAACCATGTGTTTTCCCAAAACGTGCTTGCAACTATTCAGTTATTTTTAAGTTCTATTATGTCACTTGACTTGTAAGTAATTTAAAATAAATACGGATTTTTGATTGTTTATAAACCTAACTAATAACCTAAACCTAGCTTGTACAATGAGTCGTAGAATTCGCTTTATTATATTTTCACATAATATATATATTTACCTAGAAGCCAAGAGTTATGCAAACATTTCTTTTGCGTGGCAACCCAACCCGCTAGAAATCAAATATAACTCACTTAGGACATACTCGTATAATATTTAGTGGCTGTGGTGTTAAAAAAAGGTGTATACCTATTTTTACTTTATTTTGTCTCCCGCTTTGCTAAAAGGGGAGGTGGAATTATTATATTTCTAACTACTCCAACTTTCTTCTGATTCATTTCGTTTTGGGTTCCAAGACAGTTTTTTTTTCCTGGGACTGCCCGAGTGTCATAACTCGGTGGGTTCGTGGGTCACTGCTGTTAATCCTGGTGTACAGGAGTTACAGTGGTATGCGTATAAGAGGGATCAGTCCCAGTTATACAGATTATGTTTAAAATAGACTTTCCAAACTATAGGATAATAGCCAGTGTACCATTACATAAATTAAACTTTAAGTGCTCAAACTACTGTCAGGTTTTAGAGTTCTTGAAAGTAGGACTGGACTGAAGTATAGCCAAACTTAGCGAGTTATTAGAAACAAAGGCTCCCGGAACTTGACTTCTGAAGATCTGAATAATAATATATTAGTTTGCAAGGGCTAAGTGATCACTGTATATATTAACACTTTATATTTAAACGAACTCCACCAAATGCAAGAAAGTCACAGGTCGCACAGAATTCACGCATACACTGTAAACGGTTTATGGTTTGAGTGTATCTGACAGAGAGTTTTGTATTATGATGGAATGCTTTCATACAAACATGGAATCAATACAATAGTTCAACCACCGTGAAAATATCGAATATCGAGTAACTTGAAACCCATGCAAATTCGGGAAAACCTATTTTAATCTGCATCGCACACCGCTGGACGCTCTTTTCATTCGAAACCTTTTGTTGCCGGATTCAATTAAGTTTACATCGGCACCGAGGTCAGTTAATAAAAACCGAAGCCTACAAAAATTGGCGCGTAAATCAAATTCAATAAAATGCAGCACAATAGAATGCGACGGGACATCGGAAAATGACGGCGTAGACAATGCTTGGTTGTACTCGCAGTGTACCAATCAATCTGCATTGTCAAGTAACGAAAAATATACCATTGTAATTAACATGCAAGTTATTAATTTTTGTGTTTCTGATTCGCCTAGACACTGCGCTTAGCAAAATTACCACTACTCTGTGTTCACACATCAACTAAGACAGTCTCATAAATGTATACGAAATAAATATATATATAAATTTACTTATGTACATGCATATGTATAAACAATCCGCAACCTGCAAGGCATAATCCTCTATCAGATATTTATGTCTGAGTTACTCATACTATGGTCTAAGACAAATCATGTATTGTAACGAATACGTGGAATATCCACTCGGTTAAATGGCTATAAAATGTTTATCATCTGACTTAGTTTTCCTTGACATCATATCGCCATTTACTTTTCTCATAATATTCTGCAACAAAAGCAAATTATTTACTGAAAGGCCGTAATCTAAGTTAATTATCTGAAATTCGGTCGTATTTAACGTCGTTCCAAAACGAATTTTCACAAGCTGAGTCAAAAGAGTCTTCTAAAGGAATCGCAAACACAATTAGAGTTAGAGCAAGTTGTTCTTGTTGAAATTGTCAGGGAAAGAGTGTATATGACACGTGGCTCTGCGTGCATAAACACGTCACTGATAACTCTTCGATCATTTTTTGACGATACTTTAAACATCTAACATTATTCATAAATAATGACTGATCAATAAAATAATGCTGTAAAATCCGAACAAAAATACTAATTATTTTGTAAGAGATAAGTTGTTGGGAAGGCAATAGCTAGTGATTTTATGTTATAAGATTGCTTAAAGTTTCTATCTGATATGTCGATGATAAAATTAAGCCTAACATAAGTTGACAAAATTAGGACGATCACGAAAAAAACGATTTATAATGTTGAAACAAAGATTTAAAACATTGTCTGATACATCGGAATGCTCAGTAGTATTCTTTACAGCTTTTTAAATGCAGATATGCTATCGAGTATTGAAAATTATGTAAGTAGCAGAGACATTGGTACAGACAGAGCATATAAGGTACATTCGAACACATATTTTATAACTGAAACATTTTGATCTTTTGTATTTGATCTTACATTTGAAACATTTTTTGTTGACGGGATGGAAAATCCATTCTTAACTCATGCTCTTCGACGACTCGGGAGCCAGGAGTATGGGGACCAATCCCACCCACACGCCCACCACTGTAACTCCTGTACACCAGGATCCACAGCAGTGACCCACGAACACACCGAGTTATGACGCTCGGGAAGTCCCAGGAAGAATTTAAACTGTAATGTCAGGTCCACCCCGAATCGACTCCACGCTTAATCAAGCTCTAGGCCCAGGGGAAACATTTTGACCTCGGGGTGTATATTGAATCTTGAAAATGTAAACTATCAGAAAAGATGAAATATGAAATTTTACGCCTCTATGCAGATTAGCTGTGGATGCCGCTAAGCTCATTATTATGATTGTGCTCTATAGAGAGATACGGAATCAAATCAGTCGGAACAATGGCGGTGCAATTAAACCCGCGAGGGGAAATAATGTGTAGCTGCGCCACTGCGGCCACTGCGCATTATCTTAAGACGATGAACATTTTTTCGAGTAGCGGATGTTATTCCTCACCAAACAGAAACGAAGAATATGTTTTCAATTAAATTTTTAATTGACTGCGATACCTGATCTTGAGTTAATTAAGACTCTCTGTTTTCTTAATTAGGTAGGTACTTACTTTCAGTTTAATTTGTTCTATAATTAAAAGCCTAGCTTCAATGGATCATCGTCCAGCTTACAATTTTTCTCAATGGATACGTTACCTAAAGACTAAAGACAATTGAGCCTGTAATTACATATTCCTATTTTTAAGTGTTATAACATCTCACTACTTGAAGTCGATATAAGATAGCAAAAGTTTAAGCCACCACAAACTCCCTAGGGTGTCATATAGTGACACACAGGCAATCTGAGAGAACCGCGGTACTGACCGCTTGTAATTTTATTTTAATTCGTTGATGGCTGATATGATATAATACAATCATAATATAATACCTTGAGGGATTATCCAACTAATTTTTTACTGGTAAGAACTGCTTTTGTTATAAAATAAGTTAAAAACCATTTCGATTTATTTTATCGAAGTTTCCATTGATATATATTATTTGAGCTATTTCTGATCAAATCATTATACACTTTGATTATACTTACCCGATATACGACGAACCATTTAACAATAGAACTGTAGACAAACCAGAACCAACAATGTAACAGAATTAAAGTCAAACTCTTTCATTGTCGGTACTAATGCAAATCCGCGTTTGAATACAGTCTGTTTACTTCTTTGCCCCTTTGTTTTAGCTGTAACGAGCAGAAAAAGGGCCCATTCAGAACATCCGAACCTAATTACCCTACCCTCGGTTACAAAGGAGGGTTTCTAATTAACGATATTATGTCAAATAATTTGTTTGAGACGACGTCTTACTCGGTTTGAATCGCGAATTGGATTAAGTTTATTTAAGACTTACTCCGTTTGCCTTGTAAGAAAAGCCGAAACGGAAAGAACTGGTTCATGCAAAATGGGTTTAAAATCAATCGTAGTTTAAAAGCAGGCAAAAGTTTTTTATACAATTAGTTGCATTTATTTGAAACAACGAATAACGGACTTGACATCTAGTGATTGACCCAGCTTCGTACCGGTGAATGTTGCTTTTTTAACATATTTTATGATATAATGACCTTTCTTTTTACTAATATCAATTGACGTCTAGGACTCCACGCTATTTACAATAAAATTTGTTTTTTTTCTTTTAACATTTTTTTTTAAGATAGTCTGCAACTCAGGAGTCACAAACGCGTTGCCGGCCTTTTAGGAAGGAGTACGCTCTTTTCTTGAAGGTTTGAAGGTCGTATCGGTCCGGAAATACCGCAGACGATAACCCATTCCACAGATTGGTTGTGCGGGGCAAAAAGTGTCTCGAAAAGCGCACAGTAGTGGAGCGCCAACTATCCAGGTGATGAGGATGAAAATTTTGCCGTGTGGAACGATGGCGGAAAGTTGCGGATGGTATTAGTCCGAACAATTCCTCGGAGCACTCTCCATGAAATATGCGATAGAGAATACAGAGTGAAGCCACATCTTTACTTAACGGCAAAGGATCTAGCCGATCGGAGATGTTTGGGCTATCGACGATTCGAGTCGCTCTTCCTTGGATGCGATGCAGAGGGAGAAGCTGGTACTGAGGGGCACCTCAGTATCAGCTTCTCCCTCCCTACATATAGATGAGAACAGTATTCCATATGCGGCCGGACTTGCGCCTTATAGAGCTGAAGGCGGTGACCCGGAGTGAAATACTGCCTCGATCTGTTCAGCACACCGAGTTTCTTTGAGGCCTATTTGACCTTACCCTCAAAGTGACCCCGAAACTGGACTTTGCTCGATATGTCGATGCCTAGGATTCTGATGCTGGCTGAGGCAGTTAGAGATGTGCTCTCAAACCGAGGTGATACGACAAAGCATATCCTCTTTGCGGTGAACGCACAGACCTGTGTCTTTTTTAAACTGGACTAGATTAAGTTGGCCCTTATCTGAAACCTCCGCTAAGGAAGTTTCAATTTCAGACTCTACTTTTTGGTTGGGGTGGTTAAAAAGGTGTTTTTTAGTTTTTTAACCATAAATTATTTCGTAAAAGTCCTTCTGTATTTTAGAGCTATTCTAGTCATCTTTGCAATTACTTTGCTAGTTTATCACACATATTTAAATTTTCTGTCTTGGTATGTAACATCTCTCGCATGATGACACCTACGTATGACGAAAAACCCATAAAAAAACATTTTTTTAAACAAATGTCTATGTGTTGTGTACAACCAACTTAGAGTAATATAATATAATAGTATAGTAAATAAGTAATAAATAAATAAAATAAATAAGTAATAAAAGTAATATAATATAGTAGTATAGTAATATAATAATTTAGTATACAGCTGACTAAGCTGTATACTAAATTATTTGAGTTTTTGCTATACTGCTTCGTATTCGGAAAGTATTCGGAATAGAATATTTCAATTCAAAATTAAATAAAACTCATATGCACATCAATAAAAAGATCGCAATAAAAATAAAAGGATCGCCTTGGATTTAGTCGTGATCAATATTGAGAGATAGTCATACATTCAAACAAATTAATCAATCTATTTCCATTTTATGTCAGAGAATGCGTTAAGAAAACTTAAATATTTTTTTCATCTGGAGTTTGTAATTATTATATTCAATCAATTTATGCATTTAATATTTGTATTTAACACTTTTATGTATGGTTCTCGAATAGTTTGTAATATACACTAACATATATGTATGTTTGAACATTGTCTAAACATGTTATGATGAATGTTCCGCGTCATCCGAACACTGGCTTTTGCATCGTTAGCTGCGTATTAGCAATCTGTCATTGCTAACCATGCATTTGTCATTATGAACGACGAACATTAATTGGATTAATGCCGTTTGTTATATTGTAAATACATAGTATGCATGAATGTATGAACAGTACACCTCAGTAAAAAACTCGCTAGTTTGCCATTCAATATATTTATAATACACTATCGTAACTGTTTTTATAATAAAATCCCAAGTAATATTCAACAAAGTATTAACAAATTTAAATCAGCAATCAAACGTACATTATGTCAGATAGCCTATTATACAATTGAGAATTACATATAAGACAAAAATACTTGGAATTAATTTAGCGCAGGCTATTTCTTAAGTGGCGATGTGATGTGGGCTAGGGTTATCTTTTCTATTTTTTATGTTTCACTTTAGTTTCTCTTGTACTTAATTTTTTTCTTAATCTTATTTTTCTCTTTATTGTCTTTTACCTTTTAGTCCTTATTAACGGGCTTACTGACACACATCAAAACAATGTTGTGGTATATTTATTTATTTATTTCCTTTAAAAACAACTATTATTACAGGTAACTATTATTATTATATTAAACGATGCCATTGTATCTATCTGTAAATTGCAAAAGAGTGGCCATGAGTTTGTTTGCCCTTTCTTCTCATAAGGCTCAACTCCTTGAAAACGTACGGTTGTAGATCGGCACAGGCATATCATAGATTTTATATAAGTATATTTTTTATTAAATTTATTCTGCTAACTATTTGACAAAACGGAGGTTGTTGCTATTGTGTGTATTGATCTACGACTTTAGAGTCTACGTAAAAGACGATTTCAACCATTTTTTTTATGAAATAAAGATATTTTGAGTTTGAGTATATAAAAATGTTGATTTTAACAACTTGAAGTCCAGTTTAAACTCTGCTTGATCATTGTTTCGAGTTTGAGTACGAATAAGTCCCAAGTAGGCATTAAGCATATTTGTAATGCATCACAATTTTCTAAACTATTAATATAGAACAAACTTGGCACATAAGAACGTGGCTCCCCTTATGGAAAACTGTCTTCAGTAGATGATGTACAGATGTTATCGACTTGGGTAATGCAATATTGTTATCAATCGGGTATTGTCAATTGTTCAAGCAAAATTTACTAACACTGTTAGTGTTAAAATTAGTAAAATGTAATAGGTTTATTTCCAATACTAATTAAGGTATGCTGATTAATTTATGTCTTAATACTAATTTAGCTTTAGTTGTTATGGGGCTTGCTAGCCAGTCGATGATTTTTAATGCAGTGTTTGTTTGAAGTGAAGTGAAGTTTGAATTAATGAATATTTATTTTACCTTTGTTTTCCTGAGTTCGGTATTAGCATGTGTTGCTGAACTAAGCTAGGAACCTTTAAGAAATTTTTCAGCTAACAGCGCCTCCACCTCAACTTCTGATCTCATTTCTTGTTATCACACATAATTATATTGTCTGATATAGATGCAATAAAAAAAAAATCAAACAAAAACTATCGCGTAACTACATAGGTCACAAAATTTTAGTCATTGTGTATAAAATCAAGCCTTTTCGAATTAATGATTTCGTAAAGTCCGTGTGGTGACGGATTAAGAATACAAATTGTCACCACCCCAATTCATCCCGTGGGTGTCGTAAGAGCCGACTAAGGGAGCAAACTAAGCAGGACAACAGCACTGCAAAGAGAAGGAAAACTTGAAACAAACCCTATACCAACCCGTCTGGCCAGCGTGGTATAGTAGGCCAAAACCTCCTTTCTAAGGAGAGGATTATGTCCAGCAGTGGACTAGTATAGGCTGTTGATGTTGATGATGATGATGATTTCGTAGAACTCATAAGGACCTCTTATAGTTCCCCACATCATTCTGTCTGTTCGTTCAGCAGTCCACAGTTTAATTTAGAGACTGGTAGCACTATACGTCTGTTATTATGTATATTTTAAACGATATTATAAAAGTTTTACATCCTAATGAGATGGCAAAGTGGAGAGTCTAAAGACCCTATAAGCTTAAAAAAAGGATAATGATGGTAGTAGGATAATATAAAAAAAAATTGGAATAAAGATAATAGTCCCTCAACTTATGAAATCCCTACTTGGAACATTTTGAATAAAATACAAAATCGTTTTTTATCGTTTAAATATTTAGATGACATAGTTATCCTTTAAAACAACCAAAATGCGCAGCTCTTAAATGCACATGGCCCAATGACATTGGTCATATTTTCTACATTACGAGAATAGTAAAAATAATAACAACAATACATAAAATACAATAAAAGCTTGAGACACCGCACTCACTTGTATATTATCTGTCTCCTTTTCTCTTAGTAGGTCTTGTCCATTGGCCAATAGAAAAGAGCAGCATTACGCTAGTGTGCTTTTTTTTTTACTGGTCATTTTAAAGGACCATTCTCCACGGTCCACACGTAATGCCGTCAGACATGGGATATCAAAGGGGTAGGATTAGCACACATTTGAATGCGAGCCCCGCGTCTCTGCACTAATTGAGTTAATATTTGGTTATCGGCGGCGCGCACTCGCCCCCGCAACTAATCCTACCGAATTAATGACGTGAAATTTATTATTATTAATGCGATCGCCATCCGAGCCACACCTGGCTTTACGCTGTGTTCATGTGATGGTAACAATGTGAGTTGATGTATGTTTCAAGTGTGCGACATCTACTTTATATAGGTTCCTGGAAAAATCATATCTAAAATCGCTTTATGGAAAACAGTATTAAAAGAGGTATGGTATTCTTTTCTGATAGAACCGTACCATACTTTTTCCAAATCAAATGTATTTAATACATTTAATTGCACATTGTTAATTAATTTGTAATATTCATAAACAATTTCATCATCATCATCTCAGCCGAAAAACATCAAGGTTCGTCAATTTTGCTGACTATACATACATAACTAAATAGTTTATTTAACCGTTGGATGTAGTTGTATCCAACGGCTAAATACACTATTTAGTTGTGTATAGTCAGCAAACTCGTTGTTGATCATAACTGTAAGTATAGAGGTGTACATTCTGCGTATCATGCGGAGACTCCCTGTTACTGGCCGTTTCAAAGTTTAACAGACCAGATCCGGATCTAAGATTTTTTCGAACCGGGGCAGAAATATGATGTAGTGTGGGCTGTGTTGCGCCTTTTCCTTAAAAGTCAACGGGGAGCCAACCAGGCTTTAAGTTTTTTTTTATCATACCATATTATGATTTTGGCGCTTCCTGAATACGGGGCCCCAGTTTGCCTTCCTTCCCCCCTAGGTCCGGGGCTGTAACAGACACGAGAAACGATTGAACCGATATAACCATTTGTTGATGGCCTTCAAATCTCTGTTACCAATGTTACCTGTTTTTACAACGCGCCATTTAAGAAAAAAGAAGTATTCATAATAATCGAATGCAGGTCCACGAGTTGGCTACATTTTATCAGGATGTCATTGCTCGTCTTGTTTGCTCGTCATATTACAATAGGAAGAAAATGCGTGTCTTGTTTGTTTCACGTGTGAACGCAGCCCAGCCAACTGCATCGTCCATTCAATTCGACAGTTTTACGAGCGAAACCACGTTTATTCGCACGTTTCGCTCCGTTATGGGTTTATTACAATTTTTTATAGCTCCACTAGTTTATATTTTCGACCGTACTGAGGGATTAAAGAAGATGGGATTAAAGGTCCCGGTTAAAAGCACTATGGGATTAAACAAATCTTTATTACGAAATCGAGTGCTGTTAATGTTTTTGCATAATACATAGTTTGACATCATTTTATTCGAACTGTAGTTGTTTCGTAAAATGGTCACGATACAAATTCTTGAAGTGGAATACATTAGGTTAAAATTAGGTACAATAGCTTGGTAATCTTTTTATTAGTATGGCAATTTTAAAATGTAATATTTAATTTTAGTAGGAATAATCCTTCGATTATTCCTACTAAAATTAAAACTAACTTTGGGTTAAGAAGTTTTCCGACGACTGCATCTCTACAATTAATAATGCTAAACTATACTTATTTCACTTTGTTTAAGAAATCGACTAGGCAAGGTGATACGCCTAGCCACTAGCAACCTGCGTTCCAATGGTTGAATTTCTTTGTGTGTTATATGGCTGCTAGCCACAGATGGCCACATTTACAAAGAATCGCCGAAAATTGTTCGTTGCTCTCGAGTTTTCTGTTATGTTGAGCGAGTGTTATGTTTTCATCTAGCTCTTAGAGAGTATATTTAGGTCACCAGATTTGTGTTTTATGGAGGTCCATATCACAAATCCGCGGACCTAAATATGCTATGATCTATATTATTCCACATCTATGAGTAGTTACTCGTAGAAGTGGAATTTACAGCCGCAACTACTAAAGGGTTGGGCTGACTCAAACTAAAATCCGGTGAAGTTTTAAAGTTAATCTTGCAGGATTAGTAGCTGATCTATGGTTTAATGTGCCTTCGTTAGTTGCATAGAAGTGTGTCTTTAGTTGTACGTAGAAGTGGCCACATCACTCCCTTCCGGAACTGGAGGTCGATATGTTGATGAGTCATGTGCTTATGGTTAATGAATTATGACTCATACAGGCTCCACAATAGAGCTCATAAGTTCAATTGTGGAGCATGCCAGTGCCAGCAGTAAATAGTTTCAGTTATATATAGATTTTTAAAATTCTTTTTTGTTATATATATATACATTAATATGTTCAGCAGTGGACTATTAAAGGCTGTTGTTGATGATGATGATGAACTCTAAGGTCTGTTCGGAACTTAAACATTTTTTTTTCCTCCGAGCCTTTTTCCCAAATTAGGTTGGGGTGGGTTGGTAGTCTACTGTCCGGATGTCTTAATAACAGCTGTTGTTTTTGGGACTAATCCCACCCACACGCCCACCACTGTAACTCCTGTACACCAGGATCCACAGCAGTGACCCACGAACACACCGAGTTATGACACTCGGGAAGTCCCAGGAAAAAATTAAACTGTCTTGGAACCCGCAACGAAATTAATCAGAAGAAAATTGGAGGAGTTGCCACTCTGCGCCTGTATTAGGAGGGATCCGGGAACAGCTGTTCCCGGATCCCTCCTAATACAGGCGCAGAGTGGCACACCGTGTGGTTTTAGTCGGTCCGAGGTCCGACACACCACCGCCGCCGCAAAACCCCGGTGGGGGTGACGGTCCGAGGGGATTTCCACACGTAAAAAAAGAAAAAAAAGGGTTGGTAGTCTACTAAGATTATGGCTGAACTTCGATTTTTTACGTGGAGCGACTGACATCAGACCTCCACAACCCAAGTACTAAGCGATATCGAAGTTCTGTAGAAAGACTATTGTCGGACCTTTTAGGGCTCTGACTGCCCGAAACTATTTCCAAAGATGTTCGTATGGCGACCAGGATCAGCGGCTAAACGTGCTCTCCCAAGCACGGAGGGTTCTCAATGTGTTAAGAATGGTCACCCATCAATAGACTAAACTGGCTAGGATTACTTAATGTTGCAATGGGCTAACCTACTCGGTTTCGACTTAGCCACGAGCATCCCCCCCCCCCCTCCGATATAGAAACCGGAAAAAGTTCAAAATCATTTTTAGGTTAAGTTTTTGGGATACATTCTTTTACCCTATACACTGTTAATTGAACAACTCTTTACATCAATCAAATAGAAAGCAAATTATCCTCAATTGCTTATGCGTTTCGTATGCAAACAGTTATTACCGAGCGATCAATGCACAGTCACATTGATGTTCGGTAAGCAGACGAGATTGACGCATAGCGTGATTGACGGCAAATGACGGTCAGTGGAAATGACGCACGAGTCGTATGACGCGACACGGACTACGCTAATGAATTGACATCGATTCGGGAACAATAAATAGAGGGTTTGAATTGGCTATGGTAGGATTTTGTTTTCAGGATAAATTTTGATACTGGATACTCTTTTGTGGAGAGTTTATGTATACTTTAGTTCCAAGTTAAGTGTCATGTATTGATATACCAACCAAAAATTATGATTTGAAAATAAGTAGTAAATTTAAAAGTGACATTTGGACTTCTTTCAAAACAATTAATTATTGATAATCATAGGAATGATAATGAGTGAAGAGAAGAGAGAATATTCTTGCAAGATAGCAGAAGAAAAAGTTAACGCTTGGATACGATTGAGATCTCGCTTTTATCGTGAGGTATACTACATACGTAGGTACGTTATACAGTGAATAATAATACGTAGAGGCGGCTTTATCAGTTTTAAAATCATAGCAAAATGTCGCGACATTTTATTCCAGTCGTAGTTAAATTAAGGTAAAAAAATAACAGTGATAATATCGAAACATAATTATAATAATACTGATCTTACTATTTTATTTTTAGTCTTATTCCTCAAAATTATTGAAATAACCAGAAAGGTACTCATATGCCAGTAACATATCAAAATAATTAACTCACTCATAATGAAAAAAATAGCAAAGCATTTGAAAACTTTGTTAAAAGAACGGTTGAAAATCGTCAAAATACTGACTTTTTCAACCGTTCCCTTTTACTTAGTCTTCAAATTTCTTAATTTTGCGGTCGACGTTTTGATGTACCTCACACGAAAAGTCCAAGATCGACGGGTTATGTGAGCCAAGAATGGTATATGAAAAAAATATTTTTTTTTAAAAAATGCTGTAGTTGGCGTGGAAAAACTTTTGTAAAATATTTTAATAAAGTGTGGATGTTATCTCTCTCTTAATTTCAGAGCCAAGCCCTTGTCGGTGGAGCAACCGCCACTCCTGTCTATTTCCTGCGATCTGTTTGACCTTCTGATAGACCACGACTCCCACTTTCTTTTTCATTTGTTGTATGTACTGGGTCTACCAATAGGGGTGACCTGGTTTTGACAGCTCATAGCGGCCATGTTTGATGATGGATCTTTGACGTCTCTTAACATTTGTGTTCTGTAAGGTGTGCCATTTTATCATGTCACGTTTCACTTTAAACCAACGCTTGGAAATTGTCCAAAATTAGTACGCAAATTCGCGTTCTCTTACCGCTAGAGAAAGAGCGCTTCGCGCAAAAAAATCCGGAAATGCGCGCTATAAATCGCATAATAACAAAATTTGAAAGTGATTTCACTCTCCACGATACTGCTGTGCTTGTGAGACAAGAAATGCCCGTAGTGAACAGAATATCGCAGCCGTTCAGGTCTGTGTTGATGCGAATTCAAATCGATCAGTTCAACGCCGTTCACAAGAGTTGGGGCTCTCTCCAATGACCGCCTGGCTTATTTTGCGGTTGGATTTGGGACAAGAATTGAAGCCATCCGACCATTGTATCCGTCGTGAATTTGCCGATTATGCACTGGAAATGATGGAAGCCGATGACGATTTTCATCGTAAAATCATCTTCTCAGGTGAGGCCCATTTCTGGCTTAATGGATTTGTTAATAAACCAAATTGTCGCTATTGGAGTGAGTCAAATCCACGTGTGGTTCATGAATCACCATTGCATCCGCATAAATAACAGTTTGGTGCGGTTTATGGTACGGCGGAATCATTCTTCGGTACTTCTTTGAAAGTGACGAAGGAAACCCTGTTACTGTGAATGGCGAGCGCTATAACTCGATGTTAACCGAATATTTCTTTCCGGAATTTGATGATATTGATGCAGACGACCTTTATTTTCAACAAGACAGTGCACCACCTCACAATACTCGAGTGAACATGGAATTATTGCGTGGAAAGTTTGGTGAGTCGTTAATTTCGAGAAATGGACCGATCAGTTGGCCACCAAGATCGTGTGATTTAACACCTTTAGACTATATTCTTTGGGGTTACGTTAAATCTAAAGTGTACAGCAATAATCCAGCTACAATTCGTGACCTAAAAACCAAAATTCGACGAGCCATAGCCGACATACCGGCCGAAATGGTGCACTGCGTCATCGAAAATTGGCGTGAGCGGGTGACCGTCTGCAAAAAGAGCCGCGGCGGTCATTTGGCCGATATATTATTTAAAACATAAATTGCATAAAATTATCTATCAAATAAATCAATCGGATGCATTTTTCATAAAAAAAAGTGTGTTTTATTCAATTTTTAAACCAGGACGTTCTTATTGGTAGACCCCATATGTTGATCTAGTATCGTCCAGGTTTTCTCTTGCCTCCTACTTTTCCTTACAGTATTATTCTGAAGAGGTTGTCGTGTCTTATCAGACTTGGCCAACCCTTTAGCCTCTTCTGTTCTAAATTGCATTCAACAACTGCCTCTCTTCGCTCACCATTAGCAGCACCTCCTCATTGGTTCTTTTGTCCAACCAACTGATGTTCATCATTCGCCTCCAGCACCACATTTTAAATGCTGCTAACCTGTCTTTGTCTCTTTGGGTCAGCGTTCACGTTTCGCAGCCATAAAGTGCAATACTCCATATATATGTCTTGATGAGCTGTTTTCTCATTTTGGCATTGATTGTGGATGTTATAGACAATAATATTTCTTTTGTAATTAAAAGTGGGAAAATTTAGATCAAATGCACGTGACAGTGGAATATTGATGACCCGACCAGTGGTTGCATAATGACGTCACCCACCTCGGTAATTAATGACTGATTAACGCGCAATTAGCAGACTGATCAATGATAACAGATGCAGGCGGAACTTGATACCTTAGCTGGAGTTGATGCAAATGTATTTATACATAGGCACATACGGTAGATACATCAACTAGTGCGGGAGTTGTCTTTAAAAAAACAAAAAAAAAACTAGAAAGACAACAACTATCTCTGGCTTGTTCATGTTGGTGTTGTGTTGTGTTTAAGAGTTTTACACTTTTATTTTTCTAAGGGGTAATTTATCTTTTTCTGATCATGGTACCATTTAGTCTCATTGAGGTTGAGAGTCGGCATTAACATCGACATCGTGTTAATTTTGCGTAATTTTGCGTATATAAACATTTCGTCTTGGATTTGGTCCTTAATATGATTAATAGATTAAAAGAACCTTGGTATGATTTAATGTTAGAAATGACCTTACACTAAATACATCATTAACAGCTTTTAATAGTCCACTACTGGATGTGGGCCTCTTCTTAGAAAATAGGGTTCGGCCTACTATATCATGCTGGCCAGACGGGCTGGTATAGGATTTGTGTTAAGTTTTCCTTCTCTTTGCAGTGCTGGCGTCCTGCGTAGTTTGCGTTCTTAGTCGGTGCTTACGACACCCCCAGTACTACACGGATAATAAACGGCAATATGAATAACCTCTAAAAAACGTGTGCAGTAGGAACATATCCAATACCAACCCGTCTGGCCAGCGTTGTATAGTAGGCCAAAACCTTCTTTCTAAGGAGAGGCCTATGTCCAGCAATGGACTATTAAAGGCTGTTGATGATGATGATTGATGCGGAACATATCTAACAACAATAACAATTACATCGAGACTTATCTTAAATATTTGGTAGCGCAAGAGGGTCAAGGCAATTAAACCATATACCAAAGGTAAATAGAATCAATAGAATCTTGTGAATGTGTCGTCCTGTTGTTCTGTTTCATTTTTTTTTCATTAGAAACGTTTCACATAAACAACGGTGTATTCATTTAAACGTTCAATTAATAACAACCTTGTAACAGAATATTACTTTAATAATACATTTCAGGACATATTCAAAATACGTTATTGTAATTAAATTTATATGAATGCGTTGGATAAGTATCCACGTCTGTATTGTGTTCGGTATAAAGTGGGCATTAATTAATTTCGAGACAACAGATGGATTACGAGAGCTGACGGGCCGTTTGGATTTGTTTATCGCACAGCGCAGAGCTAATGTCGTCATACGGATCGGCGGACACTCACTTACTTCTTGAATAAGATTAATTAATTATTACAGAAGTTTTGTTACTCAAATATATTAAATTTATACCTATAAGAACCAATTAATCTCTTGAATCAGTTCATTTTTTGTGTAATGTATAAACAACTTTAAGCGAAGATGTGGCAGCACAGAGAAGAGTACGAGTTTACTGTGCAAGAGGACACCATAGTAGAGTAGCGGGGAAATAAGCGCGGGCGCCACGCTGCCCTGCACATCCGCGGGAGGAAAGTCTTCTCGTCTTCGCCCTGTTCCGTCCCGCTAATGGGACGTAAGTATTTTGTATGGGAACACCCACACACATTGAAGTTGAGCGAAGATGAGACGTGTAAGTAACAAAATTATATTTGTTGTTACATATCTTTTTTTTTTAAAGACAACTACCGCACTAGGAATATATCTTGTGTCGCGGAGGACTTTACAGACATACATAGAACGGACACAAAGAAAACTCAGACTCAGAACAAGAAATCAAGTTGTGGGCATCGAACCCACAACACTCAGCGCAATAGGAAACGGCGAGGTGACCGTTTAAACCACTACGCCATCCGTGCAGTCGGCTTCTCTGGTTTCATCTCCGCTTTAGTATAAAACGGAGATTTCATGTTAGTAGAGGAAGCGGCAGGTCTCAGGCTACAAACCTTTGGTTAACCTACCGTCCGAATTAAAACAGGCCCGCAGAGACAGAGCACAGTATGTACGTTTTGTCTATATAAGTTTTGAGATGCTCGAAATTTGGAACACAAAAAGCCATTTACAGAAACTGATCGACCACGTCCATATGGTTACAGATTCCGTGCTGCAGCATATCCCATCCGCGGAGAACGTGATACTTGGCGACTTTAACGCTCACAACACCGAATGGCTTGGCTCACGCAAAACCGATCACGCGTGGAGATCTGTTCACGATTTTGCCCTGACCTATGGCTTGTCACAGCTGGTATCAACGCCAACGTCCCTTTGAGCCATGAGCCTTTACTGTTGGACCTTCCGCTGACCTCCGATCCGGACGGTTACAAAATCGCCGTTGAAGCCCCACTTAAGAGGGTAAGGTCAAATTGGCCTCGAAAAGCTCGGTGTGCTGAACAGATCGAAGCAGTATTTCACTCCGGCCCACCGCCTTCAGCTCTATAAGGCGCAAGTCCGGTCGCATATGGAATACTGTTCACATCTCTACGCAGGAGCACCTCAGTACCAGCTTCACGAGGAGCGACTCGAATCGTCGTAGCCTAAACATCTCCGATCGGCTCGATCCCTTAGCGTTACGTAGAGATGTGGCTTCAATCTGCATTCTCTATCGCATATATTATGGAAAGTGCTCCGAGGAATTGTTTCTGACTAATACCGGCCGCATCATTTAGGCATCGTTCCACACGGCTAAATTTTCATTTCCATCACCTGGATAGTTGGCGCTCCATTACTGTGCGCTTTTCGAGACACTTTTTGCTTTCAAGGTGGAGGAGAGACGACCAAAGACCGGGCTCCGAGGAATGATGCTGCACCAGGCATTGTCGTGTCCCCTTCACGCTCTTCCCTCAGAACAAAGGCATTATTTTTATATTTATTACTCATTATTTGATTGCATATTTTTGAATTTGAATTGAAAAGAGAGGAAAAAATTACAATCGTGTATGACCAAATTTTGTCTTCTAAAAGTCACCAATCCAAGGACAAACTATATTATATTTCTAATTACATACATACCATAGATAAATTATACCCAGACACATAAAGCGTCACTAACATCTAGACCAACAGTTCAGTCAAAATAACGTTTAATTTATAACTATATTTTTTTTAAATTTATTTAATCAGCAACTTCTTCCGCCTTCTTAATCTTACAACATGCCAAATACTTACTCTGGCCACAGTGCAATGCTGTGTCTCAGGGTAATAACAGGCATTACTAAATTGCTAAAGAAAAAAACATGTACGGAAAAGTAAAGATTAGGTATGTAGTTACATCTTTAAAACTGCAGGTCACTCTAGGTTTTGCTAAATATAGTTTTCTGTCCACGGTCTAAAACAAAATTATGTTCACTTGAAGATGCAGGTGATACAGGCACATATAAATATACTTTCACATATATTGGCGACGTATTTCTAATGATAAGTTTCTTTTCGATATCTAGATCGCTAATGCGGTAGCCAGATGATGATGATGATATTATCCAAAGCGGCTGAAAGAAAAAGGGTGTAGTTAGCCACTGCCACCCGGGGACGGACGTACGGCTTGACTGTTGGCGTTGGGCCCCCGCATTTTAAACCTTTAATATCTTCTAAAATATTTATTTGGTCTAACTCGTAAGGTTTAGCCAGGGTTTTTTTTGACAAATCTTTGAAATTTTCGGATTTCCTCTACTATAATATGCATGTATCATACATATAAACCTCTTAAATCACTCTCTCTAGTGGTGAACATCGCATTAAAATCCGTTGCTTAGTTTAAGATTTAAGCGTACAACACAAAAAAGCGACTTTATTTTATACTATGTAAAGATATTTAGTGAAGGAATTAAGTTTCTATGAGTGCTGTACTGAAGGTGACTGGAGAAGGAGAACTATCAATTATGTTAGCAGAAGCAGGTCTAAGACGATTTTACAGCATGGTATTCGTGAAGACCTTCCTAATTGTAATATTTGCTACTCTCCATTATATTTATCTCATGCTATGTCTACTCAAAAAAAGTAGAGGTAACTCTCTCTTAACGGAGTAGGGGTCATACGGAAGGGAGGATAGGTTTGGGATTAGGTTTTCACTTTGCAAGATTCAAGTCGTGTTTCTTAGTGACGAACCTCATGTTTCACTACTTAGTATTTTATCCAGAACTCACAGAAGTGGCAGACAGGGGCAAGCCTACTGACGTCTGCTGGCTACATATATCTAAACAAACACACTTGTGTTATCTATAATACCTATAATATATAAACCTACATGTTATAGTTATAAAGCAGCGCTTTTCAAATTCTAAGTGAACGAAGTTGCGGGAACTAGATAGTGTTAACATAAACTTAAATTGAAGGATCCCTTACTCAATAATGAAATGCCCAAGACACAGAAGTGGTTTTATCTGGTTATATTACATTAATTATCAAATAACTATCGTGGTATCACATACACCAAAGGTTTGGGATGTAATACTTACAAAGGGTTAAATATTCGCTGTTAAGTAAGTGACACTCGGCAGTAACATGGTAAGTGTACGTGTGAATGTTTTTATACATCAAAGTATTGCAAGTTACATCATGATTCGATGGGATCGATTAAGTCATCGTTTCACGGTTTGCCAACGGTTCGCAAGCGCGTTTACATATAAGTGTAAAACTTGACATTACCTATACTAACTGACGACCGACGCGGCGATGGTACGAATTGATTGGTAGTTTGTTGAGAGCTAAGGGCAATACAACAAACTACCTAGTCAAGTAATACGATTGCCATGCCTTCTTTTTTTCTCATTTGGTGGTGTATGTATTAAAGTATTAATATTTAACGACGCGCGCTAACTGTATCTGATTTTGTAAGACCCTAATAATATAGTTTGTGCTTGTAGATAAATTGATAAATCAGTTTTGTTCGGTCGATAAAGCAGGAGCGATGCGATGCGAGCGCGATGGTACGACGTGCAGCGTGATCTTATGACATGGCTCAACCGATTTAAACTACGGGTAAACCGATTCAACTCGGTCATACTCAAACCGGTTTAAATCGGTTTGATAAGTCAAGTTGTCACACCACCATGATAAACGTTAAATTACTATGTGTTTAACACATCCTCATAAATGTAAAATACAACATAATTTATCATAACTCTTGGTCGATCCCATAGTGCCTTAAGACAAAAGTGTTCAATGAGTGCGTCTTACCCGTCATGACATACGGAGCCGAAACGTGGACACTTACGTTACAGCTGGTCCACAAGTTCAAAGTCGCTCAACGTGCTATGGAAAGAGCTATCGAAGAGGATCGCATCAGGAATGAGGTGATCCAACAGAGTACCAAGGTCACCGACACAGCCTACCGGATTAGTAAGCTGAAGTGGCAATGGGCTGGCTATTTTGATTGCAGAACCGACAACCGTTGGAGAAAATTACTTCTTGAGTGGAGATCGCATCTCGGCAAACGTAGTGTACGACGCCCACTGGCCAGGTGGAGTGACGATTTGCGCAAGACGGCTGGCAGGAGCTGGATGCGAGAAGCCCAAGAACGATCTAATTGGCATGCAATGGGAGAGGCTCCAGAAGTAGACTGATAGGCTGATGATGATAACATAATTCGCGGTAGGTACAAACATCCCAGCTACTTACCGTTTCGCGTTCGGAGCGTTAGTATAAGCAGTTATTCGGGGAGGCGCGGCGATGTTAATAATTTTCTCAAAGACATTCCCGACGTAATAACGATGTAGCTTTACTACCTCTTTAAGTTAGACATCTCATATTTTATAAATTCCTTCTTTGGCATGTTTCAAAGAGTCCTTCAAATAAAATATTTTGAAATTTTAAGCTGCGTCAATGTTGTTTAACAAAATGAACATTATCTTCTATACAAATAAATAAAATTGAAGTGTCTGTATGTAAAGAAAAACCCTATAAAATTTTGCCTGGTCTGGGAATCGAACCCACTAAGGAAGCACTTTTTAATTATAAGTTTATTGAAATCCAACTTTGTAGTAGTTTTACATATGAACTATACAATTATGAAGACTATCATATCTATGGATACATACATATATTCACGTGCTTTATCTCTGTAGTGGTAAACAGAAACGTGTTATGCGTCCACATTTAGCCCTACTATACCTAATAACATTTTAGTTGTTAAGTAGATAATAGAGGTCAAGCCTAGTGGTGTCAACACAAAGTGACACAAATACTTATAAATACTTATTTTAAAGAAATTGTCCGTGTTGTTACGGATTAAGAATATGGAGTGTCACCATCCCCATTCACCCGTGGGTGTCGTAAAAGCCGACAAAGGGAGCAAACTACGCAGGACAACGGCATTACAAAGATAAGGAAAACTTAAAACAAAATTCTATATCAACCCGTCTAGCCAACGTGGAATAGGACAAAACCTCCTTTCTAAGGAGAGGCATATGTCCAGCAGCAGTGACCATTAAAGGCTGTTGATGAGGATGAGATAAATTACACAAAGAACAACAAATAATCGTGCATCGTGACACGACATTTGTCGTGGGTTTGAATCGGTTTAGCAGTCATCATCGCTAATCACTAGACTAACTACTAGTGTATTCCTAGCTAACAAGCAGCCTGTGATAAGGACTCACGGAGACGGCCTATTAGTAAGTTGTACCCGTATCCACACGTTTAAAAAACCCATTTAAATATGAATAATTTATGCGTGCTATGAAACGGAACGGTTTTTAAATATAAATACTATGAGGTAGGGAAAACTAAATTGTGACACATTTTTTGGCTTAGTTAAGGCAAGTGGAGTGTTTTTTCAAATTAAACCAAATATTTACTATTTTTCTCAGTACCACGTGGTTCTCTGCATATGCATATAAAAGTTTATTAATATTAGTAGGATTTATTATAGTCAAATACAAAAAAGAGAAGGAAAACTTAACGCAAACCCTATACTAACCACCAACCCGTCTGGTCCGCGTGATATAGTAGGCCAAACTTTTCTAAGGAGAGGCCTATGTCCAACAGTGGACCATAAGAGGCTGTTGATGAGGATCATGAGATAAATCATACAGCGAACAAATGATCGTGAATCATCACTCAATATTTGTGGTGGGTGGGAATTGGTCCCACGGCCTTTGGTTTAGCAATCATCATCGCTAACCACTAGACTATGAGTACCTATTCCTACATAAGCAAGTGGTCAGTCTGTGACAAGGTCTTCCGGAGACGGCCCTTAAACGACGGACTGTAATTTAAATTATTATTTTAAGTTAAAGCTAGGTAGGTACATGTTATGGAACAGCAATCTCCTCCTCTTCATCCTCCTGGATCCCAAGGAGTGAGTGAGGAGGAATCCATGGGAGACTTGGGGACTTGTGACTATTGAATCGCAAGCATCCAGTAAGGCAACCAGTCTGCTTCTTTTACCCCCCGCTCCCCTCTATATCATAAATAAATATAGAAAAAAAACACTTTGCGCATAAGTCCAAACGATGAAATGTTTTTACACGTCATGAGTATTTGGAATATGAATAAAAGATATAAATTATTAAGAAAAAATTCAAAATCTTAATTTGTAGATGAAAACAATTTCATTAGTGCAGTCTTAAAATGATACCCTAGACGGGCAAATTTTAAATTCCCATCGATGCTAACAAATTACTTGATAAAGTATCCTTAACGACGATACTTCAAGTCACTCCGCCCACCTGTCACGGTTTTTCGTTTCACGGGGGCGGGTTGTGAGTGGGCGGGGCATTCAATGGGCGGTTGGACGCCCACTTGAGTGCCCCGCCCACTCGCTGATACCTCAGTCGCCAGCGAAGCGTCGTCCGCGATGATACTGTTGAAGGTTGTTGTCACTGAGCTACATAATTTCTATCTGGCTCTCTCCACTATGCTTCTGGGTACTCTGAATTTGATAGGGAATAACATGATGTTAGAATATAGCCAAGTCTACTCCGCAACTAAATATATAATTAAAAAGGCATTTAGTACTAAATATGTCATGAACACTAATGAAGTCAGGAACAGGCGCTTAGGTCTTATTTTCCAATACATGTCGATGTTTATCAACTGGATAACACCAATTACACTTAGGATTTCACATCACTATTAGCATAAGCACGTATAGCTTCTACTCTATCTTGAAGGTCGAGATTTTCTTTTTTTAAGCTCAAGACCAGGTTGAAGATGTATTACATAAAATCTTTTTCTAATATCCAGTACATAAAAAGTTAATACTCTAGAAATCCAGTAGTTTTCTTGATATAACTAACATTTTAAAAGTCTATGTTAATCTTCTACGGAGACGTAGATAGTTAATTAGGATACGCACGGACAAATAGCGTATACTAGCTAATGTCCGCGGCTTCGCTCGCGTGATTATTTCATTTTTCTAACTTTGAAAATGACGAACTGACTGACATACAACCGGTCAACCCTCCTAAAAGGGGTTAAAATAATTTTACCCCTTCACATCAACAGCCTTTAATAGTCCACTGCTGGACATAGGCCTCTCCTTAGAAATGAGGTTTTGGCCTACTATACCACGCTGGCCAGACGGGTTGGTATAAGGTTTGTGTCAAGTTTTCCTTCTTTTTGCAGTGCTGGTTTCGTTGCTTTGCGCCCTTAGTCAGCTCCTACGAAACCCACGGGATGAATTGGGGTAGTGACGTTCCGTATTCTTAATCCGTCACAACACGGAACCCCCTTAGGAGGGAAATTTCCAAAAACCCTTTCTCAGTGGGTGCTTACAACAGAAAATCATCATCAGCCAAAATTTCAAGACTGTAGCTTCAGCGGTTTTGGGTCTGCGTTGATGAATCAGTCGGTCGGTAGTTAATCTGTATAATTTTATTTATACAGATTAACTAAAGCGTGTCTATGCCATATACCCAAGCTGTAAGTAAGAGAGTATAGAGATCGAGAACGAGATTTTTAAACCTAAGTTAAAAATTAATGTAATAGTTCTTTTCAGTATGTACATTTATTAGTTTGTTAAAAATAATAATATTCTAAACTTCACGAGTGCAATGTATAGCATATAATGAGTGTAAAAAAAAACAGAATATTCGGGCATCCGTAGTTCTTTTCACAGTAATGCGAATTAATACAAAGGATTTTTGGTGTTTTACTGAGTGGTTTAACGGAGTCGGCGGCTTATGACGTCAAGAAACGGGCCTACATAGGACGATGGTAACTGAAAAAGGAGTGAAAAAATATTATCTATTTGAGTTGCCACTGCGTGTGGAAGCGACAGGTTGTAATAAATAATGATAACCAGCATCACGTATTAATTTGAATACTGCAGTATTGTCGTAACGGAAATATTCTTATTTAAAATATCCAAATATTATGTATGAGCTGTTTTGATAATTAAACCTACTGCGATACCGTTAGGGCATTTGCATGATTATTTGATTATACATTAAAATGCTACTCTTACATAGTTTAGTTCGATAGCATACGCTTACTGCTAAACTACAGAGACAGTCATTTATATGTATTCCGTACAATATAATATATTTAGTCATATATCTAATTTGACATATTATTGAATTTGTTGAATTTATATTTGATGTTGGAGTTATTTTGTGGTTGTTCATTTTTAAAAACCTCGTTTTTAAGGAGAGGCCGTCAGTGGATTATTAAAGGCTGTTAATGTGATGTGTGATTTTTAATATAAGTATTATACACTATATACTCCAATATAAGGAATTTATAACTAAAATATGAATGAAACGATTTCGGCGGCCTTAAACGAGTTAATTAGTCGACTATAACTCGTAAACTAATTAACGCCTTAGCTGTGACAGTTTTCTTTTAAATTCGTTAAGTATGCTACTACCTTATTTTTTTTTAGATCTCCAAATACTGGCGTTTGGCTAGGAGGGGAAGCGGACAATTGACTGTAACAAAAATCAACGCATCAAGGCCTTATATCTCATAAACGGATCATTCATTCATCATTTTCAGCCTATAATAGTCCACTGCTGGACATAGGCCTCTCCTTAGAAAGGAGGTTTTGGCCGGACGGATACGGAAACGGATACCTTAATCCAAATATTATTTTTACAAATCCAATGAGGGTATCATTGGATGGATGAGTATCACGCCATGGGATGGATGAATATAAAAAATAACATCCCCACTTTAAAGGTACTGAAAGTAGCCTAAAAAAATATTTTTCAAGATTTTATTTTACCACTTTGTTGACGTGATTATAATGTATGTTCATGCAAAATTACAGTTTTCACACGACAACACTATAAGCGTTCCGTTTTTGCCATTTTGGCTACGGAACCCTAAAAGGATTTTGTGTTTTTACCAATAAAAAGTTTTGATTTAGTTATTTTACTCTTGTATTATATAAAATATTTCGATCTGTAGCTTTTCTACGAGGTGTGAATGTAGTAGGTAGGTTGTAGGTAGTTAACACTGCCATATTTTTCCTAACAAACAGCAGATTTATTCAGGCTTCAAGAAAAACTAAATCCTTAGACTCTATAAATGAGGATAATATTTAAATTCAGTAACGCACTTGCAATTTTCTAGTAAATTCAAGACTCATGTTATTCTTGTTCACCAAACGGGCAATAATATTGACATAAGTCACGAATATTACTTTTATTATTAAATCTTCTGAAATTAAGCACTTGTATTGAAAGAGTGTTTTAAGTATACTTATTTGTATATATTATTAACACCTCCACCACCGATTCCTGTAGATATAACAGTAATAATATCGCGGACCCACTTAAATGGGTTTTGGTGAGTACTTTCTAATTTTTGCATGATAATACCAACTACGGGCTTGTTCGTCTAGTGGTTAGTGACCCTAACTGCTAAGCTAGAGGTCGTGGGTTCGATTCCAACCCAGGACAAATAATGTAATTGTGCTTGATTGTGCTTTGTAAATCTAATAGTTGGTGGCGTACTAACTTTTAAAGTATTAATTAATGTATTTATAACAATGATAACGCGCAGCCAAAACTATGCCGCAGCGTGTGCTCAAATTTATCTATATGTAAAAAGGAAAACCTATTTATATGTACGATACTGTGGTGACGGATTAAGAATACAGAATTTCACCACCCCTATTCATCCCGTGGGTGTCGTAAGAGCCGACTAAGGGAGCAAACTACGCAGGACAACGGCACTACAAATAGAAGGCAAACTTGAAACAAACCCTATACCAACCCGTCTGGCCAGCGTGCTATAGTAGGCCAAAACCTCCTTTCTAAGGAGAGGCCTATGTCCAGCAGTGGACTATTATAGGCTGTTGACATGTGTGATGTGATGTGATGTACGATAGTGAGATCGTACAAGCACGGTCATTTGTTCTGAGTCTGGGTGGAATTTATCTATAATATGTACGTATTTAAAAATATATACGTATGTTTATCAGCAGTCTGGTTACCGTAGCACAGGCTCTGCCTAGTATGGGATCAGACGGCCCTGTATGAGATGTGTTTATATATATATATATATAACTTATATTAGGAGTCGGTCATCTTTCGTTGTTTCTTATAAACTTAATTATAAGTTCAGAAATAAGTACCCTTGATCCATCATATACGACATGAAGGTAAGCCTGTTTTTCTATCTAAAAACAGAACAGCGTTGTTCAATAAAACCTACATAGTTTCACGCCTATACAACTACTTATCCAAAACCTTTCTTAGTATTTCTGTCATGCGTATATAATATTATGGCAGAAGCTAAAATTATTTTCATACAAATTACCTATATTATTATTATTATATATACTTAGTCAATACGTAATATGGGAAAGAGTTCGTGGGTTAGTGGTAACCAAGTAGGTTATCACATTGCTAAGTTAAGCAACCCTAGCCAGGTCAGTCTTTGGACAGGTGACCATTTCTTAACACTTTGAGACCACTCCGTGCCTCGAACATCTGTGTCAATCGTTACGGATAGTTGGAGCCCTAAAAAAGTCCGACAACAGTCTTTCTCAATCAATTTCAAGTCAAGTCAAGTCAATGCACACTTAAATGACAAAAATCTAATTATTTACCACAAAATTTGAAAACAAAATGCAATATGTGTATCTTTGTGAGAATCTAATTCCAGACATTTAAGAAAATAAAATTAAGACAGGTATTTATTTCGTGTACCATAATTATAAATGAATAATCTTAATGAATGTATGTACCAAAAATAAGTCCCATGCCACTAGGCGGTAGAACATAATGATACACAATTTATGTTCTCATAACCTTATTAAGTTCATTTTTTTAAATTAAAATATCAGAAAATCGATATCAGAAATTAAGTAATTCAAGTGACCCAACGTCTTAGAGTCTAAAGTCTAAATAAAACGAATGACTACTTTATTAATGCAGTTGGAAGCGATTTCTTTTCGAGTTGTTATCAGACCCGTATTTCACGTTTAATCTACAATGATTAATTAAAATGTCAGCAGAGGGCGCACCACAGCAGTATACATCATAATACTGTCTTGGAATACTTTATTTTCATACAGGGATGTATTTTATAATAAAAAAGAATAGCTTTTAAGTTTTGAGATTACACAGTTGCATAATTATTGCTACTAAAATGCTCACTACTAGAAAAGGCGTTTAAACAGAAATAAAATGCTGTGTTCAAAAGTGAAAAACATAAGAAAACTCCTTTTACTACTATTCCATTATTTAAAAAATAGGTTAGAATTGGGTCTTTTCTTTTTTAGTCATGATTATTACGTAATACTTTTTATAATATGTTCTTATTTTTAACTGTTAGGCTGTAAGTACTCATGTACTTTGTCATGGAATCCCCACTGTGTAGAAAGTATTAAGTTAAATGCTTCTAAAATATTACCACCATCAAGGGTTAAACAAACGAAAATTCTAATCATTAGTGATTAGAATTTTAATATAGTCCTAATTATAATTTTGAATTGTTTAATTATAATTTTTCTATAGCCAATATAGCCAACTTAGTATAATACATAGACATTAGTGATATTACCTATATTTTCCATGATGAGTATAATATCAACAGCGTCTTAGTTAATCTTTAACAGTAATATCCCTATGTTTCTTCGCTCAAGTCAATCATCAAAATCTTCATTTTATCAACTTTACTACCTTTTCTTTGATGTATTTCAAAGTCGTTTTAGTTAGTTACTAAGGATGTTTTTGAGATACAGAAGAAAAGCTCGCTATGACGTGATATGATATTGTATGAAATTGATTTTGCTGTATGCTATATTATCAATAAATAATTTTTGTTCTAATTAAAAACAAAAAACCCAAAGCTTATTTTTTGTCGTGCACAAATGTGACATTGTTCAAAATGTTCCGAGCATTTTGTATTATTTGTACATATAATTTTTCCTGAGTGCGGTCCCTTGTGAGAAATTAGCAAAAGTAATTCATTAACCATTCGCAAAGATTGCGCTAAGTCCTTTATTTCAGTGCGGGCTCGCGGCGGCTCCAGCGAGCATTTTTAATTCCCCGGCATTACAATTGTCTACAGTTGATTTATGCCCGCCAAGTCGACGCTCTACGCAAATAAACCTAGATAATGGCTCTTTTTTAACACCTTAATTAAAATCCACTACAGTTAATTAATGTGTATAATTATGAGTTTTCATTTTATTACATTTTAAGGTACTTAATTACTATGTAAGGTTTTCACACTAAGAAGTAAAATGATAAATAATAAGTTAACTTGTTTTAACTGTTTATTGTATTTAGCTAGGTCTAACTAAATCTAAAAATGATATGACTTCGAGTTAATGACACTCTTGTTAAGTCAACCGTTTGAGTACGAAGCTTGATATGTAAGTACTATTTATTGCTAATGAGTAAAATGTACGTGTTGGCGTAATATGCTGACACGACAATGTGCGGGTGCATTGCCCGTACAATATAATAAAAATACTATTAATATAAATAAGTGAAAAAAAGTATTAAAAGTGATATTCCTATATTAATTGTTTATTAAATTGACTGTTAGCTCGCTCATATTTTTATATAATCCATAGATGAAAAATTATATCAAGCGCTGGTTCTAAAAATTTAATAACTATGAAAACTTATAATCCCAGCGTTTTAACTTTTACATTTGAATCTCTGTTGTTTAAAACCATTTTAACCACAGCCGAAAACATAGCTAGAAATCCAGGAATCGTCGTCAAATTAGAGCGTGCTGTGTCTAGTCTAACTTTGCTATAATAGTTAATAATACGCCTAGCAGTAATTGCGGTTGATTGCTTTAAAAGTTTACGGTTGTAATTACTGTTTGATATGGATATTTTATAGGTATGAGTGTCATTACGTATAGCATGAAAACCTTAAAAACCAGCACTTCTAAAAGGAGTGCATACTTTAAAGCTTTTTTTAATATTTAAAGACTAATATATGAGAGTAATAACCGTGGTATTGTAATCGCCCGTACTTTTCACGAAAACCTTACCATTATCGTTTTCAAATTGTGGAGGCTGCTGGTATTAAGAATAATAAGTATTTAAAAATCCATTTTTCGTTTTAGTTATGTTGTTTATTTGATTTAATACAATTACACTATGTGTTCAAAATTTCTATTATGTTTTTTTTTTGTAACTCAGCGTTTTATTTAAATAAGATGAGTAATTTTTGTGTTATTACAATAAAAAATACGTTATAGTATAAAAGGGAACATATCGACACTTACACGATACTTAATGTGGCTCTAACAGCTTAAGATAACCTGCTTTCATAAATCGGTACTTGTGGGTAGTTCCGGTGAGTTAATGGTGCCGATATAAGGTCGGGCAGAACCCATCTCTTTCACCCTTATCGCCGTGGCACGTCTTATTCACAACGTTGTGGTTTGTACGACCGACTAATCTTACTTTATTTTGCAAATTTCTTTAGGTATGTATGGAACTTGTTAAACCATTGGTATGTAAAGACTGATAACAGTATAATTTTAACTGTCAAAGCCAAATATTTTATTTGTTTTTTTCTCGTGGATTCCCACAACTGATATCACGCTGATATTTTAACAAAAGATGAAAAGATATAGTTTGTGCGTCACAATCAGGCTCAAAGTTCATTTATTCAAATAGATTATTTTCTTTTCTAGGTCAATTTCTTTACAATAGATTAAATAGAGAGTTAAGTATTTATAAATTTAATTATGTCAGCTGTAAAAACACATCATATAATTATTTACAAATTTTGTCGTATGAGCAAACTGAGCATTTACTTGAAATATGTAAATGAAAATTTGCTGAACGGTCTTAGTGCATTATTTTTGACCCACTTATCACTGATATTGCTAGTTACTCATGTAGACTAATGAATGAAATAATTTAACTGTAGTCATATAGATTTATGTTGATAAAATAGTTTGTAAGCACATCTTCGCCCGAGACACAGGTTCAACCGAGTTCGGGCAAACAAATAACAACTGTATTTCATTTATAAATTAAAGAACCATTTATTTTAAATTATTGTACTGTTTATCGAAATAAATATTATTATTATTCTAATTTAAAAGACAACGATCACTTATCGACGCTTCAACTGAATTACATCGATCATGGCAGTGGTAGACTGTAATACCTTATTCCGTGCCTCATAAATGGCTTTATTGGTGTTAATAAATTACAGTTGAATTTCTCGGACGGACACTAGTAATTCTAAAAGGCCTAAATATTTAATAGATACTAACTATAAATATAGACCGTAATCCCAAATATCCAAAATTATAGTGTTCAGGTTTAGAGTAACCCTGATTCCATCGATGCCAGCTCGGCATGCAATCATCAATATCGAAAGCGCTAATTTGGCACCAATTAATTAGTCAACAAATAACGTCCGTGGTCTGGGTCTACGTCGACATTATTACATTATTGAAATATGGTCCGAAAACTACTAATTACATGCTACTGTATCTACAAACAGTGTTCTTATATTTTTTATCATGCTTTGTATTTACTATGTAACCCCGTTATTTCTTTTGTGGAAGAATTAGGTTGTTACTTATTAAAGTACTGCACAAATCATGTCAGTTTATTGTTACACTTGTGAAGCTATCGAAACTCAAAACCCCTTCATTCACTTTGGACATGGACATGACTTAAGGACAAATAACACATCAACCGAGGATATTAATAACACTTCTAACAAATAAATAATGAGGTCTAAAACTTTATACCCTACAAAAAGACATTTTTAAAATGGTAACTTTATTTTAATTTTATTTTATTTGGGGAGCTTACAGCTACAGTATAAGTACATCAGTAATTCAGTTGATGAAATACCAATAACAAGCTTCCACAGAGAGACAAGAAACATTCCACCTAAGTTACATTCTAATTAAATGATTAAAGATGTAAATAGATGAAAACAAATGAAAACACATGCAAAGCCAAGAGTCACAACTCACACTGTGGTAGTGCAGGAAACACTATCAGCATATCTGTTAAATATGATCTAGCACTACCAGTACTTCTACTAAAAAGACCAATACCACTGTCACTAGTTTATTCAACTCAGTGAAAACTCTAGGCAGGTAGCTCTTTTTTCTAAAATTGGTGTTAACTTAATGGTATCTTTTAAACTAATCAGAAATTACACTTAGCAGATAGGGCTATGAAAGTTTTTCTAGCTGCATAATTTAAAAAGAAAAAGATATGAAAACCTTATTAAAAATTCAATAAAATGCAACAATTGACTGACGGTATGACACAAGGCAATGAAATACTTGATCCTGTAACATGACGTTTTGAGTTCAGTCATTGTACGGCAATAATAACAAAAAAAAATACTTCTGTCTATTGTTTCAACAAAATTAGTTGAAACAATAGACAGAAGTATCAAGAGCGGAGGGATATAGCAATAAATAATAGTTTAAAAAAATACGCTTTATTAACTCAAGTATTTTAGTTCGGCTAGTTACAAAAGCGTGTTTTTTATATTTTTTTGAACTAGGTATTATACATTATTTATATTTTAATGATGATTATTTTCTCATTAAAGACTAAAAAGTAACAAGTAACTAATATATATATGCTTCAGAACACGGCTTAGTAGGTACATGACACAAGACATTAGGTATAATAGTTTAAACCCGGAAAATGTC
Organism: Arctia plantaginis; assembly: GCA_902825455.1. NCBI lineage: Eukaryota > Metazoa > Arthropoda > Insecta > Lepidoptera > Erebidae > Arctia > Arctia plantaginis. Next base: position 8,299,142 of record CADEBD010000300.1, read on the forward strand.
GTTAATCCTGAAGATCCTGATCAATATAATCAGACAAAATTATTACATTATTTTATTATCATCGGTCCTTGATTAGTGTTTGCACACTTGTGACTAGATTTCAAATTAATCTGATCATTTAAATTGAGTAAAAATCGAGTTCAAATATGAATCTAGTGAAGCTATTAAATCGTGTTAAAAAAAGTGCCCTTTTAAATACTTTCCTTAAAAACAATTGTTCCTCATATTAAACAACCAAACATTCATACTTGTGTATACAAAACAAGTCTGTAAACAAATACATCCCATTCCTCTTAAATTGCAAACTTTTCGTCATCAATTCATAGAGTTTCATTTATATCCGGACGAGAATTAATTGCCAGAGCAAGGGCTTTCAGTTCCAGCCCCATCGACATACAGTTTACCAAACACGTGAGTTCTCGAGGGTCTGTGTGCTAAAACTGCATCCTAATTATAGCGCATTCAAAGTGGGCCGCCAATTTGCCGCCGGTTGAGCTCCGAGTGTGGAAAAACTCTAATTAAGGTACATAATGTTTATAATTAAAATAACACTCGTTTTTGAACGAATCAAAGCAAGATTTCAAACAAGCGAGGCATGTAATGCGACCACTTCACTTCGTGGGTATTTTTTTACGTGTACTCTGGTGTCTTCTTTATAAACAGACAGAATTAAAACAACGTTGCAATTTTGATTAGCTTTATATAGAAAGGGTTTTCGTAATTAAGTAAGATTTTTAAGGAATTTTAGCTATGATTCGATTCTTAATTTTTCGCACCAAACGATGTACGATTCGTATTATTGGAAAACAACGAACGCCTTTTTCATATTATTATTATTATTGTTTTTTCCCCTATTTAGTTTTCTCGAGATGTTTTGTGCATTTCAAAATAAAAGAACTAACAATAAAAATACCCTACTTCAAAACCAAATAATACTAAGTCGGTTTGAAATCACTTAACTGGCAATAATGAAATGTATTTACATTTTGCGTTCTGGCAAATACAACCCTTACTAAGGGCAGTTACACATCCAGCATTTCTTTATTAAAACACAGCGCAGACTATTCATAGAAAATTATTTATAGTCTGTGTTGACTTCTTTTATGTATAAGAATATCATCAGTCATTTTGTGCTGATTAAGTTCAAAATAGTTGGGCTTTCCCACCAACTTAAAGAGCGGTTTTTTAATGATTACTGATTCAATGTTATAGCTTTGAGCGCCTTGTGTTACCTGTATGTAACTTTTTAATTATTACTTTAAGTTTTTTAGTCAAAACATAATAATAATAATGTCACACATCTCACATACGCCAATCTGGTCCAAAACTAGGTAGAGCCTGTATTATGATAACCAATCTGCTGATAAACATAGTTATATATTTCTAAATACATACATATTATATATTAATGAATCTATATCTATGACTGAGTAATGATTTAGATTTAATTATAATTTATTGAATTATAATAATAGTTTAATTACCAACAATATATTTGTCTAAAATATACTATTAGATACTTTTCTCAAACAATATTCCATTGTGTTCCTAGCTCAGCGCCGAGTGGTTTTACCGGAGGTGTAATTAAAACCATCCTTTACTGATTTATCGCGTCCACAATTTATTCCTTTATCTTTGTTCGGACCACTAATATATCTTTATTCAGCTCTGTAGATAAAATTAGCGAATTTGTTCGTTACTCCGCTCCGTTGCTTGCTTCCCTCCTTCTTGTTTGAATAAAGGGTTGCTGGAGATAATATTTTTCGGGAAGATTAATGTTGAAAGAAAACAGTTTTTATTTGGTGTACACTATAAAATATATTTATTTTTTAAAATGATAAATACAATATTTAAGATGATAGAGTTATGTCTGATGTTCAGTACTAACTTTAAAATTCAATACCCCTGTCTCTTTTAGATAGAACATTACAATACGCATGAGATATGTTTTTCTCAGTAAATCACACTTTATTTTAACGTGAATTATTATGATTAACCATCGTAAGGAAGAGACTAATTTAGTTGCAGTTTTATGTAACATAAGATACTGAAGCGAGAATTAATTTTCTTTTATGGTACAGGGGAGCATACGACAAGTATGGTCACCTGATTTTAAGTGAAAGAAAGTATTTAAAATCCTGTATTTTTATCTGTGCGTATTTTTATTCCTTCATATGATAACACACAAATGCTCATACAAATCTCTACGTAGCCCCACCAATAGAATGGAGAAAATGGTACTAGATTATACATTTAAACGACTTGTGGCTAGAACTGAGTGTTAAAATCCCTTATAGCACTAGAGCTGTGTTGAAACATATACATACACTGAACATTTACATTAAGTACTTTTAAACTGTTTTGAAAACTCCTAATTTTTAAAACAACTTGATGCATATTCAGAATTAATCATAGCCGTCAACCACACGGTTATCAACAATTAAAGGAACGCAAAGCATTCGTATTCAACTTTATCAACATTAGGTTAGCTCGGCTATCGCATGAAATACGCTGCAATAAATCTAAAGGGCGATTTATTAAATTTTTCATGAAGCCGGCCATGTTTAGTACTCGATAAGGAGATTAATAATTCACAAGTTTACGGTGTTTAGCGAGGTTTTGTTGCATGGCTGGGCGTTATCGTTGCGATCTCGCAGTGAAATGGCACCCTGTAAAATGCATCTACGAACAAAAACACTCAAATTGTGGATAGGGCTTTAATGTAATTCTTCAAGAAAATAACAAGTGAAGATATATTTTTTGCTAATCATAACACATCAAGTTAAATCGGCAGATTTATAAAAAAAGTCTAATCTGCCGATTAGAGACACCGATTAGACACTTTTACACAAATTCGAAATGTGAAAATACAGTTTAAAACCAAACCATTAAAGGTAGCATTGAATAGTAAGTTAAGTCAAGCAGACAAACAGTTTTGACTTTGCAATCCATCATTTTCCTTTATCTGTAACTGACTTTCGTGTTAAACATGTTAAAAAGTAAAGTGATAGAAAACAAAAGAAGTATTACTGATAAATAATAAGGTAAGAATAGGTATAATAAATAACTTTTACTATTTGCGTTCATCAAAAGCAATATACCACTAAAATAAATTTGAAAATTCATCTTTACGTACGATAATTAAAGCAATTAAAGTGACCGACCTACCGACTAACATTAAATCTTAATTTCTATGTAGAGTAAAATGTTATTGGTCTAATCCAACTTATTGTAGTCTAAGCATCAGATTGAAGGTTGCAGCCGGCTGCAATGTTATGACACCTAATAGACGCTGAGCACGCGATGTGAGCGGTTCCCTTTACTACTATTTAATGGTCTGCTGAAACTGCTGAGCGTGTTGAATGGCCGATTTGCGATTGATGCTATTAATCTACGGTAAAAAGTTATGCATTTGCGCTATATAACAAGCAATTCTTTTCTTTCTATGTTTATTTAAATTTACGTTAGTGCAGATTGTAAAAATAATATACGAGAATGTGACTGAAAGCGCTGAATATTTAATTTTTTAACCAATTGAGTTGTTGAGAGCTGAAAATGTAGCCCATTCTGATTTAGAAGCAGTTTTAATACTGCAAGTAACTGCTATCAAAAACAAAAACCACCTTAGATTTATGTAATATTTGTTATGTTTGACTTGTCCCAGAAATCCATAACCCTTTCATTAACAGCGAGCGTGCATGAAAAGTGTAATGAATGTTAAAGTCAGTTTATATCAGGATCATTTCAAACAATGTTGTATGGTCTCGGCCTACTCTGTATACTCTTGTTTATATATGTACGTATGAATACGTTTTATATTTGTACTCTGGACGAAAAACAAGCATGTATTCGTATTTTGGTATAATTTATTCATTTTCTCTTCATTTCTAAAACACTTGATGACGTGACGAAAAATTGACAAAGGTTCTAAGAACACTGTTCTGTCACTGCTTTTGAAAACTTTTGTAACGGTTCGCTATATATTATTGTTATTCTATATAAATATTGTTATTCTATATAAAATGCCACTGAAATAAAACATACCAAGTGTTAATTACTCGTAATTTACAGTTAGTGAAAATTAAAAAATTGATAATTTCACCTCTTTACATGGTTCCCATAGGGCTGACTCTCTGACTAAGAATATAACGTACGTACAATTCATTAAAAGCTGACTGTAATTACGTTGATGCTCCTGTAACGTATGTTTGCAAGACATATTGCTGAACGTTTTATGAAATAAAAACATAAATTAGATTTTTTAGTAATTAGATTTACAACCGTCTGCAGTGTAACTTATAGTTCATATTGGCTTTACTATAAATTAGCTACAAAATATCTAATATTAGTAATAGTCAAAAACATTAACAGTCAATGCCACTGTACAGTGCGAGTACGGTTGGAAGGTCCGCTCATCGTCGCTTAGCATAGAGCGCTAGGTGCCGTCAGAGGATTAAGGCGCTGAGTGCTAAGTCGACAGAGTCGTCACTCATGTTGCCTGGAACAGTCTCTTTAAAGGTTTTAAGGGTGATCACTGAAATTAATTTACTATCCTTGCAAATTCCGGCGCTTTCCAGGCATCTTGCATCCATTACATTACTCTGTCTGCTTTGTTGCTTGGTCTACTCAGACATCGAGCCTTGTACGCTTTAAGACAAGTAAACTTTACCACACACCTTCTATGAGGCAGTCATGTCGCAGAAGAAGGCGGGCCCTATTCGATGAAGTTTTTGACAGAGGTACCCTTTTCAGCATTTCAACTTGCAATGTAAACCATGTGACTTTAGAACCAAACAACCAAACGAAACCAAACCAAACCAAAACCTCTTTAGAAGCTAGTGTGTATGTGCTACACACTAGCTCTAAAGTGAACATTACAAGCTAGAGCCTCAAACAAAGAAAATTATTTTTATCATGTTGGTTTAACAACTCTATGCCTGGACCCAAAAATTATTAAAATAAAGTGATTTTTGTAAAATGTGACAATCGTTTTAATTATCTTTCCTAGCTATGTAAATACAATTACACTGACGAATGGTTTTAATTGATTACGCATTTTTAAATTACAAAATTTAAACTTGAATTTTTAGATCAAAGTTTTTACCATTAAAATGACACGTGAGTTTATAATTATGAATGTACTAACCAAAGTATGAATGATGATCTACAGTTACGTACTGCTCGCAAGTACTTACCGTGTACATATTTGCTGAACAACGAATGGTCCATTAATCAATTTTTGCATTTTTAATTCACCCCTCATTATTTGCCCGTGAATTTCATTTCACTGTTGTTGCACCATTTAAAAATGTAAGCTGGACGGCTCCAAAACACACATTTTCAAGTAATTCACAATTTATCATGTTGGCCTGCAAATGAGCAAATATTTTTCGTTTGTTAAGCCACTGGTAATTAATATATGTTAAATTTTTATTAAACTGTGGTAGGTTTAATAAAGGTAAAAGCTTCCATTTTATAACATTAATTATTGGATTACAGGCAGTTAGTGCAATCTCACGCGTATGAACCTATAGAGCATATACAAAATTAAGTACATATTATAAGTGCTCATATTTATAGTCTTCAATACAAGGAAAACGCGTCTTGTATAAGCTTCCAAAGAGTACTTCGCATTTCCAAGCTCCCCATTAAACGGTACCTCCTATAGTATATCTAATCTAAGAGGTACCGTTTGACGTTTCATACTTTTCACAGCGAAACAACTTTGCATAAGCGCAACTCACAAAATTTCAATTACCTTTGCTTTAAAACCATGGAATTATGAAGCTATTTTTTTTTATCTCAAGAATATACAATTCTTAGTGACTAAATTTAAATCTTTGAAATAAAGCAAAATAACCAATTTATACATAGATGTTTTTTTTTTCAAACTTCGTTTCAAAGTCACGTAGTTAGGTCCTTTTCTGTAGTGTTGCTGCTCTTCAAATTCACTTGAATACGAATAATCTTTAAAATGTACGAAAAATCGAATTTATTTATAACGAGTCATTTTCAATCCAGGCCCCAGGCGTCTTAACGTGCTTAATAATACTTAAAAATCATTTGACATCCAACTGTGGACGAAAAGTAAAAGTAAAATTAAAAGTATGTAAGTTAATTTAATTTTAAATAAATCTTGGTAGGCAAAAATCGCTCTGGTCCAAGTATAGTGTATACTAAGGTTTACTAGTAAAACCAATGAAATACCATTACACGGGCTTTTATAGTAACATAAATAAATCTGTAAAACTGTAATCGATTAGTACATGCTAAGAAATGATATCGATATCTCTTAAGAATCGGATATTGTAGTAATCGATTTCTTTGACGCCATCTCTATACTTCAATTTGTCAGAACTGTCAAACGGTACTTCTAAGATTAGATGGGCTATAAGATTGGGAACATAAAAGTGACAAAACCCTAATCAGTCAAAGAATATTTCATAAATAGAACACACCCGCGAAAAACAATATCTTCAATGGGCAGTCGGGTAAAAATATATTAAAATTATTTATCGATACCGTCCCATATAATATTCAACACGTTTTATAATGCAAAAGGCGTTGTATTACAGACAAACATAGCTTTGAGCAGTAAAACATTTAAAATATATGCCACTCCAGAGAGTTCCCACTCGTAAAAATCAGGGTGCAAGTGTCGCTCACAATTTCAAAATGAATCCGAAAGAATTAAATAATTGAATGAAAATGCTTTTATAAGCAATGAGTTCTTGTGTGTTAATAAAGTATTTGTCCCTTATTATACTTTGTATTATTATTATTATTATTTCTTTATTTCATTCTTTATACATATAAATTACATTTTTAAATATATTTATATACAAAAACAAAAAATAAAATACATTTAAAAATATAAAAAATAGTATCCCATCGGTATCGGGTACAGAGACCAAGATATCGGTGGTTAGGACTCCAGAGACAGAAACTTCCTCACAATACGTGCCGTATCGAGAAGAACTGCTTTCTGCATCAGACCCTTAATCCAACTGCCTAACGCGAGCCTCTGAAGATGTTGGTCGAGGCTCTTAGCAACTAATCCATGGGCCGATATGACTATCGGTACAACGATTGCCGAATCAACATCCCACATGTCGACAATCTCGTGGGCTAAATCCAAATACTTCACTTGTTTATCTTTTTCAGCTTTCAAGAGATTGTCGTCATGTGGAATGGTAATGCCAACAATCATTGCTCGGCGCTCCAATCGGTCTATTACCACTATATCAGGTTTATTGGCAACTATAGTCCTGTCAGTGATAACAGGGCGATCCCAGTACAACGTTGCACGACCATTTTCAAGAACTGGGTCGGGCACATATTTGTAGTACGGTAACTCTACAGTCACAAGGTTATACTTAAGAGCAAGTTGCTGATGGACAATCCTGGCCACTTGGTTATGTCTATGCAAGTACTCGCCGTTGGCAAGACGAGAACAACCGGAAATTATATGTCTAAGGCTTTCACCAGGACAATGACATGCCCGACAAATGTCTATTGTGCCGTCCTTCAGGATATACTTCCGATAATTATTCGTCATAACAACTTCATCAGTAATTGCAAAGACAAAACCTTCAGTTTCCCCGAAGAGGTCACCGAATCGAAGCCAGAATACAGACGCTAGTTGATCCACCTCAGGCCTGTTCAAGGCTCGATAAAAACGTCCATGCAGCTCTTTGCCCTTCCATATCTCCTTACGATCAGTAATGTTGAGTACTGCAAATTTGCGCCAGTTCTCTTTACCTAGACCAAGCGGAGTGAGTCCGTTATCAACTGCTACTACATCCCTATGCATATCCACATCAACAGACAGGAAGTAATTCCTAAGGTTACATATCTCACGATTGTGGAGGGTCTTGGCATTTAGAAAACCACGACCACCACATTTTCGTGGAATATATAACCTCATCACCGATGAACGTGGATGATGCATTCGGTATGCAGTAAGCAATGTACGAACTCTTCTATCCAGGGTATCTAGTTCAGTCTGAGTCCATCTAAGTATGCCAGAAGAGTAAGTTAGAACTGGTATGACCCAATCATTATAGGCTCTCACCTTATTACCACCTGATAAAAGACTATTTAATACTTTTTTCAGGCGGCTAAAGAAGCGTTCCTGTAACGATTGTTTCATAGTCAACTCATTTACACCTAACGCCTGTGACATACCCAGATATTTGTAAGTTTCGTTAGCTGAGAGACATGTAAAGTGCGTGGAATCTGAGAGTTCCAACCTATCAGACTCCACAACCCTGCCTCTTTTTACATGCATGATTGCACACTTATCTACACCAAATTCCATCCTGATACATTTACTAAAGGTTTTAGTTATTTCTAGTAAATTCATCAGTATGGAACCACTGGAAGCAAACAGTTTTAAATCATCCATGTAAAGGAGGTGGGATATAACCTTACCATCTCTCTGCAAACGATAGCCTAGCCCTGAACCCTCCAACATAGTGCTGAGAGGATTTAAAGCTAAGCAAAACCACAAGGGGCTTAAACTGTCACCCTGAAATATACCCCGCTTAATCATTATATATTCGCCATCGCCTTGAGATTGCCGACATCCTGGATAGCAAAGAACCGTTTTCCATTGCCGCATACATGTCTCCATAAAAGTGCATAGAGTTGTATCAATCTTGTACAACTCCATCACCCTCAAGAGCCACGTATGCGGTACAGAGTCATAAGGCTTTTTATAATCTATCCTGTTGGACGACATGTCGACAGATCTTTTCGGTTACGACGAACTTGTTGGTTAATAGTCATGTCAATAATAAGGAGCTCTTTAGTGCCACGTGCCCCACCTCTACATCCATTCTGAGAGTGAGATATAATAGAGTTGTTCGTAATATGAGATGTTATCTTCACTCTAAGAATGGACGTTAGTAATTTATATAACTTCGGAAGACACGTTATTGGCCTATAATTTTTGGGATCCGTGGCACTACTATTTATAGACTAGGTGAGTTAGTCCTGTAGTCATAAAAGATGGAAGCGAACCTGATTCTAGGCATGATTGAAAATGAGATGCCAAACGTACATGTAAGCTACGGAGCCACTTTAACCAAAAGTTATGCAGTCCGTCCGGTCCCGCTGACTTCCAATTCGGTAGCGAACGAACTGCATAAGCTATATCCATATCATTATTATTATTATTATTAAGATTATTTCTGATAAGACTGTAGTTATAGGTCACATCTTTAAAAAATATTGTATGTGGGTTTGGCAAAAGTCTCTCATAGGTTTTGTTAACCGTCAGGACTACCAGCCGTTCCGGATGACCTAATCTTGTAGACTCAGTGCAGGTATCGTGTTTTACGAACGTAACATCAAGACTAAATATTTATTATTATTAAATATAATATACTAGCTGACCCGCGCAACTTCGTCTGCGTCTCTCAATAGTAATAAATTTTCTCCGTTTTTGAAACATTCTTCATTGGTGCTCCACTCCTATTGGTCTTATCGTGATGATATATAGCCTATAGCCTTCCTCGATAAATGGGCTATCTAACACTGAAAGAATTTTTCAAATCGGATCAGTAGTTCCTGAGATTAGCGCGTTCAAACAAACAAACAAACAAACAAATAAACAAACTCTTCAGCTTTATAATATTAGTATAGATTAAATATTTATTATTTTTATTAATTTGACCAATAGGTACATGTTACAGTGCAAGATATTTTGATTGAAAATAGATCTTAGACAATAGATAGACTAAGTGACTCTAGTGTGAAATTAAAGTAATGATATTTTATTATTACATTTTCTTTAAGAATAAATGGGTATAGCGGAGGTACTTTACCCATTTATTCTTTATTTGCATCATCATTCTCATCAGGCATTCATATCGTGGCAAAAAATAATAAGCGTATTCTTACGTCGAATTATTATCATTATTAAATATAGTATTAAACGCTGAAATCAGCCTTTCCACTTTACATTTTTTGAAGCGGCTCCTCTTTGTAATTGATAAAGGCACGGCGGCTACCGCCCATGACATGTTGTATTTATGCGAATTTAAAAGCTTCCGACTCGTAGAGCTTAAATCTGAATTAATCCCGCGTTTTTTGATCACCCCTGTCGAAAATTTAATGGTCGTTATTTAATAATCAATTTGAAATACATTTTGGTCTGTGCTGTGTGCTGAAAAGGTATGTGTATGTAATGTGTATTCGTTTATGTAAGTATTTTATTCAAGTAGCTCTGCTTATTGTAGAGATGGTAGCTAAGAAAGCCAAGGAGGATATCTTGTAAAAGCGGTATATCAAATAATCTATTTCATTTGTTGTATTTTGCGTTTAAGCTTTAATATAATATAGTGTCATCCAACACAAATATAGTATGAATTAAACTTACATTAGAACAAATTATTTATTTTAAAATGCAATGCGGTCTGGATTCAGTCTTCAATATTCACTGCCAACTTGAATATGATTATAATGCAGTTAATTTGAAATAAAACGTTTTATTTATGACTTCTAATATATGCGAGATTTCGATTTTAAGAATAAGTAAGAATGTTGCGATTTTTAATATCACGTTACATACAATTGGCTTAATATTGAATTATTCAAGTGGGGCACCTACTTAACTGCGAAACAACCCAGTTTGAAATGTTTAGGCAGTCATGTCAGTAAACGTTTGAAATGAGAACTATATTAGTTATCTCATCAATGTCTCATCAATAATATGAATAAAAATATGTAAAGACAGAAAAGGACAACAGTAATGTGATAACTTTAATTTCATATAATGTTTACTAACTTCAGTTAATGTTTACTCAGAAAATCAAATTCTCCATTCACCATAAAAACTTAGTAAAACTTTCCACATTTATAGCTTAAGACGATTATCATGGGACAGCAAAACCGAGAGTTAACTCCCGCTTCGGAAGATCACACTGCTAAACTTTCTCGACAATCTTTTACAAGTTAGCTGCATATGATTATTTCGAGATCCCTGGGCGGCCCCAGGCTTGTCATATTACACTGCAAATATATATTTTTTATTCTAGATGTTAAAATGTTAAAAGTTCTAGTTGAAATTCTAGATGCCTTTTGCTACAGATATTTAAGACCGGGAATTGACGGAATAGGAAATGTTCCATGAGCGACAAGTTATCGTATGACGTAGCGACAAGTTATCGTCTGAAAATCGTATTAATCTAATTGTTAAGTTCACAAGTGATTCTTTACCAGTATTATTACGTTATACTCACTTATTACTTCCAAACTTACTACGTAATATATTTCATATTTATATTAATACTAAATCAGGTAATGACATATAGTCCACTTTTTTGCCACTTATGCAATAAGGATAGTAAATTAAAAATCCCATATTTATGTCGTTTATTTAGTTCGCTGGCCTCCCTGAGACGATGACGATAAAATTATGCGTACGTGTTCAATTTACATAAGTTCACAAAGTAATCATGCGCTAACTCTAATTCGGTGCTAAACACCTTAATAATCATGACAACTTGTTTCAACGTGGGCACAATGCTAACTAGTCAGACGCAACTTTAACAAAACACCAAAACATAATAAAGCACTAAACCAAACATGCCACTCGAAAATGAGCATTATGGCTTCCGTAATAAGCATTTTGTAAGTTTAAGTCAAAAGTAAAATTAAGTTTGTGTACATGTACCCATACTTAGGCTAACTTGGAGCTGTCAAATTTGTTTAGCGGTGAGGGAGGCTCGCTTAAGTTGCAAGGCAGCGCCGCCGGCGTATAACTAAGTGCTTACTTACCTACAACTAAATTGTTACATTTGAGTTGTAAAATTAATGCTACGATTTATGTGAGCCGACGAAGTTATTATTGGTTCGGTACATAACACAACTACTCCCCTGTTCAATGTTGATTATTAAACTATTGCACGACTTGTTTGTTGTAGGAACCCTCTCAGAAATAGTTATTTGTTTACGATAAACTAGGCGAGGAAAAACGATCGTCTTACACAACAAGCATTACTCAGGATTCCCTGGTCAGAGTTCAAAAGAAGCCCTGCAGGTGTGGTCGAGGGCTAATTACAGCAAGTTAAAAAAACGAAACGTAATTCAATACTTTTTTCTATTGAAAGTTCATTTTTGTTTGCAATTTCTTTTTTTGATTCGGTAAATTTGTTTCTCTAAACTAATTAATTGGTGTTTATTTTAGTTCAAGCACACTTTATTTGGAAATGATTCATTCAAGTTATGAACGCAGATTTTTTTTAGTTTTAATTGAATAGTCTGTTTTAAAAACATAACTTTTTAAAAATCTTCTACCTTAATCTTATTTCTTGTATTTTGTTTAGACGGCTCGGACATTTAGCTTTAAATCAATTTCATACATACCGGCTATAAGTTCCTAGATTTCTTCGTTTTCAAGGTTTGTAAGCCTAGCGGCCAGGTTGAAGTATAAAAGTGAGAGCTCATGTCTCCTAGAAAGATGCCTGATCTCAAAATCCCATCAAAAAGATCATCTTACCCCACGTCCCACACATATACTCCCAACAATAATGTGTTTCTTTATTTTTGGTAAAGATTAAATCGTGAACTTGTTACGTTGTCGTGAGTCCACCTTTATCAAAACAATCTTTTTAAGAAGACATTAAACCAATACCCAAATTACATTATCTAGACTTAAATTGTATTGTCGTATATAAAATGGAATTAATAGTTACGAGGTTATGCATAAGACATCATTACAACGCAAATGAAACAAATGTATTTTAAATAATAAAAAAATATCGTTAGCTTTATGCCATTAATGATTTTCAAATTTATCTGAAATAATTCACACATTTTTACTGTCCTTAAATTGTGATTATTATTTCCGGACCTTCTAATTTCTAATTTTTTTAAGGATTTATAGAATAAAATTTTGAAACCTTCTTTCTAAGAAGAAACCTTCAGTGTTGGAACTATGTTTTAGGCATCATTTTTGCAAATAATTTTAATGTTTATCATCACCATTTATAACGATTAAAAAAATACATTTGCTATAAATAAATAATAAATAGATTTGCTTTTTCGTTATTCTTCAGTGTTGGAACTGTGTTTCAGGCATCATTTTTGCAAATAAAACTAAAATATAACGTACTTTATTATTATAGAAACCATTACATCCTCATGTCAATGGTTATAACATAACATCTTGTCGAACCCTTTGTTCATAAAATACTCCTATAAGGTGTGTTTGAAAACACCTGTGGTGCTCTATAAAATAAGAAACTTCTTTTTAGGAACTACTTCGACAAACATGTCAGAACATTTCGTACAGTATTCATTTTGTAACTAATACATACTCTTTTACAACATAACCCAACAAAGGATTTCACCTGTTCGCTTCACCTCGGAAACATCTCATAGGAATACAAAATATACGCTCTTGATGTATGAGTTCTTGAAGTTGAAGAAACTTCAATGATTTTAAGAGAATGCAGAATTAAATTAAATTGTATGTAAATTCCATTATATTACTTAAGATGAATTTAAAAAATAAATATGTTTTTAGGTTACCTAACCTGGTCGTTGTGGTAACCAAGTCTTCCGAAGCTAAAAAAAGAAGCGTTTCAATTTTTAAAAGCTAGAAATTATGTGAAATGCTTTTTGTTTTGTTCTGATCGTAACCTTTGCTAATATTTAAAGTAATAACGGTATGTAGATATCATTACTAGAAAGGTGAGGTTTGACATTTTGGTGTGACGCGACGGTAAAAATTACTGAAAAAAACTGGACCAGACTTAAATTACGCGTACTTTTATTTACTGCTACATACGTTTTACACAGGATGTATAAACTTAAACTGTAGAACAACATAACACAAAATCAACAAGGCGATAAGGGTCGTTTCGCACTGCGTCATATTTCACAAAGTGCCCTAAGTTCAGCAGTTAAATCACACGGTTATGGCGCTGTTAACACGTGCTCGCTCTATATTGTTTGTGGAACTCATACAACTAAATCATTGCCCAAGAAAAAATAGCGCAAGTAAAGTTACATTTCGCGCCATTATTCATTTTCTTATATGTAAAAATGTTTCTTTGAAATAAATATTGGATGAATATTAAGTAGATAGACAGGAAATTTGAGTTAGATTTTGAGTATAGTATAATATAACTTATGTTAAAAGACTATTGATTTTAAGTAAAGTAAGGTCATATTTCAGGGTGGTATAGTAGAGACCATAACTAATGTAAATTCAAAATTGACTGCAATTTCATAAATTGATAAACAACAAACAATATGTCTCTTGAAACAGAGATTTACCATATGCTCGGGTTATAAATATACCTGTCCTTTTTCAATTACATTCTGTAAGATATCAAAGACGTTATAAGTTTTGTGGCAATTTTCATAAGAGAGACGCTTACCCCAAGCGTCGCCCGGGGCGACACGTCTCCGCTTCAAATCACTTTGTAGTTAAACGGACCTTTATCGTAACAGGACTCACTGTGTACTGGACAAGGGTATAGAAATAGGCTGTAAACGTACATGACGACTAAAGTTTTTCTTAGCTTTTGGCCTTCGAAATGGCTAAAACTGATATTCTGACTAATATTCTAATCTATACAAGATCTAATTGCAACAAACTAAATATTATAAATAGATGGGTAGTCGTATATAATGTTCCGAGTTACTGTATATTACATTTTACACTGATTTCTTTTGTATTTTTATTTTATTGTTTTTTTATCTTAAATTCCTATCCGGCGAAAATTAAAAAAAAAAGTTAATGCTAAACTTTGTATTCATTATATGTCTGCACTATTACTCAAATCTTTAAATAGTGTTTTACTTTTACTTTTAAAATATTCAAAGTAATGTACGGCGAACCGAGCACAGTTACGTTCCAAACTGGCGGGTATCAGTGAAGACGTCGCCGCGTCGCTATGAATAAGTGTAGTGGAGCGTGAACAACTTGACAGTATCATATCTGAAGGAGCTCCTTGGACGGCAGGGTGGACGCCATATTAAACTTTATTGAACATCATTTTCATTTACTTCAAATTTTTTCCCAAAATATTACATGAAAGAACACAAAGGAAATTTGTTCTTTACTTAGTAAAGGTAGGTTTATTTCTAAATCTTTGTACCAGTATGTAAACAGAAAAATATGAAGAATTTTTAGGTTCATCTATATAAGGTATGTAATTTTGAACCTAATTTTTCAGTCTCGACTTCTGGTTACATTAGTAGTCGAAGAGCAAATATTTGTAAATAGGTCTCTTAGTATGAGTGGTGTGCTAATTTCTTAATATTAATACAAATTATTATTATCTAAATATACGTTAATGGACATAAATTGTCATCAATATCTTACCACTTGGTGATGTTTCAATTAAAAAATAATATGTAATACGTAGAAACGGAGGGTTCGACTTTCTATTGACGTCCGTCGAGTTGGGGGTTGATTTTTTTTACATCAAGGTAACATTATTATAAGCACACACGCAAACTTTCAACATGCGGAGACGCGTAGTTTTTGAGAAAAAGAAATACTGAAATCAATTATTTTCGCAATATTTAAGTCAATCCCTACCACAGATATAGAATTCTCGTCAAGTAACATTTTGTTTTCCATAAATTTACGTAAATAATTATATATTGTTCTCATTTCTGCACGCATGGCGTAGTGGTTTAAGCGGTCGCCATGCCGCTTCCTACTACGCTGAGTGTTGTGGGTTCAAACCCCACATGGGACAACACTTTGTGTGATCCACAAATTGTTGTTCTGAGTCTGGGTGTTCTTTGTGTCCGTTTCATGTATGTTTGTAAAGTCCCCCGCGACACAGGATATATTCCTAATGCGGGAGTTGTCTTTTTTAAATAAAAAATAAATAATAAAAAAAAAATTCAATAGTTATCATGCACACATATGTTAACCAGTTTATATATATTAAATTACAGCATTATTTTCATTACAAGCTATTAAAATTAAAATGTGTAGTGTTTGCCGGCTTATGGAACGAAACGTAAAACCCCTAACTCGACGGACGTTAATGGAAAGTTGAGCCAAACGGAGCTCAAAGTATGTATAGATGTACAATATCATGGCGATCCTTGTCTGGTTGCAGTTTCGCAAAAAGATAAACATTTAATACAATATAATTAAGCTGGACGCAAAAATGAAAAACATTTTCGACTCACATTAGTACCTGCATAAAATTCTCATCATACCTCAGATATTTACGACAAAGGAAAATACAAGTCGCATGAAATAAAATGACTAAAACGTGAGCGATTTCCGTGTTCGTCCACATGAGGACGATTTCCGAAATGTGTTTACAATGAGAAGCGGACGCTGGACGCTCGCGACATATTTCATTATTACAAAGAAATACCGAGCGACTCCATAAAAATGGAACGAGTCAAAACTGTACAGTCAACTTCACAAGTCTTGTTACTAGTTTCTGTGTAAAATATAACCTTAGACATGCGTTTCAGATATATATTTCAATCGTTAAAGCTTTACTACGTTGTTGAAATGTTATGTTAAAAAAAGTATTATTAACTTATTAAACTAACTAACTTATTAAACACTAAGTATAACACAAATGTTTACCAATTTTGTATTTCTTGCATTACATTCACCGTATTTATAATTTCTCTAATACTTAATTTAAAATGCTGTAAACAATTGTCAAAAATACACCAGTACAAAATATAGTATTTCTAAGTTAAGTTAATTTCTAAAATAATTATCATAAGAATTAAGATTGCCTATAGTATTTATTTTTATCTATTAATATGAGTGTTTAATTGGCCTTTACCGACCACAAATAAAAAAAACATGTTATTTAACCCTTTCATAGCTGTGAATTATTTTGTGAAACTAGACTTTAGGCCATATTTTAACAATGATTAAAACTTTTGTAGATGAATGTACTGTTGCGCCGACCTCGGGCGTACGTCCACCCTCCACTTCCGGTCACTATATAATAAAGTTATTCTCGTTCTTTCGATAAACTTCACTTTGTCCACCGATAAATTACCGGGTCACATTCGCGGAAGTTGTCCCGGTCTTGCCAAATATTGGCTTAACTTGAAGAATAGGATAAAACGTTATCCCGGGATTTGATACGAATTACTCTTTATTTGAGATTGCAGATAAACAAAGGTAAAATGATGCCGTCCTTTCATAAGAATAGTGAGTTAACACTATAAGCTCACTATTAAATGGTAAAGAAACAAAATGAAAGTATGTGATAAAATGATAAATGGAATGGCTGGAGCTTTGATGTAAATTTAGTTGTTTTCAGGTCAAAAGGATAAATTTCTGTCTTAACTTAGTCTTGTCTGATTGGAAATATGAAAGTTAATTTACCATTATAGACAGTTAGGGGGGCAAACGAGCCGACGGGTCACTTGATGGTAAGCAACACCGCCGCCCATGGACACCTACAACTCAAAAGTCACAAGTGCGTTGCTGCCCTTGGAGTCTCAAAACTATTTTTAAATTAAACTACGGACTACTAGCAGCAACTTTTTTCATTTTAAACTAACGTGTGATGGTATTAAAAAAACTTATTTCAATTCAATGTTTATTAAATAGTAAGCCTAAAGACATCGACAATTAGCTTCTAGTGTGGTGGTGTGTTCGGTAGGGACGCGTAGCGGTTTGGCGTAGACGCCGCTACGCCATCCGCAGCAGTTACATGGAGTTACAAAATTGTTGATACTGTTCCTTCTACGAATAATTTATAAAAAGTAATGAGTAATGGTGATTATCATCTGTATTTTCTATCCTTTTTTCTGCTTTATATAGGGTTGATGCCATGTTTAACTGTGCTCTATGCTATTTTAACTAAAAAACAAATTAGACGAGGAAAGAAAATAGGACTGAAACGGTTGTCTTCAACCAGCTAGCCTTACTTCTTGGCCAGAGTTACCTATCCGTATGATGTACCCCACATGAATATGTCTTTACCGGGACCTTCCTGACCGCGGAATACCGAACCAAACGGTAGGTCAGAAGATAGCTAGGTAGTAGAGAATAAAATCAACAGATACGAGTAAATTTGTGTCAATGCCTGACTGCTTCGGTAGTGCAATGGTAGCGTATGCGACTGCTGTGCTAAAGTCTTGGATTCTATTCCCGGTTCGGACCAAACGTTTGTATGATCTGGAAATATTTGCTTTGGAGTTTGGGTGTTTTCCATGTATGATTTGTATGGATTTAAAAAAAAAAGTATAAAAGTATTCTATCAGTCAATCTAGCTTTCATAGTACAAGATCTGCTTGATTTGAAACTAGATGGCGTTGTGTGTCAGATGTCCGAAAATATATTAATATGTATTTTTAAATTAATTTCGTTATTTTATTTTACATTGAAATTTACATATATAATTGTAGTGACGTTAGTAAATATCATCATATTTGATTTGATGATGAAATTCAAGACTTTTTTTAATTTTAGAAAAGCTTAGGGAGCTTTAGCAAATTTAAAAAATTCGTAAATGCCACAGTCGAGTTGTCTTGTTTGTTTGATTACCTATATTTCATTAAAATATATTTAATATTTAATGCAGTTGATCAGTTGAATGTTATTTTACTTGATAAAGAAACCTACTTTTATTTAAAGTTATTAGTTATTAGTCTTTACAAATCATAAATAAATAACGTTCAATTCTACGAAATTACTTTTTAACATGCTATATTGAACAAAAAACATTTAAAAAAGCCCCAGTCTAAGCACACCTAGTAAATAAGCACAACGTTGTCAGTAACAGTTTACCGCGTCTATCCGTTCGTACGTGTATTGTTTGCGGGAGATATTCCTGGATCTGATGGTGCGGCACTAATGCCGTATGAATGAAATTTACTGTCAATATCTGAGGCCCGCATGCGGCTTTGTGACGCAAACTGTCCTCTTTTATACCCACCATTATTCCTTTTTTTATTTTTCCCTTTGCATTTTTCAGTGTATTTATTTATGAGTCGCCGGTCTTTTATTTTATGGATCCGGTTTCATTGGCTATTTGGATTATATATCTGCAAATAAAAAACTTGTAGTTGGTTTATTTTAATTTCACTGCATTCATTATCATTCAGGAAGTTTTTCGGTATGTGTATGTATAGTAATGTGTAACATTGCTTGATAAGAATAACTATACCGTAAATAATTTGAGCGAGGATCGTTTTACATTTGATAATCGGGTAACTAATTTTTGAGCATCGATATAAAATACTAGCTTTTGCCTGCGGCTCCGACCACGTGTATGGTTATGGCGGTAACAAAGAGCCAATGTCCTTTATCAAGAATCAAACTATCTCTATAAAAATCATCCGAATCGGTTCAGCGGTTATTGATTCCCCACCCCCCTTCTCATCTTTCATTGATAAAAACTATCCTTTGTCCTTTGCCGGGACGCAAACTATCTATATAACAAATTTTATATAAATCGGTATATATAAACGTGAAGACGCACACAACGTAAAAAATAAAAGTTACCTTCCAGAAGAAAATGTCAACATTCATTGTTATTTACATTTCTATAAACCCAACCTTTATCTGAAACACAGCTTACCTCAACTGACTGTTAAATAATGATCCTGAAACCCCACGCAGTAATAAGCACCCCTATAATTTGTCCGGGATTATCGTGAGACGGCGAGGTGAATCCCGGCGATTAGTCACAAGTATCGCGGGATGAATTCACAGGCGACGCGATCCTGGGCTTATCTTCTGTAAGAACGAACCGCTTACGAATACTGATTTCCTAGTACCTGTTTTGATTAGGTATGCAGGTGAAGACGTAGAAATATTTATGTATGTATGTTGTATATGTTAGAAAAGTATGGAAGGTGAAAATATTTTTATTAATTAGTTAATTTTTAAAGTTTTAATACCAATTTTAGCCTCAATAACAGCTGGAGCCACTGAGGAGAGAATTTGGCAGTAAAAAGGTTATGAATTTATTTCCACAGTAATTAATAAGAAAGAAAGTAAATAACAGACGGTAAAATTTCGCATGTGTCTATATAAAGTAAATTAAATATATATATACGGATGTACTTATCGCTCATTCAAACAAGGAAATAGTTTTATTGATTATTCATAAATATCACCAGCCCATCACTATCCACTGAACAAGCGTCAAACATCTACTATTATTATTTCACAGTTATTATTCATTAAATTATTATGGAGATGCGGATGTGATGTCTCTCTAGCAAAAACAGATCTACCAATTGTACTGGATGATTATGCATGGCCAATGGATTAATCCAACTACTGACGTTCAGAGGTTATAAAAACACTAATCGATGCGATTTCATTGCAGAATGCAGGTAAAAGTAGTCACTAAATAGTGTTAATACATATGTTTCCTTTGCTGTATTTATAAGATGCCACATCACTCCCTATAAGACAGATTAAAAAACTTATAATACTCGACATCTTGTACGCCTAAGACGTATACCTTATGACTGACTCCACGGAGTCATTGCAAGCTTATGTGGACTCTCTGCACACATCATGGGACAGGTTTGATTTAATCAGAATGTGCTAGTAAGACTCAAGTATTAAAGCAGCCTTCTAGAGGTTGCAGTATCAACTTGAACAATACTGCAATGGTGGAAGTGTCGCATTTCAAATATCTCAGCAGTCGCATAAAGAGCGACAACAACCGATACCTTCGGCAAATTGAGGGAATGCGTTTGGAACTCACACGACATATCGATCTACAAAGCCATTGTCTTGCCTAAGTTGCTATATGCTGCAGAGACGTGGTCTCACTACAAAGCGGATGTCTAAAATGTCTAAGATCTATTCTACGCATTAAATGGCAGCACCGTGTTCCAAAAACCGAGATCTTACTTCGAGCGAGTATGTTGAGTGGAAGCACTCATAATAAAACAGCGGTTGAGATAGACCGTCCACGTTTCACGCATGAACGATAGCAGGTTGCCAAAAGCAATCTTCTACTCTGAGCTAACATGTGGAAAGCGCAGACAAGGCGGTCAGTACGGATGGATGAGAGCAGCGTGCTGGTCTCAGACTCGAATGGCGAAGAATTGTTAATACGAGTGTCGAGAAATTCGAAACCACGAATTTGAAAGATCTCGACACAAAGCGTCAAATGTGCAAAACTAGACCCAGGACCTCGTACTACACATTAAACTCGGACTACCAGCTCTACTGTGTGCTATGCAACCGAACTTTAAAACGAAGTTCGGTTTTGCAAGTCATATCAGAGCCCATCAAAGGTTGAACTCAGACTAAAGACGAAGGAGTCGTATGTGAGTAATATTCATCGGCGGTCTTGACAAAAACAACATATGTATTTAAAGAACATCCGCCGTATCCTATATATTAAATGCAAAATATCTCACTTAGAATTCACCTTAATTCCTCCCTAATTACAATATCAACAGTAAAATTTCCCCAACGTTAATTTGAGGTGAAGCAAGTGCTCGGCAGTGGGTTGAGCAATTAATTCTGTCGCGGCGTCGGGCGCAGGTCGGTTGCGGTTCGGTGCCCGCGCGACGACCCCTGTCTTTACCGCGTGTCGCACTTGCCTCAACGCATCTTGTTACTGCTTACTCTGATATAATTAATAATATATACTATTAATTTAATCCAACTCAGTATCATATTTTTAATTATTTTCGACTAACCTACTGGTAGACTATGCAGTCAGTAATTCTAAGTTAACAATTGTTTTGAAGTAAACACTTAAAATATTCATTGTTTCGGCACGGAACTAAATAACCTTTTGTAAAAATTCTGCTTATTGTTTAGTTTTAAAACGCTATTCTTTAATTCTAGGTATTTATAATAATACTATGTTATAAAACGAACTTCAAAATGAAGCCGGTCGAAAATAAAAGTTTTTCACAGTTCATACTCAACTCATCTAAGAATCTAGTACCTACAGTACTAGACTCTTAGACTCAGGGCTAATGACCCTAAGCTGAAAATCATTTGAGAGAAGTTGGTGATTAATATAAATAAGTGCTGCTGCGAATGTTAGTAGGAACTGATCATTGCTATAGAGTAACTAAATTTGAAGTCGTAGTGCATAAATAAAACAAATTATAAAATAAACAGTGTACCGTAGTCTTAATAACTTAAGCAGGGATGTTACAGACCGGGAGGGATGCCCCATATAATTTTTAGCTCCAAAACATTAACGAGAACATTTATAATTTATTCTCAATACACATTTTTTATTCTTATTAAAAAAAAGAAATATGAGTTTGAATGTTGAAGACCCACAGTTTCTTTTATAAATCTGAGTGTTCTTTTCTCTCTTTTAAAATAAGAATTTTGTTATAAATATGTACGGCAGAATGTGCATTTTTCCCCATGGTAATTACACATGGCATTAGTTTGAGCGAAAAAAAAATTTTTTAGGAACTTTAAATATATGTATAAAACCTTAACCATCGATATTGGCGAAGCATCCACAGGCACGATAATTACGGCGGACCTCAAACGCGCGCCGCAATTAATTCTGTCGTGCGTTCGGATGCGGTGTTCGCTGTCCAACACCGCCACAGGCAGGAATGCTCAACACCTCGACTTGAGATATCTGTCTGTTTATATGTAGGTTACTGTAACACTGTAGATAAAATAATTGATAATATTATTTTCAATTGTTTATTTGAATTGAATGCTTATAAATTACAGACACTTCATGTTCTTTTCACGAATAACCTCCTAATTGAAGCACTGACTAATTTACTTAACTATAATATGAAAAAAAGAAGTATGCAAATATTCATTCATTGTTCTGAAGTGCATTTATATATAGATATATGAACAGTAATAATCGTGATCCTTTAAGTTTGAAATAGTGCCATATAATTAGTTGGTGTACCCAGCTATAAATTATCTGTCCTAAGAGATAA
Organism: Arctia plantaginis; assembly: GCA_902825455.1. Classification (NCBI taxonomy): domain Eukaryota; kingdom Metazoa; phylum Arthropoda; class Insecta; order Lepidoptera; family Erebidae; genus Arctia; species Arctia plantaginis. Next base: position 8,322,020 of record CADEBD010000300.1, read on the forward strand.
TGATAACGATCAATTAAATTCTAAAGTACCAAAAATTATTTATAACTTACTCTTTTGAAAATTAATTGGCGAACCAATTGTTACGGCACAGAACTACATGTGTGCCCAAAATATCAATTAGCCGTATCCCGACACCACGAACAAAAGATATAGCATCCCTAATGAATTCGTAATCTCCGTAATCTGTTCAATGAGAAATGGCGTTTTCCAAATAGCGGAGCGCGCAAACAAATTAAACCTTCGTAGCTTCGCCCAAAAATGAATTTATCACGTAGGACGGCAGGACGGGTCGCCTAACTATCCATTTGTACCTCTTGTTTGAACAATACGCGTGCTGTTAGCCTGTATCGACAGTTTTATTATCATCGGCGCAAGTTTTAGTCAATATTTATGTGTGTACCTACTAGTACTTTCCATTATATTTGACAGTTTAATGTGTCTAAGTGGTTATAAGTTAGTTACATAAAATTTACTTGTTCGTTTTCTATTTTACCCGAGTCTTATAAAGCTAAAACCACATAAGAGTTTGCTAGGCTAAAATAAACCGTAAATACATGTAAAATGTAATTGAGTAGTTTATACCATTGAAAGTATTATTTTGAGAGTAACAATTTATATCTGAATCATATTTGTCTATGTGTACTGTGGTATGTATTATAAAAAATATTACGTTACAAGCTTGCCCAGCGTATTCTTTAGAAAAATGAGTATCATATCTAACTTTACAAAATGCTATAGCATAAGAATTCCATCGTTAATTGATGTAAAGCATTTACATGTTGTAGTGTGGTGGTATCTACGGTAGTATTATAGTAGATCAACAAATTTATTATATTTTACAAATATTAAATTAGGAATATGAAATTCAGAGTGACCGCAAGGATTCCTCAGCTATTAGCACCAAATGTTACATGTTTGTCGGTACGAAGTCCAGTCCGAATGTTTTAATTTAATCTCAGTCCAGTAAGGCCGATGGTGATGGCAGCAGATGGTGCCGTCCTGTGATTAATATGCACGATGGACACTGTCGATTCAAGCCAAATGAAAATTCACATTGTATTTCTATGCTGTGATAATAATTTGTCAAGGAAAGCTCAAAGTACCTAAAGGCCCTAAGCAGAATATTCTTTTTATGTCAAGAGTATACCATAGACCTAATCTCTATACAAAGATGTACGACTTGAAATCTAAAAATTTTTGCTTAATTTCAACGTGGGGCCAAATTCAGCAGTATATTAACTAACGTAGGGCAGGGCTAACATAGTAATAGATCAGTTAAAAGTTCAGACCGTGCAAATGATACTTTGCAAACTTTACAATAGAGATAAAAGAACCTGCAAGCCTAATTTTTAAACGTAAAGTTCTAAACTACTTTCTCACTACTTCTATAAGTAATCTTCTTAGATTACTTCTATAAGTATCAAAAAATCATAGTATACCAATATCCTTCAGTGAATACTTAGTCTTAATATAAAACAAAGAAAAATCTACAAAAAAATATACAGGTGGTTGATGGTTAGTACAATAAAATCGTTACGAACTTGGCAAACATGAGATCTAAGTTAGAAAATACAAGAACAGAAACTTAACTTTTTTCAATTTGTACTTATTATTATTTGAAGGTCCTCTTGAGTAGTAGTCTGATTTCTTGGTGGTCTTTACTTTCTGTAGGATGTGAACGTAATATGGACTTAAAGTAAGAGACTTTTACGTAAAATGGAACATCCGCTCCCCAACTTTAAACTAAAGCCCGAAGGAGCTCGTTATTCCTTCTGTAATTTATTTAATTGCTCTGTGGTGGTAATTATTCATGAAATTACGGCAATTACGTCTCTGGAAACAATTATTTATTGTGCAAACTTGAGTCTTAACTCACATTTTATTTCATAATGCATCATCAGATAACCGGGTGGACAGAACTGTATCGCTACCAGCAGAAATAACTGTTATTTGCTACAAAGTAATAACAATTCTTCGGTGTTTCGAACATGATTATATTTTCAAGTACATTTTTAAGAACAAACATCATGTTTACTTAATTATATTGTGGTGAGATGCCCCAGAGAAAGTCAGCAGGTTTGGTCGCCTCTTAATTAGTAGGCTGTTTCAACGTTGCGTGCGGTGAGCTTTGATATTTATTTGTTTAAAGAGTGCAAGAGAATTGCCACATTACCATCTCGGACTTACTTTCGTTAGTGTTACGGTAAGCCTTTACCCTCGGGCATTCTACGTTTATAATCAGCAGAGTCTGAAACATTTTACCTTTTATACCCTATACAAAACTATGGTCTGCAGTGAGAGGTTTATTACACCAATGCCGCCCCGAAGTCGCAGTGCTTTTGCTTTTTTTTTTTGGCTGATAACTCCACTAGTTTTAACTTATAGTAAAAATTTCGACCAAGACAGGTAAATTGCAAAGCAGCCGTGGCCGGTTAAGAGACAATACGTTTACCTATTACAAAAAATACGCCTTTGGTTTTTAAAAGCGACAAAAGAGCTAGAAAGTTTGAACGGTGTTCAGGCAAATATTTAAAAAGTGGTGGATACTAACAACACATAAAGAAATGGCATCCATTTTACACTAATGTTTATTACTATTTTAACGACGTAAACGTTAGCGCTTGCATAATGCATATCAGTTATCTCGTTTAAAGCCTCAATAAAGTTGTAATCTTTTCTGCAATCATATTTCAAAGTTTACCATGAACTGTTTGCTTTACGCTTAGATGGTAAAATAAAATAATAACTGATATATATAATACAATTTATTTATTATTATTTATTATGGGCACTAGACAAATGATATAAATTCATATTTACATTTTTTGTACTTAATAATACACAGAACAAATCCAACATTAAATGTTCATGCACAGAAATGTTTGACTTGAGCAGGAATCGACCTTTGGCATAGCAGTCCGTTGCACAAACCACTACGTCATCCGGCCTTCTGGTAAGTTCTATCCTATAACTTACCCTTGCCTAATCACAAGTCTAGGATGACTACGAATAGTAAGTAAGTGTCAAAATAATAAAAGTTTTTCCTTGGTTTTATAATCTTTACTTATTTATAATCATTCCCATTCTTATGTTAGTGGACCTAGACGAAAATGTCGAACAATATTTCATAACATTAAAAAATTGTAAAATGTGGCATCTTGTGGACAAGTTAAATGGCGTCCACTGTACTAAGTCGTAATTAACAATAAACGATTAATTTAAGTCCTTGTATATTACAAGTGCTCAGTAACATGATGTTCCAGTTAATGAGACACGTCGAGAGTGCAGTTAGTGACACATGGCGGTGGCTTATTTAGCTATTTAGTTTATAGGCTGTAGTGCTTTATGGTTTAAGAGACGTTTTAGTGTGTAATTTTACAGTTTAACAGTGCTTTAAATTTCCATTTAGCATTTTTAAAATACAACATAGAAAATAGTTTTAGTGTAGCGGAGAATTTTATGAAAAAACAATAATTTGATAGAATTTTTGAAAATATAAAACTAAAGATATTTATTCACCTTCCAAATAAAACTTATAATACTACTCTTTATATTATTACATGCATATACCCTCTAAATGATACTTTTGAAATGAAGTACACGTTAGAGTTTAGATATCTATTATTTCATACTTTGAATACAATTTCGAAATAAATATATGTTGAGACTTTGGTGTTGACCGGCTTGGTGTCAAAATAAGTACTCTAGAACTAAAATTGTCAAACCAAAGAATTAAACGTTGAAATAGTTTTTCAAAAAATACTTCATGTTTGTTGTGACATTTCAACAGCATCAAACGATTCGAGACATTTTTAGCATTTATATTAAAAGTAGATAGAACAACGCTAATATCAAACTAACCATGCGATCAGAATAAAAATTCCAACAAATTTCGACAATATTTTGGCGTTGCAATCTAAACACGTAGCCGCAAATTGTAGCGCCAAACCCTGACGCCCTAAAATTTAAAAAAAGAGAACCGCGGCTGTCATAGATGCGATATGGCTCGCTTCCAAATACTGGGCTGAGAGGAGGTGAGGTGGGCGGTGGACGAGGACGTCCCCACATGGCCAGTTAGTTACGCCGCGAATTATAGGGGCCATTACGATTCATTAAGGCCAGTTAGGCTTAAACCGGTGTTTACCCACGCACACACACTCACATACGCACACCAGCCTCCGTTCGCAACAGTTGGCATTGTTTTAAGTGTGCTAGAAAGGGACAGCGCTAAATAAAAGGGTTGCAATTTGAAATTTTAAGCTACAGAAATGTGGGTGTAATTAGTGGCGGACCTAACGAGCTTAGGGTCTTGGGCATTGAAGTGTGAATATTTGATTTGGGTCCACTTTAGTTTTTGGATATGAGTGGTTATTTTGGAAGAACACCAGCTTAAAAAAATATTACATTTTAGCAACTGGTAACATCAACATTGGATATCGCTTTTCATCTTGTACATGCACACGTAAAAATTAGACTGAATAAATGACATGTAATTTTTATTATTAAAATCGTATATTCAGATGTTTTCGCAATTTAATGTGACCGTGCAAACGAAATTATTTTTATCTTATTTTATGTACCCCCATTAAAATAGGATATACCAATAGAAGGTGTTATTTATAAATTTAAAATACACACTTCAACTTAAATACTCAACTAAAAGCAATTTAATATTATATTTGAGTATCCTGTTTCTGAATAATGTGAAAAAAATTCCGGCCCGCGCTATTGACAATATGGGTACGATATTTTATTCATTGTCCGCTATCAGAGTGTCCGCTATCGAATTCATATGTAAATAGATGGCTATAACCAAGTTCATGGCTGGAGGCTTGCCAGTATTGACACTATCGACTATCGGCCGTGCTATAAGCCTCAGCTACGGCGCTACGCCGTAGCTGCTACGGGTGTTAGTCTCCTGTTATTTTAATATTAAAATGACACTTTATTTTAGAGAATTTTTACAGAATTTAGAGACACACAACCCTAGTTACCTTTTTTCTTAATTTTATTTTAATGACTTCTAAGTTTCGCAGGGCAAACTAAGTGGGTACCTACTTTGTTACGCTCTTTTTTTTTCTCTTGACTTCTCTAAATTAACAAATGTGTTTATGTCAGATGATCCTGGGTAGATGTACCTTTTTTTTACATAAAACATTTTAATCATAGTGTAGCAGATAGGTAATGTATTAAGACAATGCCTAGATATAAATAAAATAGTTTAACCTTTGTACAATAGGTTAAATAGATAATTGGCAGGACATAAAAATAAAGGCGGAAAAAGCTCTGAAAGACGTCATGAGTTGGTTAAATGAGAACTTATTGACCCTAAATTTGACAAAAACAGTATACATACCTTTCGCGCTAAGAAACGCTACTAAACCGCCAGCCACCTTTTCTTTAACGGCTCACGCATGCAAAAACCCACATCATCATGTTTATGTCTTCCATTAACCAGAACAAACTCTATAAAGTACTTGGGAGTACATTTGGATGATGAATTAAAATGGGATAAGCAAATCAACACGCTCACATATAGAACGATGCGTCTCATTTGTACGTTCAAGTCACTCCGAGACTCGGCCGATCTTAACACTCTTAAGATGGTTTATTACCCAATCCAATGTGCCAATCTATCATCGGGTACTGCATCAATGCATGGGGCGGTGCTAATAAGACACTCTTTCTTGGAGTGGAGAGAGCGCAGCGAGCGGTGTTGAAGGTAATGACTAGGAGGCCTTTCAGATACTCAACTTCACAACTCTATGCTGATTGTAAGGTACTTACCGTTCGACAACTCTTTGTGCTTCGATGTTCTCTAAGGAAACATAGCAGTATTCCCCTGCCAAATAAAAACAAAAGAAGGAACTTACCGCTGGGCACACAACATAGGACTTCGTTTGCAAAGCACCACTATTATGTACTAAGCACGCACATTTACAAAAAAATACACAAAGAACTTAATATACTCGAAATGAACATACACACATTAAAGCTCGTCTTGACTGAATGGCTACTAAACAAGACTACTTCAGTACAGAGTCATTGCTTACTTACATCGCATAAAACTACAAATTAAACACAAATACTTTCACCCACGAGCGCGCACGCACACACACACACACAAGCACGCACACACTCATGCATACACACACGCGCGTGCACAAGCAAACGCACACACACACTCATTCATATACCATATGTCAAAGTACCATATATCATGCATAACAGCTTAATCTTATATGTAATAAATACACAAAGCATTCACAACTGCTCTAAATTAGAAAAGTTTTATCTAATATTGTATAAATGTATGGCCGAACACTGTCTTTGAAGATACAGGTGTCACCTAGTTTAAAAGGCAGGGTTTTCCACTGATTGAACATGGATATTTCGATATTACCGACGACTAAAATTGACCTGTAACTAACATGTACTGTAAATTTCTATGTATAATTGTTTTGGAAATAAATTTATTATTTATTTATTTAATTATGCATGACTTTTTTGTTTATTGCAAGTATGAAAAGCAAATTATTTAAAAGACTATTCCAAAAAGTGCTAAATGCTATAAACCGTGTAAGCAACTGTTACAACCCGATCATGGTGAAATCAAATCGAACGTTTGACCTAATCCAACTCAATCATGATTTAGCCAAAGGAAATGCAACTTTATGGTAATGGAGGAAGGTTAAACGGGAATAAAAATGGATTTAAAACGGTAGCATCTGCCAATTTGTAGCTGGCTGCACCTAGTCGCTGGTAAATACCGACGCGCATCGTTTGCCGATGCTTTTGACAGTCAGAAGTATCGATCAAATATTCACTATTTGTACGTGAGCTGTTTTTATTTGTTGGTCCTTTGTTTGTTTTTTTTTTATTTATTGAAATTAGAAATTAATTGATAGCAGCTAGAAATATTTTTATCTAATATATTTTTATTACTAGCAATCCGCCTTCCGACTAAGTATATTTATTGTAAAAAATGCATGCATAGCCTACATAATCCATGTAATTTTTAGACGATTTTGTTTTTAAAACGTTTTTTTTACACTTAAATAAAAACTTAATATACATATAAGAAGTTGTTTCAAAATCCTTCTTTTAGTTCAGATATATAAAGTTACTTTGCTAAAGCTACTATGTAAGGACTATTGTTCTGAGTGCTTGGTTGATAGTTTTAGTGAAAATCCTAGATACTCCTGGCTCCTATGTTCTTGTTTGGGAAAAACCTTACTATAGTGGATCATATTAATATCTGTAAACTGATATCCTTCAGAAAACAGTAAATATAAACTCTTATTTGGTTATACGTAACCAACTCTACATAATTGTCCCAAGCAATTTATTTTAAAGCCAGACACATTAACAAAAACCGTCAGACGAATGAAGTACGAAAAAAACACATATAATCCCGGCCCAACTAAGCCCAGGGGCTATCTAATAACATTTATTACTCGGCTTCCGGTCCCCAGTGTCCACTTCCGCTGGCTGATAAACGGGCGCCATTTTTGCCGCCATATTTATTTATAGGTATTCACTGGACGATAATGTCGATACGACGATACGTTACGGTAAACCAGCATCCGGAACGCAACGGGCCATTTGCGTACCCATTATACAATAATTACCAGATTAACTATAAATGTAATTCACGTTATCGGACAATATTTTATGTAACAGCTTTAAATAATTCCAAGTATTATCATAGTAACAATATATTAACGCTTACAATCAATTTTTTTAATTTAATTATTCGTTATATTTGAAAGAAATAAGTATTAATTTTTTTATAGTAAACTGACTTCTGATAGATTTCAATTATTTAGTTTATTTAATATATCTATTTTTGATAAACTACTGAATGATCAAAAATATAGGTACAATCCAAAAATCTGTACCCTAACAAAACATTATTATTTTTTCATTCATTCATAGATAGAAATATTTAACTAAAATATAATATTTATTAAGAAATATATGTGCCCTAAGGAGAGGCCTATGTCCAGTAGTGGACTATTAAAGGCTGTTGATGTGTGATGATATGTGCCCCGATGACGGCAATATGCCCCTATTCCCCTATTTTGTAAGTGGGATAAAAATTATGGTCAGCAAAATGTGGTCGTTTAATACGCCTCTGTCTTGCTCCATTATATTATAGCAGTTTATTGTGTACGTACAATAAGTAGATACTTAATACTGACTTTAGAACTTCATCATCATCATTTCAGCCCACAGACTCCCTCTGGTGGACATAGGCCTTGGGAGAGCCCAAGGCAATCGACAACAACCCGTCCTGTGCTGCCCGCATCCAACGGCTTCCCGCGACTTTTACCAGGTCGTCGGACCACCTTGTATGGGGCCCTACCTACGCTCTGTCTTCCGGTTAAGTACTCAGTCAGTTTAGATTCGAAGCCTATCATTGTTGGAGATTAAACTTTATTACTTACATAAAAAATATTTTTGGGATAACGTTTCTTTTAAGAAAATAGAAACATATTTATTAAAAAGTTATGTAATTATCAAGTTGAATATTTATATAATCCGTACAAAACATTTAATTCTTCTAAAGTGTAAGTAACTTCTTATTATCAAAAGATAATAGTGTTTTTGTAGATTAAAATGATCAAACAGATTAAGTTGTAATAAAAAAAAGGAAATAACCACCACACGCTATGAAGATACTCCAATAATATCCCAATCTATTATTGAAGTAGATGGCCCAGAAGCGCCTATTAATCATTTCGATGGGAACCAGCAAGTGTTGGCGCGATTTATACGATCACAACTTTTGTGCCGACTGTACACTGTGCAACTAATGAGCTCGATCACGGATATAAATGATCACATCTCATTGAACATTTGTTTGTCGGTAGTTCTGTTGAGAGGGAATCAAATGTGCGTGTTTACAGTAGCATACTGAAGATTACTTTTGAAAGTCTTTTAAATACGTTTCATATTTCATTACATAGTTTAGGAACATTGACTGTATTATAATGCCTTAAAGTAAGATTTGTTTTTTGTTTGTAAAATTCTTCAGTAAATGATGTTTGAACTCCAGTAACATCATTAAAATATCAACCTTCAGCCATAAAATTCTCAAAGCATAAGGAAAGATAACAGTATACCACAACGGTTTATTAGTATAGACAGGCTTAAATATCTTCGCAAGACTATGAAGAACTTTTGTTTACAATCAAAATAAACTCCTGTTTAATATTTTTTCTTGTGATCTTTCTTTAGATGGTAATAATTATTCAAGGTGTACATTCATTTTTTTGTGCAATTTGAGATTTTTTTATAACTTAAATTTTGAAAACTAGTTACATTTTTGCATAGCAATGTGAAGTAATAAATAAGTTCTGTTTTCTTTTATATTAAAAGTACTTGTATAACTAGATTATCTAGTTTGGGTTTCGTTACAATGTAAATTATGATTTGATCATTTACTATACAACTGCCTCATTTTACAGTTTAACGTCGTGTTTGTTTGAAGTGGACAACAGAATCCCGGGCATAAATCTTGAAGAGCCGTAGCTAAACACGAAGAGCACCCAGGGGACCACGATGCACATACATCATGCTCGCTACTTGAGACAAAAGCCCACGATAGATTGTAGGATGACAATCTTGTGAGAACCCGAGAATTAAGCTTTCAAATTCTTGATGTTTCTTAGAACATTTCGGTCAATATGCTTGGTACACGTGATATATACATATATTACAAGAATCTACTAAAAAAAATAAGAGTACTTCAAAATATAATATATACACAATCCAACAGGTCCAAAAAATATATTCAGAGGTATATAGAAAAAAAAATCAATAAAATACTCGCTTACCTTACAACAAAACCTACAACATAGTATTCTAATTAATGTTACCTCCTTGCAGAGGTTACCTGAAGATTTACGATGTTCAGCCAGGTGTGTACTCTCCCGGAGGGATAGCGCCATACATCCCGCGGCCGCAGTGGACTAAGCCATCCATTGTCCGCCCACCAACTGGCCCCTGGTGGACATTAGCCGGCCCTTGTCTTTGCTACTTTGATTTACGTGCCGCGAAAGAGATCAATCGCTTAAGGGTAGGTAGTAATTTGTGTTTGTGATATCCCAATATTTTTCTGTATTCTTTAGGATTTCGTTCGCAATAAGTAGAATAAAATCTCCCGTAAAATCAGTTTATTTAATTTAAACTGTCTTTTAGTTTACTAGTTCTTTCATATAAATTTCAATATAAAGACCACTAGGCCTTTTGAAATTTATGGCTTATGTTTCAACATATTATTATGTAGTAATTGAAATCCTATATAAATTAATAGTTTCGACTTCAAAATTATTAAATAATTTAATAAATATAAATATATAAATTATTTAATAAATATACACTATAACAATGCAAGCAATATTTATGATTAAGTTACAATAAAAATGTATAGCTAAAATAATGTTTCGTGGTGATTAAGGAGATTTTAACTCACTTTTTGTCACTGACTGTTTATTTGTAAGTGGTGGCAATACGATCACACTTATTTTTTTATTATATCAAATTTAAATTGTGTGATTCCGATAATAAAAGCTAAACTTAAATCTATGTAACAAAATAAATATTTTAGATAACTTAAATAAAATATGAGGATTTTAGATGAAAAAATAAAGAGAATAACATTTCTCAGATGATAGATAAAAGTATAAAAAATGCAATTCATAAATTAAAAATCTCGATGGGTCGGAAGTTGTCTCGCACAATTTATAAACGTCAGAACGTTGACTGCCGTGAAACCTCCTGATTCATAATTAATGATAATATCCGGTAGATACGGCCTTTTCATCCAGTGCAAAAAATTTAGCTCTCCAGGAAAGAAATAGAAAGGCTTTGTGTTATCTCAACCGTGATAATAATAAAAAATCTGTATGATGGATTAATCGAATTTTAGATGGTAATTTAGATTTAAAGCATTTTTGTTTACCAAAGTGATATAAATTAATTGGTCTGATCTGGGGTCTATCTAATAAAAAATGTATTATAAAACAATATGAAAGCTTCATCTGTCTAGGTCAACTTGTTTCTATAGTTATATTGATAATACCGCTAGTAATCAGAGATAATCCTCATAATATGTAGAATTATTTTTCTTAATTAACGAAACAAACAAAACGAACAAAAATCGAATCCGAATATGCCGTAATCGGCATTAGATGGTTTATGTTCTATGATCGATTACAACAAAACCATTATAAAAACGTTTTAGTCTTGTCCAATGCCGCGTGACATCGGCTTCTGCACAAAAACGGAAATACAACCTTTAAAAAAAGAAACGCTCACAACCGGAAGCGACGGCAGGAAGACGACGACGACAGCGCCGCGTCGCCCGGCGACCGAATTAAAAATTAAACGAGGATCCGTTTCCGGACACCATGACGTTTGGTGTATTTTTTAACGGTTATCACAAACTTACTTATGGATAAGTAAGAGAAAATATTTCTTAACATTTTTAATACAAAAACATGGAACAAGGACAATGTATTATTCTGATTGTATTCGTTCTCAAATTTTTTGATGTAATGTAATTAAATACGAAAATATGGTCATTAATTGTAATTAATCTTAGTATATTAACCTTTGTGACCAACACACTAACTTATTTATGTGTATAGTTTAGAAACATAAAATAAAATAGTACGAGTACTTAAATAGTGTTTTTTTCATTATTTAACTTTATCTTTTCTTCATATTTGACTGCTCTCAACAACAGACTGATGAAACTGATCCAATCAATTGATTTTTGTTTTTTTGTTTGAATTTGATACCTATTAGGTTGCAGGTTCTATAAACTAATTGTATAATTGTGTGTAATAAGTAATTGATTATCGTTAACCAGTGGTAACTAACACAGTAGGATATCAAATGTATGTATTATAAGTGAGATTGTACAAATTACCGTTTATAGAAAAAGATGTGACCATCCAAAAAGCCCAATAATTATTGGTGGCACAGAGGTTTTATTAGTGTGCCTAGATGAAGTCTTCTGTTAAGTTTTTGCCCAGTCTTAGTGATTTTCGTAAGCAAACAAAGTATATTGCATTTTACAATATGCCAATATATTTCAATTTCAGTAACCTTTATGAAATATTAGTATAATTATATTAAAAAAAGTAACATACACTCTCATTTGATTCCTTCATTTGACTTTAACTTTTTATTTTTATGTAAGAACTAGCTTTTACCAGCGGCTCTCGCGTGTATGTCGGTTAATACCTCATAATGTAGCTTTCCATTGGTGAAAGAATTTTTCAAATCGGTTTAGTGGTTTAAGCGCGAAAGCGTAACAAACAAACAAACTCACCTTTACATTTATAATATAAACTGTATGGAGGTATTTAAGTATGGATAAAGATAACAAAACGAGTAAACCTTTGTTATCAATTAAATAAAAAAGCATCTTTAAGTTTTTTAAGGAAGTCTTTGAAAAGCACCTTTTTGAAATTAAATCATTTAAAATACGACTTCAATGCGATACAATACATGTAGTTTTATAATATCTACAAATAATAGTTATTAAAAATAGTGTTAATTCATACTCCTAAACTTATATTATAGATGTGAAAGTCTTTTTGTTTGCTACGCTTTCACGCTTAAACTTGATTTTAAAAATTCTTCTACCAAAAGAAATCTACATTTTCAGCGTGTAACGAAGACTCCTTTTTTTACCGCAATAACCGACATACACGGAGCGAAGCCGCCGGCAATAGCTAGTAATGTCATAAATGTTTTGTAAAATTAATATCGTATCCTGTAGATTTTATATTATTTACCTTTTGCTTTTAACTGATTTTTGACTATTTTTAATGTGCTAATGTGCGATCCAGTGTAAATATATTATGTGAGTACATATTGTGTGGTTCAGTTCAGTTTATAGATTGCCGCTCAGTGCCTACTTTGCTTAATGCAAAATATTATTAAAATGTTGCATTTAAAATTCTTTGAATATCATTAATCAATAATAAATGTCATTTTTCGAAATAATCAAAGCGAAAGATGCATATAATAAAATTAGTACATAAAGGATAGCTATTTTCACTAAATTAAATAGATTTAAACAAATATTTTAAGTCTTTAATGATTGAACCCTGTATTAAAGCAAATAACATCAACAACAAACATGTCTAGCTCCAAAAGTCACGTTATTGATCGTGAGCCCGATTTGACCTCCATCGTTTGTATCCATTTACCCCTATATATTTATATAACCCAGTTAATATACCCATTTATTTGTGTGCGTAAGAGAATATCCTATATATAATCACACTGGCAACTTGCTTTCTAGGAGTTTGTGTTGGTGTGTGTGAATCTGGCTAGTCTGGTCTCTTATGTGAAACACTGCACACATAGACCATCGTGTGCTATGCGTGCACACAGCTTTATTAACATTATATTGAAACTGAAGAAATGTCTCACTCTGGTCCTTTTAGAAGAGGATCTTTGTGGGCGTGTCGCGGAGTAGGCGGGGCTTGAGACGGATACTCCTTGAAATCCTCTTTTTTGTAGTCTCGCTGGGTATCTAGACAAGCGACGTCCAATCTAACAAGAGCTCCGACACTTCGTCTAAAGTAGTCTTGCATGGTGCAGTTTCAACATAGCGTGGATCATGGTAGATCATGATTATCTGGTCGTGTTTATGTAAGCGGAGAAACAAAGCTTGGAACAACTTCGGTCGTTATCGCGTTTATAAAGTTCTCGAGACAATTCAGTTTTATGGGGTGTTTTGCTTGTGATAAATTTTTATTTCTTTTTGTCTAGATGTCTTTTGTTTACAGTAGATAAACATTGTGAAGACTTTGTTAATAAACACTTCTCTAAAGTTTGAAACTATTTCTGTTCCATGTATTGAAACTTGTGTACTCCAAAGTTTCTTTTGTTCTAAAGACATGTTTCTTTAGAAAAAAAAACAAACGTATGGGAAAGTCAAAAATATATTCTTTCACATACGGTCCGTTAACTCTCTTGCATAGGTTTCTGCTAAGATCTTTCAATACTTAACAAAATAAGTAATTTAACGATTATACGTGGTGGCCTCAAACTAGGATCGATTTAGAATGTGTAAAAGTGGGGCTAAAAAACAACTTTAGTTTTTACATCGAAATATTATAAATACCAAATACCTTTAATTTTGATGATGTCATCCTGGTATAGAACAAGTTTCTTGAGAGTTCTTACTTTTAGATATCGGTCACCCGTCATTTGCGTGCCTATCTTCGTTCTGGTCAAAGCGTTCTTATTATTCGAAGAATTAATATTAGTCATATTCTTCTAAAAAAACACATACACAATACATATAATTAAAAGTAGTATTTTCTATAGAACCCACGAGCCCAACTGACTGGATCATTGCGAGAAGTAGCGTCGGTAAGATTGATAGCGTATCATAATACGCGTTCGAGCTTATCTCGTACAGGGATCCGTAGAAATAATAGCGAAACGAAACCCCAGAATATAATCTCTATAGAAATAATAGCGGCACCGAAACTTAGACACAATGTGTGATGGATGGAATGCATCTCCTTATATGTGGGTTGATAAATTAGTTGTTGAAAAAGACTTAGCCAATTTTTCCTATTAATGTATTCATGTTTATTTTCTTATTGGAAAGTAATACCACAATATTTGGCGAATCGTCAATCAAATCAGCTATCCCTATGCAAACAGATGTTTTCTGGATATTAAGTAGTACTGATTGACATAATTTGTTAAACCTAGATAGAAAAAAATCTTTTTTTATTTGCAGTGTCTCGTGTATTGTCTTTTTTTATTATTATTTTTACACTTCCTGTAGATCTGCAATCAGGTCGAGGTAGCATACATCACCATAATCGATAATTGCCAAGATCAAAGCCTGTTCAAGCGTTAACTGGAAAGTATGTGAAAGGAAGTTCCTTAGCCGATACAGTGATCGCAAGGTTCCAGTAACTTTTTGACTTACGTTCACAACCTGCGGTTGCCAAGTGAGGCTTGAGTCAATCCATAAGCCAAGGTCTTTGACAAATGGACTAATCGGTATGTCGGATCCGTTGCACACGATCGCCGGCACTTTTGATGTGTCTAATCTACTCAGAATTCTGGAACTACTTATGATTTTTTACAATCTCATGTACAATCACATCAACAGTATTTAATAGTCTACTGCTGGAAAATAGTCTACCTCTCCTTAGAAAAGAGGTTTTGGCCTAATATACCACGTTGCCCAGACGGGTATAGAGTTTGTCTATACCCGTCTGGGCAACCTCCTTTCTATGAAGAGGTCTATGTCCAGCAGTGGACTAGTAATAGCTGTTGATGATGATGATGACTCTTTGTAATGAAATATATTTATTTATTACAGTTTTTAATACTGACCTATATACTCTTGTGCAGTAATATAAGTCAGTACTTCGTAGTTAGTTCAAGTATCAAGTTCTCTTTCTATTCGCATTGCTGTTGTCCTGAGTAGTTTGCTCGCTTAGTCGGTTGTTACGACACCCACGTTATGTACAGGGGTGTTGACACTTTTTATTCTTAATTCCACACAGATAACGGATGTACAATAACATTGTTAAAAAATGTTAGTGTTACTACATATTTAACATTCTAACAACTATTTTGATGTATTTTTGTGCGCCATAAACTAATTCTGAATAATATAGTACAAGTATAGAACGTTGTATTAAAATCATATCAAGTATAAACAACAATGTCATTTCTAGGCCATGTCACATCTCATCAACCCCTAGCTTGTATCTATACACATTCTATTGAACACTTACGTGCCATTAAGACAAATTATTGATGTCACCTACATTAAATTGTGAACTCAACCCTACAAGAGCTATGTACAACGTACCTTTGTGTGTGTAGTAAAACATATATGAACATAAGCGTGATGATGTGTGCGTTATCTGAAAGATTCCACTTCATTTCCCTCGACCCGCGCATGACGTTACATGTTACTCTATTATGTGGTGTATTTTACAAATTATGCGTACGTAACGTTTTAAATGCTCGCCTAACACAAATCTAAAATACTTTCATGTAAACATTAAGGTAAAATATTAATGCGCAGGGAATCAAAATTCAAACATAAGTATGAAAATGCCGACGGCTGTCGTTTAGGAAATGAGAGTCAGCTGTTTTATCTAAATGATAGTATGGGGACGTAAAAATGACGTAAAAGTACGCTTCCGATCAACATAATAAATAATGAAATGAAATGGTAAATTGTAGTCATATAAATTTATATGGTACCATTTTTATTCCGCTGCTTTTTATTGAGTAAATTAATAACAGTTTAATATATTACAATAATAACTATCTTTAGTAATATTGATAGTTTTTCGAAATGAAGGTAGGTATGTGGTTGGTATATGTATATAAAAGTATTAGGTACTTACATATGAAATTAGCGTTTTGTCGAACTGACCACTTTGATCTGAAATATCTCCTCTTTGGTTAAGAATTCCAAATTCAAATTTATAAATTCATTTAGCGGGTACATTTGAGTTTTGAAAACAGTCATTTATTTGTTTTTTCCTTATTATTTTTTTCTTTGGCGTCGCTTATTACCGTACAATAGAAAACATGAAATATCGGTATATTTACGAGTACTAGTTCTACCGTGGCACCAGTGCTGCAGAAACAGCTCGAAGGATTAATGATGTGTACAGCGCTAGTGTCATAAAAGAAAGCACGGTACGTTTTTGGTTTCAACGTTTTCGTTCTGGAAATTTCGACCTTTAGAACCAACCTCGTGGACGGCCGGAGACCAAAGTGGAAAATGAATAATTGAAGGCTATTGTGGAAGCAGATCCATCACAAAGCAGTTCAGAGATAGCTGCAGGCTTCGGGGTAAGTGATAAAACTGTATTTATCCACTTAAAGCAAATAGAGAAAGTAAAAAAACTTGAACGATGGGTACCTCATGAATTGAGTGAATCGAACTTACAAACACGCGTCGACTGCTGTGTTACTTTGCTCAACCGACACTATAATGAATGGATTTTAAATCGAATCATTGCTTGTGATGAAAAGTGGATACTGTACGATAATCGGAAGCGCTCTTTTTGCAATGGCTGAACCCTGGAGACGCACCCAAATGCTGCCCTAAACGAAAATTGACTGAGAAAAAGTTACTTGTGAGTGTTTGGTGGACTAGCGCCGGTGTCGTTCACTACAGCTTTCTAAAATCTGGCCAAACGATTACGGCAGATATGATGCGATGATGATGATACGGCATGAAGAAAGAACTAGCTGCTAAAAAACCGAGATTGGTCAATCGCTCTAGGCCACTGCTGCTTCACTACAACGCAAGACCACACACTAAGCTAGATGAGCTACAATTGGAATGTCTGCGACATCCACCGTACTCCCCGGACCTTGCTCCAACAGATTACCATTTTTTTCGGAATTTGGACAACTTCTTACGAGGAAAAAAATTCAACTCCGATGCGGCAGTCCAAGCCGCCTTCAAAGAGTTTATTGATTCTCGCCCCCATGGTTTTTTAGTAAAGGGATCAATTAACTCCCTATGAGATGTCAAAATTGCATAGATAACAACGGTGCATACTTTGATTAATTAAATATATTTTATAAAAAAAAAATGACTCCATATTCCACCCGTACAAAACGCCAATTTCATATATAAGGACCTAATACTTTAGGGGAACTCAACTGCAACACTTTAATCGCCATGGAGGAGAGCATATAAGTCATTGTAAATACCTTTTTTTTTATGACAACGCTCGCACTAAGAGTATATCCTGTGTCACGGGTGACTTCACAGACATCCACCGAACGTACACAAAGAACACTCAGACTCAGAACAATTCGTGGATCTCACAAAATGATTTGCTATGTGGGGATCGAATCCACAATGCTGAGCACAGTTAAAAGCGGCGAGGTAACCGCTTAAACTACTACGTCATCCGTGCAGTCGTAACTACGTGCGTACGTGCAGCAATAAATATGTTATGGTATGGTATATTTCATACTCAATGGTTAGATTTTCACCACGCTTTAGTTTGAATTTATAATGGTGAATGGCACTTTTTCATTATTTTTAATTTTCTATGAATTTCCACTTGTGATTATAATCACCTTACTTTATAAGTTACACCCAAACGCTTTTACTTGTCTTACAGACATTCTAGAAGTAAAACCAAAGTACAATTAACAACTCATGACAATACACCGCGAAATAAACCGAAACAGGGAAAACAAGTTAATAAAAAGAAAATTTCACAATAGAAGACCGCAACGCGCAACCTTCTCCGTGTAATGAAGTTGTATCTTTAATAGCCGCGATAAGGGCGCTAAATGTTTGCGCACACGCCAAATAATAAGCGCCTCGATCATTTGCGAGGGGAGACTGACGAGAAAAAAGAATTCGAGCCTTTTGATAGCTCCCTTATCGATGATGGGAATGCGGGAATTGAATAAGGTCGTGTTGTGGCCGGATTTTCATTTTACCGTTGATGATCATATGTGTAATCTGATGGCCATTAATGGATTTTGGGTGTATACATATTGCTAATTGGGTTAAATGGTGCAACACAAAAATGCTTGTCGGTAACGTGGAGACAAACAAGACTAGGTTTGTTCACTTCATATATAAAGTTGACTCCGAATACTATCTTTTGATATGTCGATTAGCTTTTACGAATAAAAAAAATGTCGAAGGTGCAAAATTATTCTTTGGTAACAGGCTGGTATTTTACACGTGAAACACATACTTGTCGTCTTGTAATCATAAGGTCTGAACACATGATTTCGGACTGTAGATAAACTACAAGATCAGTATGAAGCTACATATAGTGCCAGTCTTTCATATTTTTATAAAGAGGTAGGGTAAAAAGTGCAAATTTAAAATAGTGCTCTTTACAAAAATTAGTGTAAGTTTACTAAAATAATTTCAATGCAGTAGATGTTCGCTATGGTTTTATTTATATACGCATATATATATATATATATATATATATATATATATATATATATATATATATATATATATATATGTATATATATATATACATCAAATATATATATATACAGAATCAAACCACTACAACCTACTTCTTTACAATTTCTTACAGTCAATCATAAGAGAGATTATCGATATCCCTTAAAACTAATCGATTTTATTAGTGGTCACAACCAAACGTGGCAGTTAAAATGTTCCCAATGTTCAGCACAAACTTAGCAACTAAAATTACGGGAACTAATGAATATAAATTTAACATCGACACACCCAGTCTCAGCAAATTGATTGATATACTATCTGTGCTGTAATTTATAAGATCATTAATTCAATACATTACAAAATTCTTTTTTCGAAATGAGTACTCCAAAAGAGATTTAGACTAATCTTGTTCAAAGCTTTAGTTGACATATTTGTCTTGCCATCGGCTTCGGTTGATTGGCAGTTAACTCCCTCGCAGATAAAAGCAGATGGGTTCGTTCATATCAGTCGACAGATATCGCCTATCGTTCGACAAACTTCGTTCTTTATGGTTATTCCCCTATAAAGAGAACTTTAAGTAAAAACAACTTTACAACCATCGTTTTATGCGATCTTTTATGTAGCGCGGTTATTTTTAGTGCTATTACCGATCATCATAGGTATCGTAATTGTTTTATCTTACAGCTTTGGAATTTATCTCTACTAAAACTGGTAAAGTACTGCGGAATATTGGACTAATATTATTAAAAATATTCCACAACTTAATCTCAACCTAAATGAACTTTGCATAGGCCACGTATAATTCTGTTCAGAATCTATTTAGTTTATAAAATAAATATAAAAGTATTAAACTAATCAGTTTCATAATTGATTAGTTTAATATACTTTATAGCATTTGTATACAAATTAAAATTTAGAAGCCACTAGTGTATAATTTCCCTCACAACAGCATTTTTATGAAAATCCTTTCAATTTTAAATTAAGTTACTTGCTATAGATAATAGAATGTAATAAAGTAACTTAACATTATCTTCAATTATTTTAGAATGTTGTATGTTCTTGTAACAAAAATATATGGATTTTCTACACAGAACTTAGCGCCCATATAGATCTCAAGTCTCTTGTCGGCGAAGTCAACAACGACACATATTCTTAGTATTGAACTTGGTTTTCATTTCACATTTATGTTTTTGATGGAATGTCATTACTTTTTGTACAGAAATTATTAGAATCCATCAATAATACATTGTTATTTGTAAAGTTACTCTATTTTCCTACGTTTACGTTGGTTAGTTTTCTTTTTGCTTTTGTGCTTTTTTCCATATGTTCTTGCACCTTCGAAATATTAGAGTAAATTTTTGTCCATTATCTGCATTTTTCCTTACATGTTTATTTGATTATTTTTAATTAGGTCGAGTCGTGCGGTATAACATGCGCAGGTGGTTGTATTCTACTATAGAACTTTTTTGTGTCTTGATTTGACTTGGATCGAGATTTATAAGATGTACTCAGTCTAAGGTTTTAACTCTGGAGAGTGCAACGTAAGCTTGCTCTTCGCGAAATATTGAGTAAGTAGCCTATGTCAGCAAGAGCGCTGTCAAGTATGCACATATGCATTACTTAGTATTTGAAACGTAGTCTTGAGACGTTCTATTTCGTAAATTAAATTATGATTGTAATTTTATGTGCATTATTGTGCTGTCGACGTCCCAATGTACCTTCTCCATTTTTCCAATTGATCCGTTTATGAAACAAAATTATACACACGGTGACTTCTGATCAAAACGATCAGAAGTCACCGTGTGTATAATTTTGTTCATCATGTGGAAGGTGCATGAAAAAGTATCGATTTGTGTTAGTAAAATAAAATATATTTTTCTTATAAATTCTACACAGTTTTTGCTTTAGTGAAAAAAACCAACCATACATATAGATAAAACGTGCGGAGCGCGCACGCACGCTACGGAGATAGGTAACTCGTGGCGCTACTACTGTTTTCATGAACTGCGAATATAACATTACCACTAACTATTTTTTTTAATTTTATCGAAATAATTCAGAATACGTTATTGATGACTAGTACTTTGTAAGTTAAACCACCTGTTCACGGGATGAAAAAACGTGTATGTATAATACTTTCATACTTAAATTTGTGATTACTTTGTTGATACTAATTATCAATAGATTTCAGTTTTTAGATTTTTTCCTTTGTATATGCTCAATATTCTACCTTGATACCAAATGCCAACTTTCCAGGTCATCTGGAAGTGGGTTAGGTTTTTGATCTATAAGTCAGTAAGTGAGAAAGTCATAAAAATTTAAACGTTAATATATCAATAACTGTTAGAGCAAAATTCATGAAATTTTGGATTTTAGACAATAATATAAATAACATATAATATGTCGGTTAAATAGTTTTGAAGAAGAAGTGAAGGGGTCAGAAGTAGCTCAAAATGGTTCGTGTAATGTTACACACGGCTGCTGCGTCGCCAGTTCCTTTGCTTTGAACTTGGCTGGACACTATTTCTAGATATCGATTTAAATTGTGAAGTAATATAAATCATTACTTAGTATTAGTTTAGGGACTGATTATTTGCAATATGAAAAAGAGAAAATCGTGCCGTAACATTTAATTACAATTTAAATTGAATCATTTAAATGAAAAAGCGCAGTGTATCCATAACTCAAGAATATAACATTTTCTCATAGTAGTTTTTTTGTTTTTGTCATCTATAAGTTTATTGATCTTCTACAATATATTTATGTAACATGTTACAGGCATATTATAATAATGATAATAAAATTTATTCCGAGTAACTATGACTCATAGTTATTGTTAGTAGTACATTTAAATTTAAACTTAGCCTATGTTATTATTACGAGTAAGGTACATAATTACAGAAAGAGCCGAACTGCCCCCTTACCCGCGTCAAGAATGATGCTGCTCGTTTGCAAAGCAGTCAACTCTTGGCTCTGCGAACATTCCCGAGGCACTGTATCGCCTTGATCGCTATCGTATTGCTTCCTAATAAGAGGTTCCTAAATACGGTATGGCAATACCGTATTTACTCTTTCTAAAGAGTGACAAGTGATTTGAGTGGTTGGTTTCCTTGTAATTCCAAACAGCCACCCATTTTTAATACTTGGCTGATCTAGGTCTCTAACAGAAAATCGTGCTCGAATTAATTTTAAGAATGCCCCAAAAGAATGCATCTTTATTTCTATCACTCTTATTAAAATTCGATATGATGTCTGTCTACTGTTTCACTACGGGCGTCATGAAAACTAAATTTTGACAGTGAGTCGCTATCCCACATCAAATAATGGGAGGAATGACGAACAGAACAAACTTTACACATCCCTGCAGACACATACTGTTATTTCATCCCTCCAACATGTTGGTTGAAAACATTGTCGAATGAAGAATAACTTTTGGTATTCAATAATGATAAAGTTACAAAGCTATCCAAGTAGTAGTTCCAGAAGTCATAGTACAAGCTGTGCTTAGTTTAAGCCTACATAGCGATATCAAATAGACTGACACAAAGTCAAGAAGACCCAGAAAAACAGTTATAAGATTTTTCTTTGGTTCAATATTTATCAATTGAAAAGAATTTGAAAAAAAAAGTTATAAATAGTTTGTACGAGTACATGATTAATGGCTGTAAGTATTAACTTATGAATATTTATAATAATTTACTATACTATTTATTTTTTATATGTAATAAAAACAATGTTCTGTAAGTAGACATGACTGAAATACGCGATATGAGATCTTCCTCCGAGGGTAAAATTAGTATATCGTTGCGATGTGTCGCACATATAACGAACTCAGTCAGATTGAAGACGTTGATGTGATTAACGGTAGATACTCCCAGTACAATATAATAAATGTTAGTTTACTCACATATAATAAATGCTCAATGTTCGTAATAAGTGTTTATTTCTTCTGCTTTTCTTTTATTAAATATAGTTTAAATTTACGTATGATGTAGATACATGTACTTGAGTGGCGTTTTTGTTATTTAGCGTGGCATGTATTTGTGTTTCATTTTCAGTTCATGCTGTGTATACTAAATTCAGATCACTGTCTAGACTTAAATTGTTCTCCTAATGTTACCTGTAACATGTAATGACAGTAATCTGTAATCATCCTTTTAGAAAAAAAAAAAAAAAACGCGTAATTTTTCTAGTGGTAACAAAATATATTATTTTTTAACAAGTCAAATTTTGAAAGCAATTTAAACGGATTGTGTGTCCATAAAGTAAATCGCCAGATGAATATTGTTTCAAACGGAATTAAGCACGCGCCGCAGGGACGGGGATCACTTATAATTGTTATTTTATTCATAGAAACAATAGTCCTTCGGGACAGAGGATAGGTGAACAAATATTTTAGTTCGTCAAGTACCTTTTAGCGAATTGTGGATGTCGTCTGTGGATTGTATTAACCTTGCGTCCTTTGAGTAATTAAATGACGCAATGTTTAATGTTTTAGTATTAATACTATTAGTATAAATAAGTAAAGGTATTTTTGATTAAAATAGTTGTAAAATACCTCGTTATTATATGAAAATAATAATACCTATATCCTAAAGTGAAAAGTTATGAAATAACCATTTATGTTTAATAGCCATTACATTGCCATAGCAGCTTTTTTAAAGTATAGTATATCATCCAATAAAGCTGAATTTAGTTTTTATAGTTAGTGAGTTAGTTACGAGTACTACAACATTAATTAATAATAATAATTAATAGCATTAGTTTTATTTCTATTAACGTTTAAATAAACAGTATTTAAACGTTAATAGAAATAAAATTAATGCTATGAGCCTGAAGACACCTCAATAGCCAAAGCTAATTTTTGTATTAAACCGTGAAATTCAACCTGTGTGCCATGTTCCTGTTTCCAAAAGATAACTGCAAGCTCTTGGTTTAGTCTGTATATCGCGCAATCATCCTGTAAATCCCGTATCATTAAGTATCGCTAAGAAAGCGATTCGCGGACCATTACCATGTTAATAACATAGGGGAAACAGTGATTAATCAACTTGACGTTTAGCTAGATCCCCGACGTAACTAACCTCAGTGGCATTCACAATTTATGCATTGGTTTACAAAAGGTCTATACTCTGAGAGCCGGGTCTTACACTGCATTCAGATTCGTTAAAATGTTGATTGCAAACCACAATCGGTGTAGGGTTACGATTCTTGCGGTGAGAGTAAATTATGATTCGAAATGGAATTACGGTCTGTTATATTTAAAATAGCTTTCCATCTATTGCTTATTCATAGAAAATAAACATAGAGAAAAACCTGTGTTAGAAAAAACCCTACACTAGTTCACTTACACAGGAAAACATAAATATGACACAACATACATATGGGACGTTCTTTTATAAACTGTACAGATTTTGACATTTTAATTATTTTTTTCACAATATTTTGGACGTTAGAAAGTATTTATATTTCATCATCAGTGATTTTGGGCTTGAGAAGTGATTTAAAAAAATTCATAACTCCGGTTCAATTAAGCTACAGACTGTTTTTTTTTTTCATTTAAAAGGTAAAAGTATAAGGTTTAAGAAAAAAAACAAGTTAAATTTTTTTATTAATAATTATTACATAAATAAAAACATCTTTGTTATTATTAGTACTTTATTATTATCTGTCAATGCCATTTTAAAAGGACCTCGTTCAAAATCACAACATCAAATAGTAGTAGTAAATAGTATGTTGTAGTCGTAAAATATTAATATTTGCTTTTTAAAAAAAAATACTGTACTCTTTTTCTCCGACGATGAAAATTGCTTTTTTTCCAATTCTTGAAGAGAGACAGGAATGATACTATGAAATTTTAAAGTTTCCTTTATTGAAAACCACATTCTTTGAAAATCACAGTTTCAGCCAAATCAAAAACGTGTCGGTCAGAAAGGTGTCCGGTTTGTAAAAGAACATCCCATGTACAATCATGGGCAGACATATTTTAGAAGAAAAAACACAAATTTCGCTTTTACCTATTGATTGCTCGCACGATGGTAAAAACTTAAATTTATTAACCTTATTGATATTACATCTTATGCATTTATGCTGTTTCATTACAAATCCAATGCCAATAAAACATGGGAACTGGTAATGATTTGTAAATTCATAATTTTAGTAGCCATATTTTCAAACAGCCACATCAAACAATTACAAGTGTGTTCGCGGAATTCAACACCCCTTGTTCCTCATTTAAATGGAATACTTATAAATGCAACATAACATTATATGGATAATCCGACGGAGGCTGTAGGCGACGGTCAAAAGCTGATATTTCTCCTTTTAATCCCTGTCAGATTATTTAAATTCCCACCTGCGGATCCTACTCACCATTTGCTGCTACTTTTTATTTAAAACAAAAATAAAATATAAAAATATTCTCGTATTTGTTTTGGACGGACGGAATCCTTTAATTTTCGGCACGGCTGCGTGACGGTTTGCCCACTGTCCGCTCACGGTGTTTGGGTCGCTTTGTGAAAAAATATTTTCATATTTCATGCTTATACCCTCAAATGTTTACCAGATTTTAATATTTTATTTTATTGTCAAAACAATGTTTGTATAACATTTGTTTTGAACCCTTCTGAGTATGCATTAGAGGGAAAGATAATTTATATTTAATTTAAGCGAGTTAAAACCCCTTTTTTTGACAATGGTGCAATATATTAGTTTCATAACTTTTGTGAAAAGTTGAATTTTTTGTCAACATTGCTTTAGACGACTGAACTCGTATGACAAAAGAAAAACTAGAACCCAGTTGTCCAAAGCTTTGCCAACTCTGCTGGTCGTTCTACAATGAACATAGGATTGAACCACGTTGTTTTAATTGCTGAGAAAGACTTTAGTGGCATTCTTGAGAAGTTTTTATAATGCGTATTATAGATAAGTAAATAGGTCATTCTTTATTAAGTAACAAAATTTGTACACACTGCAATACATAGATACTCATCGTGTTGTATGTGTGACTCACACAGATACTTGTATTACACGAATTGCCAGTCAATTTTAACAAGCACCTAAACATGATAGCAAAACTATTGTTGCTAAGTTATTTAAAGGCTCCTTTAATCGCGCAAGTAACTAATATTATAAACTTATATTTTTATATTTTTTAACATAAACCATTATAGCACAAACATTAAGTGCCGTTCAGAGCCGTCTCGTACCGTTTCGAGGCTGGAATGTAGCAATTGTTGCCGCTGGCTTTATCCCGCGACTGTCGCTTCTTGTTTTATTTGCTTTACTATACTTTAAATTCTTTCCCTCACTCATGCGCGTAATGCTTTATACGAGTTGTTCGCACACACTCAGCCGCGACTCGCCTAATGAAAACTTTTTGAATTAACCTACGTAACATTCGATGGAGTTTTTCTCTATCCGCCTTTGTATTGAAAATAACTCGTCTATGATTAAAGTTTAATTTGAAAACTCATTTTGAAATAATTGCTAATTTTCGAGGTATTTGTTACGTTAGGCAATAGAGTAAGAGTGGTGAAAAGTTGTAGCAAAATGAAATCAAAAAATTTTTCATTCAGCTGTAGTAGAAATACAAAAATTAGCAAGAAATTAAAATTTTATTGGACGAGTAGTCAGTGGTATTTCCAAAAATGACATTTCAGGAGTCATAACAACTATAACAAGGTATAAATACGCTGCTGCACGTATGTTGTTGTTATTATTTACTAAGCTTAGGTTGGCAAAAGTTAAATACATGAAGATAGAAACGATAGAAAAGATAAAAAATATTTTGTTGGTTATTAAACCTGCATAAACCAGAATTAAGACAACGCACAAATTGTTTATTGTTGTTAAAACATTTTTAATTGAACCCCATCGGTCTTTAAATGGAAACAAGCGAGCGGATTGTGGCCGACACACCTCCATTGAACGGGCCTGCTCAAAAGCGAGACCGCAACAAGGCAACCGATAAATCACACACCAACTTCAAATAGAAATGTCATATTATTTCCACAAAAGATTTAACTCGAAAATAAATTATATTTCCCCCCTTTTTCGTGCCATTGTTCACGGACGTGTGGAAGCCGCGCCGCACTCGGCGATATTTAAAAAACCATTAACTGCACGCTTTTGTATAGAAAATGGTATGAACAGTAGCAGGCTAGTATGCTCAGATGTTCGCCTATTTAAATAGTTAATTATGCTGACATTTTTATTAATTTGTAACCGATTTAACATTATAATTGACATTTGCATAGTTTTTGGTTACCCATGTATCTTATTCTACCTATACCCTATATTATATATTATATACTCATGGTGGCGTAAAGTTTAAAATATAGTCGATCTATGTATATATCGATCACAAAGTTAAAAGTAAAGTTACAGATTCACTTAAAAAGACAATAATAAAATACCTCACACATCTCACACACGGCCGTCTGATTCCAAACTAGGCAGAGCCTGTACTATGGTAACCAGACGGCTGATAAACATAAAAAATAAAACGAAGAATAAATAGATAAATTACACCCAGACCCAGTGATGAGCACGGTCATTGGTTCTATACCAATGACAGTGCTCATCACACAATATTTGTCCTGGGTGGGAATCGAACCCACGACCTTAGCATCTTAGCAGTCAGGGTCACTTACCACTAGACCAACAGGTCCGCCAATACCATTTTAACTCAAACATAATTTATTTAAAATAACATTGTGTAAAATATTGTATTTAACCATATCTACGGAACGTGTGCTTATACCGAACACCAATAGTCTACAATTCCAGGAACAATTAGCAACCACAAACTACTCGTTTTTACAAATGTGTATATATTTAACAGTGAAACACATATTTATTTCATTTTATTAATTTTTTTTATTTAAATTGTATATACAGTACTCGAAGTACTACATAGTAATATGTAATATTTCGAGTCGCGGCCGACTCTAACATACGTAAAATATTTCGGATAACAAGAGTTTCATAACGTCACAACCACTAAATTTCTGAATTTTTTATTTGACTTTTTTTATCATATCAATAGCTTACCATTAATCTAAGATCTTTCTTCGAATTACGCCTACCTTATTCTCAATGTAAAAATTACATCTGCTACGAGTTTAAAAATTTAATGCTAGGAACAAAACGATCTGAAATACAATTATTTAAAAAACAGCCTATTATAAATATACCATATTTTTACTTCAATATTTTCTAGGGTACGTGCTCAGCTCTATTGTGCGAGCTCGCTATAAATCCAACGCTATGCTGATTTACCGCTCCGGCTAAATGTTTGATTTGTGCTCGTAAATCGAGATGAGCGTCTGTCATTCGCACAGCTGATACTTTTTGTTTTTGGAGATATTTTGCCTCATATACTGATGTGTAAAATACTTATACGTCATTATGTTTTTATATAATATAACCTGTTTGTAATAAAAACTATATTTTGAAAGTCGAGAAATATTATAAGACAATCAGAATTTAGAGCCAAGTTCGATCTTTTACAATATAAATTTTGTAAATGGATTGTGTTCACGACGGGCTTTTTATTTCAAATCTACGTAACCCTAAATTCAGATTTTTAGCGACAAAAAACTTGACCTCACAATAATATTACTACTTTGGCCTGTTTCTAAGCGAAAATGTGCATAGATAAATGGGGTTGAATATCAATCACTCAAATACTATTTTCGCATGTATATCATTTTAAGTTTTTTTGGAAATCCATTCTATCATAAATCGATTGATCCTATATTGATTTGATCTTGTGCTTTATCCGTGCAATGACGGAAGGAGAAGGTGGTGTCAAATAAATTCGGTATTAGATATATGTCCACTGTTTACGTTTACTATCAGATAGACTTAATGGTAATTCCTTCCTTTAGTAACTTAAAAAACTCGCAATTAGATACCGTGAAAGCTGATGTATTACACTTTAAAACGTTATAAATAAAATACGTCATGTTAATATAAACTTAAATATAGTCAAATGTTAGTATAATATTTAGTTAGTAGTTAGTACTTTGGTAGAAGTCAAGTAAAATTTTCTCCAATTTCGCAAATGGGAGCCGCAATTCAGAACAACTAATGTGAAAGTAAGATAACGTTCAAAGGAATTCTGAATACAGGCTGTAATTATGAAATTGTACTTGTAGTTTCTTGCAGTATAAGATAAAAATCATATATACGAGTATATAGATGACATATTATGTTCTCTGAATAAAATGTGTACTTAATTACTAATGTTTTAAATTTACTTTCTCTAATAATTCAATGTGACAATCTGCACTGCACGGATGGGGTAGTGGTTTTAGCGGTCGCCACGAGCTCCGTCACGCTGGAACCCGCCTTGGAAAAACTTGATTTTTTATTCTTAATTTTAACTATTTAACTATAACTATATATTTTAACTATATGAACATTTATTAGCATCGTTTGAAGTTCCCGGGTCAGTGTCTTTTTTTATTCAAAATTACGTTATTTTGAAGTTTAAATGAGATTTCTGAAATTAAGTTTATGTATTTATATATTAGAATATTTTCTTTTTTTGTAAGGACATTAAACTGCAAAGAATTTAGCGCTTATTTCAAAACTTTTTTGATTGTTTTTCCTCATTATTATTGATACTACAAAAAAAATAGTTTACTACATTCATTAGAATGGTTTTTAGCTTTGAAAATATCTAGTTTTACTTCAAGCGGGTTCCAGCGTGAAAGAGCTGCCGCCACGCCGCTTCCAACTACGCTGAGTGTTATGGGACGACACTGCGTGATCCACACATTGTCGTTCTGAGTCTGGGTGTTCTTTTTGTCCGTTTCATGTATGTTTGTAAAGTTCCCCGCGACACAAGATATATTCCTAATGCAGGAGTTGTCTTTAAAAAATGAAATCGTCCTGAATGCAACCGAATATTTATTTTATTTTTCAGTAGACATTTAGTTCCACGTAACTTATTAAAATATATTCAGTAAATAGTTTCATAGTTGGAAATGAGAAGAAATCACCACAATTTCTTTTATTTGCTGTTTTTATGTAAAAAAGTTTGCAAGTACTGAATCATACTTAGTTGAGTTAATTTCGCTCTTTTATTTTAACCACGCTTATTACTTTTAATAATTAAAAAGTTAATATTTTACTTCACAACCAGGGCGGTGAAAACTAAAAGTTATAATTCGTGGTGGTCGCGATCATTATGGTACACACTTCGAATAAATTCGCCAAATAGGCGCTCGTGTCGCACTGCAATGTCGTTAATTCGCCGATTTAAATCGGAAACACGCGATAAATTTACCGTTTAACCCTTTTGAATTTGAATTTGCAAATGCCAATTGTAAATACTATTTGTAGTTAGCGATTTAAATGGGCTTGGTAACAAAATTCCAACCCTCAAAAATATGTTTTGAGGGTTGGAATATATTGGTATCTACTTAGTAATCTTTTTTAAATTTTCTTAACGAATAATGGTTTTAAAAATAGTCGATTTTTCAATTCAGATACTTTTAATTATCATAATATTCTAAAATTTAGATTTCCAGGATTCATTTCAAAATGAAGTATTACTTTTTATTCCTATATAAATGACTTGAGAGATGTATCGTGTCATTGTGAGTTACCCATTGTCACTTTTTTGAACAGATAAATGATAAACAACTTAATAATTTCAATTGACGTTACTTTCCTTCATTGCGACGTTGATATGAAGGAGAGACAACAATATAGGCCTAATATTATATTGATAGGTTTGATTTGGCGCCCCTTGCCTTTTTGTTCGTTATTTATGGTGCTCGAGATACAGATAGAAGCAGCGGCGATATCATGAAATATTAAACGCATTACAAGTGGCATATACGCTTGAAGATGAGGTAAGAAAAAACGTTCGTTTTCATTTGCTTGTTTAGAGGTTAGAATTATATGGATGTTTGGCACAACAAAAATGGGCAACTCCTGTTTTAGAATTTGTTCTAAGAAATTAAAGACCACTTAAATTATGTTTCATTTTTTGTAAAAGATAGTACAATGTGATTGAAACGATTTTTATTTTATGGGTTTTTACAGGCAGATACTATGATTACGTGTTAGAAGCTGTGGAGTAGTTTACAAACTCAAGGATGTTCTCCTTAAAAAGTAATGCCGAAAAATCACCTAAATGTTAGACCGAATATCCGTATGTGTGTACAAAAGTACCTGTCCTATAAAAAGCTACCTATCGAGAATAGGGTACAATGGAACAGTTTTTAGCATATTGAGTTATAATTGATCTTAAATTTAATATTAATCGGTACAACGGCACCCCCCTTGCCCTTATTGCTAAAGCGCTCAAAAAGCCCTCCCCTCTTTCTCCATGATTCTGGGAGAAGAATCAAATGGCTGTAAAGCACTTGTAGCTCTTAAGATGCGGTGTCCATGTGCAGTGATAGTTCCTTACCATCAGACCCATATGCTCGTTTGCACAGTACGCAGTAGTAAGGATTAAATGATAGTAGGTAGTATCTATTGATTTTGCAAAATACGCTAGCAACAATCACTACCTACCGCATGTTAACTAGCAAGTGTGTTATCATCATCCCATCCGAAAGAGATCCAACGGCTTCCTGAGCAAGCGATATATCCACCTTATTCTTTCGCCCATAGTTTACTAACAAAGTACGCCACAGCCACAGCAATATCACGTTCAGGAATCACACGCAAGTTTATTCGTTTGCTTTTATCGCGAACACTGGAGGCGCGTTAGCGAAAATGATTTATACGATTTATCATAAATAAGTTACACAGACTCCATTTGGAAAACTATTGTTGGTGCCACCCTATTTAGTCTTCATAGTATGTGATATCCGCTGTATCGGACATAACAAGTTTGATATACTACTATTGTATAAAATTTATACTAATACTAAATTAAATGCAATATTTTCGAGTCGCATAAAACTCATTTTTTTTTTAAGACAACGCCTGCATTAGGTATATATAAGTATCCTGTGTCACGGGGGACTTAACAAACATACATGGAACGGACACAAAGAACACGCAGACTCAGTACAACAATTTGTGGATCACACAAAATGGTGTTCCATGTGGGGATCGAACCCAGAAAACTCAGCGCATTAGGAATGCTATGCCATCCGTGCAGACAGTAATTGATAAGACTAAATTAACTGCAGACTTGTAGGCACCACCAGTAACTACATTACGAGTAGCTATATAAATCTCCTCCAGACATATAAACTTATTTCTAATGTTCAGTGTCTATACCTACTATGTTATAGAATCTACACTTGTATGATTATGTATCTAACGACTTCTCCATAATCGTATCCAATTTCAATACAAGAAAGAGTTATAGAAAAACACGTAATAAAGTATCGACAGGTCCCTTGGTAATGCCTAATATCATTGTAATCTACATATTATTCCAATAAGTGGGTTTTCCTTCACCAATATTGCGTTTGGGAGTGAATGGCCGACCCTCCCGGTAAGTTTTTACCTTTTATTGTTTTATTTATAACTTTGTGATTGATGATAGCTGAGAACTTGGCTTCATAAATATTGAGAGAACTCACGCTGCGAAATAGTTCTACAACAATCTTTTGTTGCCGTTTCGTAGTTTTGCTGTCTGCCTTATTTGGCTACCTTTTGACTAAACTTGGGACGTAAAGTTAGGGTGGATTTAGTATGAATATTTTAGTACGATATGTAATAATAAGATAGATGTGTAAAACACTTACGTAAATTTTATAAGCTCATTGTTTATGGGATCGACCCAATGGTGATTAAACTTAGGTTGCGTATAATCTATCGCTTCTCCGACTGTCGTGCGACAGTGATGTTACTAGTTTTGTTGAGGGACTCCCCATAACGACGTGAACCGAGATACTTATACCGAGGAAGATGCATTAATTTATGGCATTCTAAAACTAAGTCCCTCGAAGATCTGTTAAAGTGGGCTGTTTAAAATAGGAAAATGCAGAGATGGTCTGGGTATTAAATTTTTAAATAAATGTACATATAAATGAACGGATTACACAATTGTCCCCAATAATATAAACAGATGTAACTAATATGACTTTTGGGGACAAAACTGAAAAGTTCATTGAACTATACATGTTATGTATTCGTTAGTCACTCAGCTGAAGTTTATGTATTTAAATGCAAGAATTGTGTTATCAACGGATCTACAGGAAATGCGCCCTGAGGACGATGTTCGTGTCCTGGTCAATCTGATTTACATAAGCGTTTGTTGCTACTGTTTTTCGTCGAAAGAAAAATGTGTAATTATGGCAACATTGCTGTCAGGGATTTCATTTGAAAACGGAATTCAAAGAATTCTGTTCCGTGCTAGTTTCATATGATGTGTTCTTTTTAAAAAAGGGTTTCGTATTTACAATACTTTTAAATGTAGTGTCTTCGTAAATGCAAAACTTTTTTGCAGTCACAATTTAAATATTAGATTAGTTTACTATTTTATTTATTAATAATAAATGTAACACTAAATTCAGGACTTGTATACTCCACTAAGATGTAAAAAACTACTGGAACAATACTTTTACTGAACCTAAAATTCAGATTCTAAGGGCCCGGGCAGCGTGCCAGCAATGTCGTGCGACTTCGGTCGCACCGACTCGTAGCGACTTCCAGCTACGAAAACGATGAGCGACTACTAGCGACCGATAAAAGGCATTTCATAATTTGGTTGCCTATGTGGGGTTAATAATGAACATAATTATTGTTTGGTTTCGTGAAAAAGAGTATTGAGAAAGATCAGAAATCGATATAGAATCAGAACTTTTATTGTTAGAGAATTCTATTTTACGGATTCATGCCATCAAAAGGATGATCATGAGAAGGAGGAGAATATTTACGGGCAGTTAAGAACTGTATGTATTAGGTCTCCTGCATCCATTATTAGATATAATAAAATAGATAACAAAAAAGTTGCGCTTCTGGCGGCTGGTCGCTGCAAGTCACGCGACATCGCTGGCACGCTGCACGAGCCCTAATTCGGCATTTAGCATAAAAAATAAAATAAACATCGATAAACACAGAATCAAAGACTTCTCTTTATTACGGCAAATAAAACGTAATTGAGTAGCATCGGCGCTAGTACCGTGTATATTGTGTATAGGATAACGTTATTCTATTCGAGTTTAAATTTTCCTAGAATGTAAATTAACAATCGAAACATTTAACAAAATATACCTACATGTAACGTAATGGTCGTATCTGCAATGTATTCCATTTTTAAAATTCTACTGGCCACAAACTGCGGTTGGCCGGATGTTACCTCCAAAATGGTTCCGCGATTAGAACTCGCTCTGCATCTCAACACAAACAGTGTGTATTTAAATATTATCTCTTTACATACAACTGACTTCAAACATGTATCAATTCAATAGTATCTTTTTGTGTACAAGTAATACAATATTTTTCGCAACAATAAATAGGTTTTAGGGGTTACTTTTTCATTATCAAAAGCAATTGAAGAGGTTGTGTCAAAAATTTGATATCGAAATAGCATTTTTTTACGATATAGAGGGCAGACGAGCAGACAGGTGACCTGATGAAAAGTGAACTTAGCCACCCATGAACGCCTGTTGAGAAATAACAGCAATAGTGGTAATTTATAAAAAGGTTTTGTGTTATGCACCTTTATTAAAAAAATTAATGGCACATAGTGTGAATATGTAACAAAGTTATATTGATATGTAAACACTTTTTTGTAATTATCTTTGGATAACATTACGTTATCACTTGCTAAAAGGGCAATGAATTTTTTTTCAATATTTTCGACTTCGTATCTTTAACTCCCTTGGTTCTATTTTATATGCCTTTACAAGTGTTACAAAGTACTCGTATTGAAGCAAGCTATCACCATAAAGGTGGCATGACAATAGCGTTTGAGGACACGGCAGGGTGGTAGCGTATCTCTCGAATAGCCTCCATAAAGTGGTATTCACAAAGAGACGTCCACGCGGCCCGCCGGCCCATATCACAATGCGGCAAACGACGTCGGCGCTTCCTGTTCCGGCCGCAGCGCCACCATCGCACAGATTTATGCCCGTCGCTTCCTCCCGCCATATGCGTGGGTACCGACTACCCTCCCGCTCATTTACACAAAACTCGACTTTTTCAAGCACCTGTGCTATACAAATGACGAAACGGATGTAGACTTTTTACTGTTTAGCGATCGCGTGAATCCTTTACAGAATATTTTTTAGCGTTTAGAAGTGTTTGGAAAGTTTGGGTTTTTTAGTAAACACGATTAAAATAAAATTACATATAGACTGATTTTAATTCGGGTAATTCTTTAAAATTTTGATTATATTTGAAAAGAGTTTTAATCGCATGAATCTATTAGAAATAAATACTCGATCAGTACCTCTTTGTTTTGAATAACAACTACTGCAAAAAAAAAAATACGATAATATCGCTGATCATTACGAAGAGCAAGTTTTATCACGTTACCACACACACAAGTAGTCAAACAACCTTTTAGATCGTTGATATTCATGCATTAAAGCTTACTCAATGAAAAACAATATTTAAAATGAATGAGATAAGTGTATACCTGTAAAATATTTTTACATTAATGGCATAAACTCATTATCACGCTAAATTCATAAAACATGCAACACTTTAAAACTCCAAAAATGTGAAACATACGTTACATACGTAATAATTAAAATTGGATGTTATTAAAAACTCTGCCATGCACGTCTCGGGGAGAAGTAACGAAGTTAATTTAACGTGTGCCCGTTAATAAAATATTGGTAGACTGGGCGAAAAGGCGTTCAAAAGTTAGCCTGTGAAGGGTTAAACCGCCGTAATGTTATGAGCGTAGATTATGAGGTGCTGAACGTATTTCGTATCTGGAATCTAACTTTATTATAATGCTATTGACGTCATAAGTTAAAGTAGAAGAGCTTTGATGTAAAAAAAACTGTTTGTCTTTTCAGTCAGTTCTTTTGCATCATTTTTAATTGTTGTTGAGTCACGAGGGATTTATAAAATATCAAAATTTACTTTGAAATTTCTTTAAATATCGTACGATTTTACTAAATTCTCTAATCTAATCTAATTCTGCTCCCGAGTCTTGGAGTGAAGAAAGGTATCATTATTACTACAAGTATACACTCCATTTTCCATTAAACTTTCATAATCACTTTGAACTTACATACGTCTACAACTTATCACTTTCTTTACGCGTCTCGTTACTTATTAATAATAATGTTAGATAATTACAGCACACGTCAGGGGTGTGAGAAAAGGATGAAGGAACAAAAAGGGACCGGTTCCTACATAATAGAGCGTCGGCCGCGAACTCTGCGTCTCGGAATATCTTAGCAGTTGCTCTGCCATCACGTCACTCTCAGCAAGTGCCACCTCGCTAATCGGCTAATAATGAAGTAATTAAACTCGTATAGGCGTGATACTGATCTCATACTAGACGTAGGAAGTGCTAAGAAGATAGCTTCATAGCACTTCCCGCGTCTACTATAACATCAGTACCTATTATACACTTATATGTTGTAGAAAAAAGGGGGGCAGACAATATTTAGCGAGTTATAAGCCTTCGGAGATAAACACTTGAGGGTATGTATAAAGTATACGAGTATGTCTGAAATGAAATTATGAATAATTTTAAAGCTCTACCGTCTAATATAGAAACTTAAATTAATGTAGTATCAACTCAAAACAGATGATCAAATTAAAGCTTCCTTGAAGACATTCGTCGCAGTAAGCCCGCACTCTCCACAATTCAGAAGCAAAGTTTCATATAAATTTTGTACAACAAACCTTAGCTGACGTTAACTTGGTATCTTTGTCTGATCCTCACGTGGAGGCAGGTGGGTGAGGGGGCACTCTCGACTAAGAGAGGGGGTAAACTAGTGAAATTCCAACTAGCTTTGTGAATCAATCAGGAATTAATTGCGGCCCCTTCGCGTCTAGTGAAGTTGATTCCTACTTGTGAATGTTGCATATCGTATAAATTTTTAACCTGGAAATGAAAGGTTTGTGTAAATTCGACTTATCTCTTAATAATGAATCACTTCTAAATACACATATGAAAAAAGATGTATGTACGCCCTTTAGGTGAACACCGTGATTCCCACACACGATGGGGTCATCTACAGGATAGATAGATGGCCCAGGGTCCGTCGGGGTTCGGGGGATTTCCTAGGGTACGCCTGGTTCCCCGGCTACTGGTACCCGAGACAGCGTGCGGTTTTTGGTCGGTTCGTATCCGACATAACCACCGGTGGATGGTATCCGAGGAAATTTCCGCACAAACAAAAAAAAGGTAAAAGTACTAGGTATCCTTCCGGAAACTAAATATATTTATTACAAGTTTTAAACTTATAGACAACATCTTAAACCTAATAGTAATTACTGCAAATAAAAACTGTTATGCAATAACCACAACAGAAACCTTCGTTCAGCCAACAATCTCCTTCTACTGTGTCCTTCTTACACCACTGGGTTTTTCGGCTCTTCGTTCTTCGTCCAGGCTGTCCTCTTGTGGAATGCGCTTCCTCTCGAAGTCAGAAAGAGTCAGAGAGTGAAATGGCAGATTCAACGAGCTTATAGTTCATCGCCCGAAATTATTATATTTTTTAAAATATATATGTATATATGAATATGTACGTATATATATATGCATATATATGTGTGTGGTATTCAGATGTATACATCAAATTCTAAGTTAGTTGGTATTTAATAAAACTTTCATTTATTACCCTCCCATAATGCACCTACCTCATTCTGTCTCAGCATCGCCCAATCGGTCGACTGGCAGAGAGTGCCTTAGGCGTTAAGTCCGCCGATGCATATACTTGTTCAAAAAGTTATAAAATAAAATGAAAATAAAATAATGTAACCTTTCAAATTGTTAATATTTTAACGAAAATAATGTAATATTTATATGTTTGAGTGATGAAGTATATATCAGTGTATTAAGTAAAAAACATATTCTCATGTAAGTGAAATGTAATTTTTTTTTGAGAAACATAAATTCTTTACATAAACTTGAAATAATAATATATAACTTAGTAAATAATAAAATATAGGCCCCTCCTTGGCGCGGATGTTTTGGCCTAATATATCACGGTGGCTAGACGGATTGTATTCTATAAACTTATCTAAACGAATGCACTAAATACTTGGATTTCTAATCCTCTTCCATTAACTAATATGGTCAACAAACTGATTTTCGACGAACTATCTCTTATGAGATTCTTATTAAACATAAAAACTTGGTTATTGCTATTATTACAAAATTAATATTAACTATTGTAGTTATAACTAATCGAAAAATCAATTGTCATAGTGTGTCAGGCATTAAGTATATATGGAAGACGCAATGCATATTTAACTACTTGTACTCGTAATTTTTCTAATTTCTTTCTAAGATTTCTTTTCTAAGATTTACTAATTTTATAAAATAAATAAATTAATGAAAATATTTTACAGTTACATTACTGTAACAATGTTCTTAGAAGTAAAATTCAATAAAAACAAACAAAATGTGACAAAATGAGACCTTTAAAAAAAGACAGTATCATGAATGTCTACAAACTATGTATACTACTTATATATGTATTACATACAATTTACGTATTAGTAAAACGTAAAACTAAGAAGACATTTTTCGTATAAGTAAAACCCAGCGAGTAAACCCTTGAGTTGAAGTAGAAGTTATAAAGCTGTAACTTTGCGCTGCGATTGTTTAGACCTACAACGTATGAGAACACGGCTGACGTCAAAGGAAAAGTTTCAAGTGGTGTGCAATACAATCGTTTATGTCGATTAATGTTTCCGTAATTGTGGTGGGAATCTTGTTATTTAAAAGAAAGTTTTGGGATATAAATGGCATATTTATATATATGCTACAGGCTCACTACATTGAAAATACACTGGAATAAAGAAAAAATCCAAATTTTCATCTTTTCTACATTCGTTAACTTGGTAATAAGCTACTTCTTCTTCTTCTTTCGTGTGTCTGAAACGTAATTCTATAGAAATATAATATTTTATGTGTTAGAAAAGACGTTGTTTATTCTTGATACCATTTTCCCTAAGCAAGAAACGCCGGCTTTGAATGCATTCTGTTTCTCTGTACATAGATTAATATCTATGGTTTGCCGTCACAAAAAATAATCTCGGGAAAGTAGTCTACCACAGGCAACTTCGCAAGTGTTCTTGTACAATTTATTAATAGTTTTTGCCCAACTAGAGAGTTACGTATCGCTCAATTTCTTATTGAAGACCGGAGGTATTATGTCTCCGAAAACA
Source organism: Arctia plantaginis (assembly GCA_902825455.1). NCBI lineage: Eukaryota > Metazoa > Arthropoda > Insecta > Lepidoptera > Erebidae > Arctia > Arctia plantaginis. The sequence continues at coordinate 8,361,303 of CADEBD010000300.1, forward strand.
AATTAAGGAAATAATTAATTAAGGTATTTAATTAACTTTATTTATGAATTCTACATTGATATACCTCCTTGTAATATATAGAAATATCTCATTACATCCCTTTCATTTGAGTGTCTGATTGAGTCGTCTAAAACAACACATATTTTAAAAATAATATTTTCATATTTCTAGAGCTTAATAGTTTCCGGTTTAAATTGTTATTGTCATCTCGTTTAAGTTTAATTCAATTTAAACCCTGCTTTTTTAATATAATAAGAGTATTATTAGATAATAGAGTATATAAAAAGTATAATATAACTAAGTATAAGAGTATATAATATATATGTGTTTAAACATTCTTAGCCTGGCTATACCTCTAACAAATAAATACGCCATTGTTGTACGTGAAGTTGTAGAAGTACCTATTGCATCACATTCCTGGGTAGAGTGGCTCTTGTTCACCTGTCCGGAAGTCCGGAGTTTACTCAACTCGACACAAAGCGTGCCATAGCGTCTGTTTAAAGGATCAAATATTGCACTTGTCTCTGTGTTTCAAACCACATTGTGGTGGATAGTCTTGTTACTTTGGGCAGTGATCGGTATCATGTTTAGAAATTACAGTCTAGTTACAGCATGTTTATTTAGACACACGGAATTTTAAAAAGCTAAGTACTTTTCAGTTACTTTCGTAAATTAGGATAAACCGGACAAGTGCTTGTACTTGATGTAAAATAACTAGATGTCCCCACCCATTCCTGAGAATAAGGGTTTTGACAGACAAAAAAACGAACAGACGACGAAGTGATTCTATACAGGTTCATTTTTTCCTTTAAAGGAGACGCCCTTAAAAACAGAAAAGAAAAATAATAATCTGTGATTTGTTTTAATTATAGACTTTGTATTTCGAGATTAGTGTCATGAAAAATATGACTATAAAAATTTATAAAACTAGTCTACATATTCATCACATGTGTAAACAAATTTAAGGTACAGGAAGGTAAGAAAGCAGACGGGTCACCATGGCAAGGAATTTACTTTTATCCATGTTCTGAGCCAGATTATAAACTGCACTCAGCTTAGGTTTATCTTCGTCTTCATCATCACCGTCTATCGGGTTAGTTGGAGACAACCGCCTATTCATTTATCCATGATAAAAGCCACATGCAACAATTACCCAAGTTATTCCGATAATAGCGATTATCTGTATCAGTAGGTAATACGTCACGGGATGTCTTACCCCAGATAATTGCTTAAGTGGGATCTCTAGCCCTCCAGCAATGTTGCCCTTTAGTAGCACTACGCCAGATAAGGGTAGTTTGTTGTTGAGACCAATCTGCTTTAGCATAAGATAACAAAAGATTACAAACTCTGCCTTAAGTGTAATGCCTTGAGGTTTAAGAAATACGTAACTATGTGTTACTGACAGTGTGAAAGGTAGAACAAGTTTTATCGTTTATCTTCCTTATCGCTTTATACTGTATATATGTCACTGTAAAGGCCCGCTGTAAACTACGGTAAATCCTAATATTTACCGGTAAAACCTAAGATTTGGCAACGAGTTCTGGTAAAAGTCCGAATTGCGACTTTACTACCGTTCGCTTTTCACTTTTGCTCAGTTCGCTTGGTAAATCTTAAGATTTACTTTAAATACACGGTAAATTTTGATAAATAGACATGTTTCACCAACAAAAGAGAGGATCTGGAGCTTGGCGGCCGCTTAATGGTCACTGTTTTTTCATGATATAAGGGAGCCAACAAGCAGACACCGCCGCCCATGGACACCTGCAACTCAAAAGTGAGTTGCTGCGCTTCGAGTCCCTCCCGCTCGAGTCAGCGGTAGGGGGATTTGGGCTCCGGTAACCACACTCACTCAGTGAAAGGCAAGTAAAAATTTTTAGCAGCGATTTTCTGTGAGGCCGTGGTGTCACTCCGGTCGAGCCGGCCCGGTAAGAATTGAGTTTCTTTTTATTTAGAGATTATTCTAACCTAACCTAACTCAAATTTAACATAAAGTACTTATTATTTTCTCCCCAAACCAACATTTACCAACCGCCACTGGTAAAACCTAGCATGTACAAGTTTCTAATGGCATAATTCTGAAGAATTGTTCACCTTTTTAACCGACTTCAAAAAAGGAGGAGGTTCGATGTTCCACTGTATGTACTTTTTTTTTTCAATTATTAATACTTTCATTTACCAACTCCTGTCGATAAATCTTAGGCTTTACCAGTAAATCTTAAGACTTATCTATCAAAGTACCGTACTTTGAGTTTTTACAGTAACAAGTAAAATTTTGTAATGTATATTCTAGAAGACTTTACGGTTAGGCTTGAAATCAGATATTTCGACTCGTGATAAATATGTAACGCGATAAATTGATAACTAATGTATAACTTTCAAAACTGTTTGTATATCAATCGTTTAGCATTTTTGTATAGAAATCGTTATAACACATGACTCATATCGGTTACCAGTGCAATATGCTTTGTATATTTATATATTCCTACTGAAATTTATTCGTTGTATATATATATATATAGATATATACAACGAGTAAATTTCAGTAGGAAGTGTAAAATATCAGTTACAAGTTAACCAAAAACGTCTGTGAACTGCAGACGACACTGACGTCATCGCCTCGCCGAAGCGTCGCCGTAGTTACTTATCAGAATAAACTTATGATTATGTGGTCACGCATAGAAAGCACGGTTTACTGTAATTATCATTAATATTTTTATTAATACTCTGTTCAAACATTTTCATCTTCGATAGCAGGATTGTAGGTATCTATTTAATATAAGGTTGCAATTATAATAACTATTTAAACGCTATCATCATAAATTGGTAACATGTAATTCAACCCAGTTCCGTCTACAGCAATAAAATCATAGACAACACATCAAAGTCAAATATTATATTAATATTTAATATAAGGCTGCTACAATAATTCAGAGCACGCCTCAGCTAACAGGATACCGAGGAAGCCAATCCGCAATAATTTTCACTCAAATCTGACGTAAACATGACCGATATTCTCCTACCAATTTGCATGTCCGTTGGCTCTTTGAATAAATTACAAGCACCTGCCCCAAGGTATATCAAACCACCTCTATGAATATGTAAGACAATGGCTTTCAAATCTTAGGCTCCAATTAGAAGGGAGGTCATTAAACCCCTAGTTAATTACATCTGCCCGTTACAGAGACGAATTGCGAATATATGTGCCCCTCGGATTAGGTGGGTATGAAATTTAATGCCTCTAGACTGCATCTTGAGTAGTTATGTTCTATTGAAAGCTTTGTTACCATATTAACATAAAGTATGTTTGTAATTCTGAACAGTGCAAAATTAAAATTTCAGGAATTATCCCGAGATAGACTAGGAAACACATAACAAAATTCATTTATTTTATTTTATTAGGTACAATGACTGCTGTATATTTTGTTACAAGGTATTAAATATTCAAATTAATTATTAATTCATAACATAATAAAGTACCGATAGAGTTTACACAAATATTGAAACATAACTTCTTAACAATTTAATCATAGTTGTAGCGTGCCCAAAAACTGAAGGCTATACCACGTTCAACGGCAATGCCGAATTCTTTATTTAAAGAAAATACTTCTTTTGGTCATGAAAAAAGATTTCGTTGTGAAAATATGTCTTTACCATTCTCCAAAATCCAAATAACCGTGAAAAACATTAAAAATGCCGTGTGACATTGAAAGTATTTAACTATTCCTCATCAATTCTTTCGTACATTAATATGAACACATACATATGTCATTAATTTCGCCTGATCGAATTTGCATTTAGAATTTTAAAATTAAAATATTGGAGAGGAGAGAGATTGGAGATATTACAAAGGGAGACGACCACTTTAAACAGCAGTTAGTTAAACCAAATACTTTTTATTTCTAACCATATTCTATACCAACGTTTAAATTTAAAAGTGGCAAATGAGTGTAACCATAGTTTAACGATATTCATAATAATATATAGGTTCCGCCTGTATATATATAAAGTAGATTAGTGAGTGCCCAGTTTAGTGGCAGCCCGACTGGCACTTAGCCGGCGGTCACCGTAATCCGGTTATAACGTTTAATCGACTCTCGCCGTCACGTTCTCATCGATATGGCTACCACTTTAACCGATATCGAGTTATATAGAATCCTCTGTAACTGAATAACGTTGTCAGGGGCTGAAAAGTGCGCTGTTATTAACTGGTGTCAATTAAAAACATATATTAGCCGGTTTAAAGTTTTGTCGGTTTTTTGTTTAGTATTCATAGTGATCAATCTGCTATCTGTTATTAAGACGTTTTTTATACGTTCTAGTGATGTGATTGAAATCGCTATATTCATAAAGAGTTCTTTACGGGTTTTAGTGTACTTTCAATTATATATTATTAATATTATCTTTTTGGCAAATACACCATAAATAAATAGTAGGTACACAAAATTTAACAGGACTCTTTTTTAATGAGCAAATTTTAATTTTAGTTACTACAAACTTAACAAATATATACATAACTGTCGAGTTCCGTTGAATTAGACCCTTCAAGACTACGTTTATTTTGATGTACAACATGTGTTTAAAACAAACGATATTTTAAACCTAATTCTAATAAGGCAAAAATATGGCCTCATATTCACATGTTGATAATAACATACACACATACATACAGCACATATAATATTATAAGCAGAGTTTAATTGATAGTCGTCGGTAAATGATACGTTACGGTAACGTTATATTTTAGTGAAAATCAATCTAATAACCTGCT